>JAECXB010000241.1:0-52057 GCA_018151435.1 Zaprionus africanus | reverse complement strand
CAAAGAGTTGCATAAACGCTCCAAATGGCAACTTCCAACGAGAAACCTCCTAGTCGGCGATATGGTGGTTGTCAAGAAAGACAACCTACCAGTCAACGAATGTCGTCTGGGCCGCACCCACGCTTCATATCCTGGCGCTGATGACATTGTCCGCGTGGTGAACATCCTCACCGCCCGTGGTATAATCAAAAGGCCAGTAGCAAAATAAGTCCTACTTCCTTTAGAGAAGAGAGTCCTCCTAACCTTGTGCTGTCCATCAGTGGAAATATGCTTCCAAATACTAAAACATATATCCACATTTTACTTTCAGATTAGTGAGATGGCACCACGAAAGGCACAAACACCTGCAAAGCCCAACGGAGTAAACTCCTTCCGATGCCGCGTCTGCAGAGGGATCTATGCACTTAAGAAGTGCCAACGTTTTCTGCGTCTGGCTGCCGAGAAGCGCCTTCGGGCAGTTTTGATCAACAAATACTGCCCGAACTGCCACGCCCATGAACATTCCAAGGATTCATGTCGCAGTGGTGGCACCTGTCGCACATGCGGGGAGAGCCACCATACGCTTCTCCACCTCCCTATCACCACCCAAGAAGCAGACCGCTATGACACCAGCGCCGCCTCCACCATCTTCGGAGTCCCTGGCGACATCCCCTCCATGGCAGTCAGCACGCTGCCGACGGCCATAGTCAACTTGGTCGTGGCCGGCAAGACTTTCGAGGTGCGCGTGCTGCTGGACGCTTGCAGTCCATATAGCCGCATGCCCACCTCATTGGCAAAAGGCCTTTGGCCTCTCCGCCGAAGATGGGTTTTTCCGTGCCTTGTTCAGGTCAAGGGCGTCGCCAGAGTTCGCCCTCACAGTGACTCTGAAGATGGAAGAGGTCCAGATTAGAACGCCGGCGCAGAATGTCGTAAAGGAGCTCCACAATGCTTATCCAGGCATTACGCTGGCGGATAATCGGTGCCATGTGCCAAGCAGAGTCTCCATTGTTCTGGGGGCCACAGCCACAGGCCACACCACGCGCCCTGAATTGTTTCTTTTACACCCGAATTGTTTTCGCGTCGGTTATTTTTTCCTCCAACAGCAGGACTTCAGCCCCACGTCACGATCCCCCAAGAATGAAGAATATCTACAGAGCCACCACCACAAACATACTGTATTGGTTCTCAACATAATTTACATATTCTTTTAAGCAGCTCGCCGTTTCATATTTATGTTTAATACAATATATTCTCGCGCATTTACTAAAGTCGTCAACGAATGTCAAAAAATATTTTTCCCCACAATAACCTCTTGTGCTATGTGCTCCGTTTAAGTCTGTGTGTATTAACTCTAATGTTTCTTTAGTTTTCTTTCTATTGTTCTCGAATGGTTCGTTTGACTTTTTACTTTGTATACAATTCGCAAATTTCATTTTGGTATTCTCGATTTTATCTGGCAGACCATCTAGCATTTTATTCTTAATAATTCTATTCAACTATTGAAAATTTTCATGACCTAGTGCCCTGTGCCATTTTTCTTTTTCCGTTAATTTAGTTACATTTGTATATATTTCACTAACATATTCTGTTTGTCTGATATTGTACTGATTAAAATTGTTTTCGCTTTTAAATCTGTTTTCATCCATGTTGTTTCATTATCTTCTGTTTTTCTTGTTCGCACTGCTGGTTCTTTGCACTCTTTGTATTCTAATATTGTCATTAGTCTGAACTTCCAACTTCCAAAATTTACCCTATCGAATAAGGGCATAAAAATGTCTTCGATTTTTGCGTTTGCACTCATTTTTCCCTCTTCACTTTTAATCTGTTTGTGCACTTCTTTTATATCTCTTTCTATGTCATTCATTTTTTTGCACATTTTCATATAGGGTCACACTTTTCTACTTTCAAGTACAATAATTTTATATAAAGGGTGCACGTGAATTTTTAAATTTTAATCTGATTCCATCGAATCCTTTTAGTTTATGTTTTTCCGTTTAATTGATTATCATTTGTCAATAGTCTTTTTTGCGTATTCGTAATTTTTAATACTTCGCTTTTTTAATATTATTTTTCTCTTTTTATGTCTTATACACTTTTTCCTTTTGTCGCTTCATTTGAACAGCATTTATTTTTATAAAACTTGTATTTAGTTTTACACCTTGGAATAATTTTTTTCAACCTTGGTATAATTTCTTTTTAACCTTGCTCTGCTACCATTTTGATTATAAAGTGGATTTCTTAAGTTTAGTTAAATTATTTATTGTGAGCTTTAACTTCGTGCACTTCCATTCAAATTTTCCAAAATATGTTATTTAACATTACACTACATTATTCGCGATCAGCTGACTCATTCTTATGCTAATTAACATTTCATATCAAGACATACACATTTATTCCAACAGAACTCATAAAAGGATTAAGCGGAGAGAAGAAACACGAAAATCAACAGTCAGCCTGGCTAGTTTGCTGGTCAAACTCAGCCAAGGACAGGAACCACAGGGTAAAACAGCAAAGAAAACTACAGCGAAGAAACCCACAGCGAAGAAAACCACCACAACTGAGTGTCCACCGCAACAATGAGCATGCAGCAACAATGAGCGACGCGCTAAATGGCTCCTTGCGCTGCATGATAAAAATAGGGTTATTTCAATAAATTCAATAAATA
This sequence comes from Zaprionus africanus, assembly GCA_018151435.1. Lineage (NCBI taxonomy): Eukaryota > Metazoa > Arthropoda > Insecta > Diptera > Drosophilidae > Zaprionus > Zaprionus africanus. Next base: position 49,413 of record JAECXB010000241.1, on the reverse strand, counting down.
AATAAATTTCAATGCAACAAAAAACGCAGGAAAAGCGCAGGTTTAATTTAGGTGAATTAAATTAAACCTAATTATACTTAATTTTTCGCTACCGAAGAGAAGTGGAGCTCGATAGGTGGCACGAGCATTCGATAAAACGATATAGGCGACTCCATCCAGCGATATATTACTGACCTACTTCCCAACACTGATTGTGCGGATGGCCAACTCAAGGTTACCAGACTCGTCGAATATCGATCGCGGTGTGGTGAATTAAGATTTGAATTGGGGGCTGGGCGAGGCGATTTGCGGCTGCTCACGATCGTTTCTGATGTTTGACTGATCTTTTTTGCTATTTCTGACTGCTGTTAATGGCTCTGCGAATGGCTGTGTGTGTGACCATCAGCCGTCAGAGAAAGCAAGGGGAACCAAATGTTACCACAGTTTTGGCTGAGGTACGTGCCGTCCTTGCTCCTACTGACGGATGTGCGGCTATACTCTCCACGTAAGGGCGGCTGGAAGCATGCCACTAGCACGGTCATGTCTCTGATAGAAGTGCTGACTAATTGTAGTCGGGCGAAGATCGTGAATCTATAATTCATCCCAATCCAAGGCGGAACAGCATACGCTAATGGATGCATGGCCGGGGGGTAGCCCGGTCTCTAGTATGCGGACTCTGGATACCTGTCGCCCTCCAGTTTTACTTAGACTTTCCACGGCACGCGGGCTATGTCGTGGGTAACTTTTTTTTCCCGCCTACTCGTGGGATCAAGTTAAATGGATCTTTTTAATAAAAACAATAAGCCTGATGCGGCTTTGAAAGCATCAACCCAGGGTGAAGCCTTCACGGCTGACTCCAACACTAGCACTGCAGCTATTGGGTTGCTGGCTTCCACCCGCAGCACTACGGGTCGCGACCCTGAAATCCGGAGGGCTCGGACATGCCACGATTTTCCTTAGAAATAGAGTTCGCTAGTGCTGCCTTCTCGTCCAACAACGGCTCAGGCATGTAGCAGACCATCGCGATGATGTCCTCCGACGCTGAAGCTGAAGGTGATCTGATCAGCTTTGCTGACGACGCTTCTGTGGCCTCTCATATGTCAGACCTCACGGAGGCAGGCTCCCAAATCCAGACTCTGCGACTGGACTCGGGGAACGCCTTCGTAAAAATGAAGACCCGCGAGATGAAGCTCTTCAAAGCTGCACTCGCGAAGGGTTTGAGCAGAGCAGAGGATCTTGCGATCGCCACTGCGCCCACCGCGGAAACCAAGGCCAAACGGCCGCGCGGTGACGACACGCTCCCCAAACCCCAAGGGCCCTCAAAGAAGCCCAAAAAGACTCATGTGGAGTTCACAAAGCCACTCTTCAGCCAAGTGGAAAGCAGAGTGAGAATGGGCTGCACTTCGGCTGACCCCACCAAACCGCTTACACCGGAGCATATGGCTACGGTGCAAGACAGCATCCTCAAGGCGATGCGGCTGTCCTCCACATCGGAAGTCGGTCTAGGTTTTGAGAGCTGCATACCCCGAAATGAATGGCTGCTTGTGTGCGAGGACAGCAGCACTGCCGAATTGGTCAGGGGAGTTGTTGGACACATCAAGTCCATCAGCGGCCTTGACTTAAAGCTGCTTCCCAAGAGCTCACCTCATTCGAGGGTACTTCCCCAACAGCGCTGAGCTCCCACCCGCCACTTTTCTGGAGTCTCCAGAACTTTGAACGCTTCTCCAAGGATCTGTGTCGGGTGATACAACACAGACTAAACGGAAAAACGACTCACCTCGTGATGATGGTCGACGAGAAGTCGTATAAGGCTCTGACGGCACTTAAGGGTAACGTTAAATTCTGCATTGGCGGGGTTGAACCTATCCTCAAGAACTCCGCTGTCAGGGTCTCTCCCACTCCTGCCCTGTCCCCTTCCCCAACTCCAACCCCTTCTCCCATCAGCGCAACGGCAACGGTGGCCTCCACCGGCGTGGAGTGGCGCCGACTACCAACATCCCCAAAACCCCAGTCATTGTGGTGACTGCCCCCAAGCACACAACGGGCCGTACGAGGCCGGTGGTTACCAGCGGACGCCCCGTTGCCCCTACACTGCCCACCACCGGCTCAGTGCGGAAACCTCCCGCAAGGACTCCTCCGACGACCGTGGTCGCAAGGCGACCACCCCCGAGCAGTTCCTCAAGACTGCCGAAGGGCATCCGAGCCTTGTTAAAAAGGCCCTGAAGGGGGATGCCGAGAGCCATTAAGGTGCTCCAAGAGAACCTGCACCACGCCAGAGGAACGTCTGTAAAGACTTAATCGACTTAATCGACCTGGTCCAAGAGCCCTGATTAATCGGTGGCCACATCCGTGGATTATCATACGGATCATGTAAGTTATTATAAGACTGCATGGGCGGTGCCCCTTGCACTGCTATTGTTGTAAATAACAATGTGAGACACTTCCCTTTATCGAATTTCATCCACAGAGACCTGGTGGCAACGGGTATTGAGGTAGCCACGGCTGAGGGTGTCCGGGAGGTAGTGATCACCTCTGCCTATTTCCCGGGCGATGTGGATGAAGTCCCCCCCACAGAGGTTCAGCGGCTAGTGGAATTCTGCCGCCAGCACAACAAGCCGCTCGTGATCGGCTGGGATGCCAACGCGCATCACACGATCTAGAGAGCAGCGACATTAACAAACGTTCTGAGTCCCTTTTAGAATATCTATTGTGTTGTCAATTAGATGTTGCTAACATAGGGTGTAGGCCATTAGGGAAGAGGTTTCGGACCTTTTCCTAGCCAAGAACTCTATTGTAGTTCGCTGGTTAACTGGCGTGTCACAGATGAAGCCACCTTGTCGGACCATCAGCACATCAGGTTCGACCTTCCTGGCCAAGTCGAGATCCATCAGAACTCCTTCTGTCCCCAAAAGACCAATTGAAAGCTTTTCAAAGCCTCTGTGGCTTTCAAAGCAGACTTATTGATCAGTAACCCAAATTCTATCAGTGAGATAGAACTTGCTGCCAACCTGCTTCAAGATGTGCTAATCACATCCTTCGAGGACAGTTCTTTTTGGAAGACCTTAAAGGTCAACCGAAAAATTTCATGGTGGAACGAGGAACTATCCCTACAAAGAAGGAAGGTTGGAAGCCTATTCAATAGGGCCAGATCTAACCGCGTCAGTTGGGACGTCTATAGGGACTCTCAAACTTTTTATAATAAAAACATTAGACGTCTAAGCGCGATACGTGGCGCAGCTTCTAAGGTAGCATTGAATCGCTGCCACAAGGTATTAGCTAAAGGGTCGTCTAAGGGTATAGGGCTTCTTAAAAGAGCTGACGGCTCTTTCACTCAAGATCGCAGAAAACCTCCCCACTGCATCCCACGCAGTTTACGTATATAGCAGGAAGATCGACGGATGTCGCCCTTCACTAGCCAGTAGGTAAAATCGAACTAGCCCTCGCTTCCAAGAACATTGCTCTATGCTCTTTTCTTGATAAAGAGGGTGCTTTTGATAATACCGGCTACGGTTCTATCTCTGCTGCGCTGGAGCGCAGAAATATTGCCCGTCCCCTTATCCGATGGATTGAGGCTATGCTCAAACATCGGATTAAACCCTCTACCTTGGACACCACAACTGCTTACATTAGTGCAGTTAAAGAATGTTCCTAGGGAGGGGTCTTATCCCCCTTGCTCTGGTCTCTAGTAGTTGATGAACTACTAGTCATTCTTGCAGAACACGGCGTGGAAGCAATTGGCTACGCTGACGACCAGGCACTAATAGTGAACGGGAAATTTGCGAACACCGTGACGGAGCTGATGCAATCTGCTCTGAACACGGTTAGCAGATGGTGCGAAGATGTAGGTCTCAGCATCAGTCCTCAAAAGACAATTATCGTTCCCATCACTAAGCGCTATTCTATTGACATAGGTCAACTGTTCATTGTTCGCTCTACTGTGGGTCTTTCCAGTGAGAATAAATATCTAGGGCTAACTCTTGATAAACGACTAAACTGAAATTCCCACCTTAACAACACTTTATCAAAGACAACTCATGCCATGTGGGCCTGTGGAAAATTCTTTGGTAGAACCTGGGACCCAGGAACTCCTCTTTGATGCAAAATTCAGAACCCTCATCCCAGAACAGAAGGACTGGAATGCCGGCAACCCCATCAGCGACCCTCACGGCATATACTGGTGTACCGACGGGCCAAAGACTGATCAGGGGGTTGAAGCCGGGATACATGGTCCCAACTCCAAAACCTCGATTGCAATGGGCAAGTGGCCCACGGTTTTTCAATCCGACGATCATGCCATCGAGTTCTGCTGCCGTCTTATCGTTGAGAAGGACAGCCAAGCTACCATACTAGCCCTCTCCTCAAAGAGAGTAAGTTCGCGTATGGTGGTTGACTGCTGGAACTGCCACCATAGGCTGTCCAATAGAATTTAAACTACCCTCCTTTGGGTACCTGGACATTCTGCTTTCCAGGGCAACGAGCTAGGGGATGAGGTAGCGCGACGTCATCAGCCTCTCTGCATGGGCAGATAGGTTGACCGAACGTTATTGGTTCTTCCAACCAGGGATGAGACAAGCTAGAGAGCTTACAAATCCCTCGGTTAAACGAAGAACAAATTCACTCTCTAGGAGAGATCTTTATGTCCTTGTTCAATACCTTAATGGCCACCATTTTTACATCGTAAAAATGCGTCTGTCCTCGGATGCAGAATGCAGGCTCTGTAAAGAGAACGACGAAACCACCAAACACAGTCTTTGTTTGGATTAGGAGAAAACATTTGGAAATCGCAGTTCCCGAGCACATTCCCAGTTCCTCGACGAAAGACCTGTTATGCTTCAACAGGGAAGCAGAGCAACTTTTGTCAGGATAGGGAGATCATAAGAAGTTTCCAGTTTTGCGACAATTTTATCAGCTAATTACTGAATATTGCATCTAAAAATAATTATTGCAATGTTAGAGACATTTTATATAAATATAAAACAAAGTCAACACAAAATGAGGCTTCCATTTAAGAATGGTAAAAAAATACTTTATTTATTTGATTTCCAAACTTAAGATTTTATTTTATTAAATTTAAATATTTTAAAATGATCTCATAAAAAAATAATTATTGATTTATAAAGTAAAAAAAATTAAAACTATTTTAGTATTCGATATTTCAGAGAATTTTTTTGTTCCGTCCATTTCCCTCCTCACTAAACACAAGGCAACATTTCATTTTACTTGTTTTTTTTTTTTTTTTTTTTTTTTTTTTTTTTTTTTTTTTTTTTTTTTTTTTTTTTTTTTTTTTTTTTTTTTTTTTTCTCCTTTCCCTTTTTTTCCCCCCCCCCCCCCCCCCCCCCCCCCCCCCCCCCCTCTTCTTTCTTTCTTCTTTCTTCTTCTTTTTTTTTTTTTTTTTTTTTTTTTTAATTTTTTTTTTTTTTTTTTGGGGGTTGTGGGGGGCGGGGGGGTTTTTTTTTTTTTTTTTTTTTTTTTGTGGGGGGGCCTTTTTTTCCTTCCCTCCGCCGGCCGGAGACACACTTCAGTATCACATTCATTTCTTGTATATGTCGGAGAAAGAGATCTTGGCTGATCTCCTTCCATTATTTTGTAATATTTGTCCAACTCTAAGAGCACAGCAAGTCGCCTGCAAGAAGTTTAGTCGTCTCTCTCTTTTACCAGGTTCTACTCAACTGACCGTTCCACCGCGTGGCGTCGTTTCTTTTCTCTTCGTTCGTTTCTTTTCTCTTCATTCCACTACAAAGTATTTCATCATATTCATTCTTTTTGCATGTACACTCTCACTTACTAACACATCTGCAGGCGCCATGCTCATTCGAATTGCCATTCAAATGATGCTCTCGTTATATAACAGAATTCACTCCTCTAACATACTGTAATATTTTTCAGTTGAATTCAAACTCTAACATTGGTCTGTTACCAGGCTGCGACACGGCCTTCCTGACGATCACACGTCCTCGTGTGCTATAAAACATTTCTTTCTTTAAAGCTCAAATAATTCTTTATTTTAACACATAATTTGAAATTAGTTCGACATAGGATGTTTCTTTAATTAAATATAAAATACTTCATGACTTTAACATAAGATTTTCTTTTCTCTTTACTTATAAATTACAACATAATTTCTTCATTCCAACATAAGATATTTGTTCATTTCAACATAAGATTTTGTTTGCTTTACTTGTGTTTTACTTATAAAGGCTCCATGCTCTGCTCAAGTTCTCTCTAGCAATTAACGTTTTCTTTTCTTTTTTTTTTTTCATCTTCTGTTCAAGGCAAACAACTACATCTCCGCTATGCCACATGATACTTCACATTTCGTTTCGTCAGACTATCCATAACACACTCTCGCTCACTAGAGAGTCTATCACGTCACGTTCTTAGGCTCTTGCTGCACACCTTTGCAACGATAACACGCACTCTGCGTCATGGTCACTCTTGACCCTCATAGTCCCCGCCATGTAGCCACTGGCCAGCTAACTACAGGGTGCGACTGTAGCCTTGTGAATGATTTAATTTGTGTTGATGGAACCATCGAGTGCCTCAACCGGCGATCTCTCGATTGTCTCTGCGTCTACCTCCTTAGGCATCGCGCGCAATTGTTCATGTGCATACTTATATGTTCGTTTGCTTGTCAAAGATTTCAACGTATATCGGTCACCATCAAGCTTCTCTACTATCACAAAAGGACCTTTAAACTTTGGGTCGAGCTTTGTTTGGTGCCGTTCTTCACTCTTGAGCAGGACATGGTCGCCCACCTTATAGGCAACAATCTTAGCTTTACTTTTATCATATCTTAATTTGTCGTATTTAGCATTTTTCTCTATATTTTGTAGGGCTGTTTTTCTTATACCATCTTTGTCAATTGTATCTTCTTCTATTAATGGCATCATGCCCATCGGTCTAGCTTCTTTCCCTATTAATAATTCTAAAGGACTAACTTTTGTTACTCGATGAGCCGTGCTATTCATGGCCAACTGGATTTCCTTTAGAGCTTCTTGCCAAGATCGCTTACTAGTCTCTACCGCTGTCAGCATTGCCTTCATGGTACTCATGACGCGCTCCACTTGGCCATTGCGCGGCTAGCTCCAGTTGCTATTATATGCAGATCTATTTTTTGCGATGAGCAGAATTGCTTAAAATCATTGCTTGTAAAACTACGGCCCTGGTCTGCAATTATGCGAGTTGGCACCCCAAAAAGACATATAGTAGACTTAATTGCATCTATGCAACTGTTTGTGTCAAGGTTTAGTGCGTGGTGCAAGTGAACATATTTGGTGAAGGCATCTATTTGCACTATCACGTATTCCTTAATGTCATTCTTCCCACTTAACTTTCCACTGATGTCGACGTGCACTGTGTGCCATGGAATGCTCACCTTCGGTATGGAATGCAATTCTATTTGAGATTTACCCGAGGTTGATTTTGACAGTTTGCATGTAATACAATTTTCGACAAATTTTCGTACGTATTTAGACATATGCTGGAACCAATACTGCGTATATACTTTATCTAAAGTTTTTTCCCACCCCAAATGCATGATGGCCTCATGAACATGATTAATGACGGACCATCTGAATGCCCTCGGAATTACTGGTAGACACCTAGTTCGACCATTTCTCTGTATCTTCCTAAATAGTATTCCCGAACGCAACTCATAAGTCTTTGCCAATTCATGCTGGAATTCATCACTCTGCAATTTTGCCACCAAATCAGAAATTTCAACATCTCGATGCTGTTCCGCAATTAACCAATTGTCTGTGATGTCCGCCAGCTCTATGCGCATTTCTGCTACTTTCGTTGCAATAGGGGATTTTCCGATCACTATGGGGTTACGCGAGAGGAAGTCTACATGCGCCATGCTATTTCCTTTTCTGTACTCTACCTCAAAATCAAAAGATTGTAGATACGCCCACCAACGATTGGCCATGTAAATAATGGCGAAAATGCTTCACTGCATTAAACACAGCCAGCGTTTCAAGTTCGTAAGAGTGGTATCGCGATTCTGCCCCTGTAGTGCATTTGCTATAGTACTCTATAACTCGTGGTTTACCGTCTACTTTATGCATCAATATGGCGCCATACCCATCTGCACTAGCATCTGTATGGAGTTCAATTGGATACTGTGGGTCATAAATGATCAATACAGAATCGCTCACTAATGTGGATATAACTTCTTTGCGCACCTGCTCGTGCTTGTCACACCATTTAAACGTATTATTTTTTGACGTTAGTAAATACAAGGGCTTCATTTTTTCGGAAAATTTGGGAATAAACTGTCGAAAATAAGATGACAAGCCAATGAACTGTCTCAGTTGCGTAACTGTCTGTGGTGGCGGTAATGCAGCCAATGCTTGTATCTTTTTCGGATTTGGTCTTATTTCACCATTTTCAATTTGATACCCTAAAAATTCAACTTTCGATTTTAAGAAGGTGCATTTGTTTATGTTAAAGGAAAACCCTGCCTTGGATAACCTCTGCAACACCTCTTTAAGTCTGATGAACGCCTCCTCTTTTGTGCTAGCTACTATCAGAACGTCATCTATGTAAACAACTGCATATGAGAGTGCTACATCCCCTAAAGCTTGTATGATTGCTCTTTGAAACACAGATGAGGCGTTCTTGAGACCAAAGGGCATAGCTAGGAATTCATATTGGCCTTCTGTAGTGACGAATGCTGTTCGTTCAATAGAATTAGATTTTATTGGGATTTGATAAAATCCGCTTGCCATGTCCAAACTAGAGAAATACAGGCTGCCACGCAACCTGTCAATCTGATCTGATATTAGTGGCAATGGATACTTATCAGAGATTGTATTCGCATTTAACTCTCGATAGTCAATACACAATCGATCACTACCATCCTTTTTCTTTACCAACAACATTGGACTAGCGAATGGTGAACAACTCGGACGTATGACATTGGATGCTAGAAGTTCCTGTATTTTGCTTCTCACCAGCAACTTTTCCTCAGTACTCTGTCTATACGGACGTCTCACAACCGTCTTATTGATATCAGTCAAACGGATTTCTAGTTCACCCGTAGTAACTCTCCTAATTGGTATACCCTTTATAAATGTTGGAGCATATGACTTCAGCAATTCTGCAAGTTTGGCTTTATCGGACTGACTCAGATCTACGTCATTATTTATGGTATCCATGAAATCCAACTCAACAATGCTGGACAGTGTATTGACAGTATTTGTTTTATAAAGAGCAAATTTGTTGGCATCAATTGACACTCCAAAACCCTGACCTAGAATTTCACGGCCGATCAGCACATCATATTTTAGATATTTATCCATGACTACATGGAAAAGGATTTCAATGGAAAATTCACAAATTTTTACAGTGGACAGAATTTGCATTGTGCATGTCACTGAGCCATCACCAATGCCGCTTATCAACACAGTATTGTTGAGTCTTTTTCCCTTAAACTTATCAACTAATTTTTCTTTTAATAACGAGCACTCCGCTCCTGAATCAAAAAAGTATGGAATATATTCACCCAGTTGATACAGAACTCCTCTTGGTTCAACGACCGAACATAGATTCACTCGCTTCTCATACGTGTTTCCCTTGCTTGTAGACGAAGTATCCGTAGTGCAAGTTGTTGCAACATGGCCCAGCTGGCCACACTTGTAGCAGGTCACGTTGGACAAGTCTCTCTTCGATGTGGAGTTGCTGCGAGTAGAATTATTCTTGGATGCACTTGATTCTGCTGAAATCCTGCTGCGGCATTCCACGATTCTGTGTCCAGATTTCCCACAAAAGTGACACTTTACGTGTGATGGACATCTCTTCTTCCGTTCTGGTCCAGAGATATAATCTGATGTTTTCCCATCACTTCTTTTGCCATATGCATAGGCACGTAATTGTTGTTCCATTTCGCTGCGTGTACTGATATTTGTTGTAAACAACAAACGTTGCAGCCTGTTGTCCAACTGCGCAGTATGTGCCAGCACAACGGACACCGCAATTTCCTCATTGCTCATTTGCTTCCACTTCGATAGCAACGCCGTAACTTGCCTGCTAGCATACACCGTTAAGCACTCGCTTGGTCTGGGCCCGCCGCTGAACATATTTAGCACGATTCCTGCCGGAGTCTCTACGCCTTCATAACGTTGAACGAACAAGTCTCGGAATTCCGGCCACTTCATTCCGCTGTAGCAAATTTGAGACAACCACTGAGAGGCTCCTCCTTCCAATGAATTGCTTAGCGCCATGACCAGAGCGCTACCTTCCAATACACTTTCTGCCATAATTATGTCAACGGTTTTACACCACGAAGCTGCATCTGCATTTGCCATGTCAGGATTAAATCTTGGGAGCGTTACTTTATTACTGGGTACCGCTGCCATCTTGGAAGTCTGCATGCAGTTCATTAAGTCCAGAAAATTCTTGTTTTGCGCCTCAAATAAAGCACGCCACTGATCACTCGTAAAGCCTTGTGGCGAGGCTGATCCCACTTCTGATGTCGGAGAAAGAGATCTTGGCTGATCTCCTTCCATTATTTTGTAATATTTGTCCAACTCTAAGAGCACAGCAAGTCGCCTGCAAGAAGTTTAGTCGTCTCTCTCTTTTACCAGGTTCTACTCAACTGACTGTTCCACCGCGTGGCGTCGTTTCTTTTCTCTTCGTTCGTTTCTTTTCTCTTCATTCCACTACAAAGTATTTCATCATATTCATTCTTTTTGCATGTACACTCTCACTTACTAACACATCTGCAGGCGCCATGCTCATTCGAATTGCCATTCAAATGATGCTCTCGTTATATAACAGAATTCACTCCTCTAACATACTGTAATATTTTTCAGTTGAATTCAAACTCTAACATTGGTCTTTAATTTTTTTTTATATAAAAAAAAAAAAACTTATAAAAAATTTAATAAATAAATAATTATATTATTTTTTTTTTTATTTTTTTTTTTTTTTTTTTTTATTTTTTTATTTTTTTTTTTTTAATTAATTATTTAAAATAAAATTTAAAAAATTTTATTTATTTTTTTTTAGTTTTTTTGTAATTTTTAAAAATTTTTATAATTTAATTTTTTTTTTTTAATATTTTTTTTATTTTTTTTTTTTTTTTTTTTTTTTTTTTTTAATAAAAAAAAAAAAAAAAAAAAATTTTAAACATATTCTCCAAGTTCCTTGGACAGTTTTCATCCCCCCTATTTAGGTTATGCCTTCGTCCTAAAAAACCTAAGTTTGGTTTCCATTCCCTTTCCCTTTCCCTAACCCGGACCGGCCATCCAAGTTTTAATTTTTTTAGAAAAAATGGATTTCCTTTTTCGCCCCCTCTCCTCTTTCAGGGTTGGGGTCCTTTCTTTACTCATTAGTCGGCTTTTTACGACAAGCCGAATCCGCTGAGGTAGTATGCTAATCGCGCCACCACACGGGGTGCTGCTCATCCATCGCTTCATCATCTTAATAATGATTTCATGTGCCCTCTCCCAAACACATTTGTCTGCCATCATAGCGGCAATCAAAACTCTCGGGCTAAGCGAAGCTTCTAAGAATGACTCCAGTAACTGCCTCTCCCTAGGGAACCTAAAGCAGTGCATGAGGACGTGCTCCACTGATTCCACTGCATCCGAGCAGAAGAGGTACCTGTCCGAGTCCACAAAAGCAGCCGAGGTTGGACAGGAACTTAGTCAAGTGATAGTCAACCACTTTACGCCCACATCCCGCCCATTCTGCCAAGTCAGGAATGAGCTGGTAGGTCCATCTTCCTTGTTGTGACCTCTGCCACCTATCCTGCCACGCTCTTTGAAGCCACTCGTGGATTTCAATCCGGCTAACACCTTCTCGAGAAAGGTATTGCGCTTCGATCTCCAAGTCGACCGGCGGGATGCCCGCAAAAGCATGCGCAGCTTCTTCGGATATAGTCCTAAATCATCTGATGAGTCTTAGAGCTACGGTCCGTTATACTGCACGCGCGTTGTTTAAATAAGTCACTTTCTTGTTGACACCCCTCCAGATAGGGGGCAGCGTATATGAGAGTCGATTTAGTGGCCGACGGAAGCAGCCTCCTAGCTGGCATCTTGGGTCCTCCCACATTGGGCATTAGCCTTGCCAGCGCTGCAGCTGTCATCGCGGCTTCCCTGCATGCTCCTTGAACGACAGCCTATAGTCAAGTAGGACTCCCAGGTACTTAAGAGCTCGGTTAAGGATGACACTGGCTTCTCACTCAACGATCGGTTACACATCGGTCCACCAATTCAACGAGACCTGTTTGGAGTTTGCCTGAGATTTCGGCAATATAACTACGTAGTGTGTGCTGATATAGAAAAGATGTTTCGAGGCATTCAAGTATCAAAGTCACAAACGGATTTGCAACGCATAGTGTGGCGTGAAGACGAAAGATCTCCTCTTCGACACTATCGTTTGTTGACGGCGCCGTCAGGGTCTAGAGGGTCTACTCAAACTAAAGGACGAACTTGTTTGCGTGCTAGCCAAAGCGAAATTCAATCTTCGGAAGTGGAGCTCTAATTGTGAAGAGCTTATGAGAATGTTACCTTTGCAAGACTGTGAATACAAGCCTATTGCGGATGAAGACCAGCCTGTATCTCACTTAGTCAAAATATTGGGATTGCTGTGGAGTCCAAGATCCGATAAGGTCGGCATAAAGCTTAATACTTTTGACACTGATCGCGAGCCAACTAAGCGCACTCTTTTGTCAGAACTGTCAAAGATCTACGATCTGTTGGGATTTGTGGCACCAACAACTGTAATGCTGAAAATACTCTTCCAAGAATGTTGGCTGACTTCCCTCGGCTGGGGGGATGTGCTCACCGGAACTATATTGCGGCGTTGGCTTATTTTGGCAAGTGAACTTGATTTATTATCGAAGTGTCGGATTCCTCGACACATTGCTAGGCCAGCAAACGCCATTGAATTACATGGATACGCAGATGCTTCATCGCAAGCATTTGGAGCTGTTGTTTACAGTCGTGTCGCAATGGAAACTGAAATCGTGGTTACTTTGATCGCTGCCAAAACTCGGGTTGCCCCGATCAAACCTATTTCAATCCCTCGACTCGAACTAAATGCTGCTCATCTATTATCGAAGCTATTAACGCTCATCAAGGACTCTTTGACCATTCCAGTCGCTAGCATCGACTGCTGGAGCGATTCGGAAATTGTGTTGCATTGGTTATCAGCACCACCGCGTAAATGGAATACATATGTGTGCAACAGGACAGCAGAAATCTTACAGGATTATCCAAGAAGCTGTTGGCATCATGTAAGATCAGAAGACAATCCAGCTGATTGTGCATCGCGAGGATTACTGCCTTCCCAACTACTTGAACACAGTTTATGGTGGACAGGTCCACCATGGCTCTCACAACCTCGTCCAGAATGGCCATCTGAAAGGAAAGGATCTGAATTCGACGTACTTCCCCTCGCTGCAGTTGAAGAAAAACCACAACAAACCTTTGTTATAGCACAAAATCCTGAATTGAATATAGACGTGCTCAATCTGTTGAGCAACAAGCTGTCATCATGGAGCCATCTCCTGCGGGTTACTTGCTATGTCTTTCGATTCTTGCACCAGCATTGCCGCAAAGGAAAACTTTGTAAATTAGACAACGACGACAATTTGAAGTATCCATGTCAGGATTGGACACGAGGCAAATTCTTAACGGCAACTGAATTACATTATGCTCGCAACAGACTTTTGCTGCATATGCAACGTACTGAGTTTACTCGGGATTATGAAGTACTCTCGAAAAGCAACCTTCTACAAACAAAATCGAATTTAATAAAGCTCGCACCATTTTGTGACCCAATTGGATTACTGCGAGTCGGAGGACGGATTGTGAAATCCGAACTGAACTTCAATGCAAAACATCCCATTCTCGTAGCTAAGTCTTCGGCAATTGCATCGCTATTAATTCGTTATTTTCACAGAACTCATCTTCATTCCGGTGTGGAGGCTACTTTCCATATCGTTCGACAACAATTTTGGATATTGGGAGCACGTAACTTAATCCGGAAAGAGGTCTTTCGTTGCAAGCAATGTTTTATGCAACGCCGTAACACAGCACAGCAGGTACTGGCAGATCTACCTGTACCTAGAGTTCATCAAAGTCCATGTTTTCAACACACTGGTCTCGACTACGCGGGACCTATTGCTATAAAAGAATCTAAGGGTCGAACTCCGAGGATTGGCAAGGCATGGTTTGCCATCTTTGTGTGTCTGGCAACTAAGGCCATCCATATTGAGGTAGTCAGCGATCTGACTACGAATGCATTTATAGCCGCGTTCAAGCGATTTTGTGCACGAAGGAAGACTCCGACGGATCTTTACTCCGACAACGGAACTACATTTCACGGAGCCAAACGGGAGCTGAATACTATGCGAGAAGTAGCTACAGCACATGCTAAGGATGAACAGCTAGCTAACTTCTTTGCCACGGAAGGACTCACTTGGCATTTCATTCCCCCGTCCGCACCACATTTTGGTGGGTTGTGGGAATCGGGCGTGCGGTCAATTAAACTTCATTTGCGCCGAGTAGTAGGAGCAGCCGCTCTCACCTTTGAAGAGTTGTGTACCGTATTGACACAAATCGAAGCTCTTCTGAATTCACGACCTTTGTCACAATCTGGTGATGACAGCCTTGATCCACTGACACCGGCACACTTTCTAGTGGGACAACCATACACAGCTTTGCCAGAACCGTCGCTTTTGAACACAAACATTAACAAATTACAGCGTTGGACTCAGCTTCAGGCTATGGTACAGGGATTCTGGAAGCGCTGGCATATGGAGTACTTGACGAGTCTGCAGGAGCGCAACAAATGGCAGATGAAAACCCCCAATCTACGCGTGGATACACTTGTGGTTCTAAAGGAGCCTAATCTACCTCCATCCAAATGGCTACTGGGGCGCATCATTGAGGTTCATCCAGGAACCGACCACAAGATCAGAGTTGTCACGATAAAGACGTCACATGGAATATATAAGCGGTCTATTACAAAGATTGCACCGCTCCCAATTGACTGAACGCGGAGTTCAGGGGGGCCGGTATGGTTAGAAATAAGAAAGTTTACTTATTGAATTTAAATTGTTATGTTAAACTTCCTAGAAACATATGTTTGTTAACAGAGCAATGCAACTCTGCTTCTGCATTAGAATATAATTGATATCGATAAGTTTGTTACCGAAAACTGTGAATGCTAGAAAAAGTCAGTATTATTTGTGAAGATGCTAAGAAAGCTACGCGAGAATGAACGCGCCAACATTGTATGGAAACATTAAGAAATAAAGAGTGCAACCTAGAAAAAAGATAATTACAGTCCACTTTTTTGCCTCATTCACCAACACCTGCGTCGGGAACAGTTCCGCCACAATTTTGGCCACTACGACCGGAACCTGTGGAGTTCTTCCACCAGAGGCTTTCAGCTTTTTTCTTGCTATTTTGTAGGCGTGACCCCAGGGATCTTTGTCTACGCATGGTAGAAGCTCTTTAAAAGCATTCGCTTTCGCAGCTCTGCGCGCTTGACCCTGTGTGCCTCGTGAAGTTGGGCTTTTTGTCTCCTTGCACCTAAGCATTTCGCTCGAAGCTGGTGAAGAGAGACACTCCACCAGTACACAGGTGGCTTGCGTTTGGCCTTCCGTTTTCTCGGCATCGTTGCTTCCAGCATGATCCTAAGCGCCGTAACCATGGTCTCAGCCTGTCTGTTTGTCGGTTCCAAAAGCTCAATCTGGTAAGCCAGCATGTTGTTGTTCAAATTCCTGTGTCCCTTGCCTGCCCTAAGGCACTTCTCGGCTGTCTTTGTGTGGGGCTTGTCGTTCGTACGCTAAACGAAACTAGGCCATGTTCACTCAGCGTTACGTCGTCGTGAACCAATCATTTTTCGGTAGGGGCTAGCTTTCTGCTAACAAAGGTGACATCAATGAATGATGTACCTGTGTCATTGTTAAACGTTGGCTTAGACCTATCGTTCAGCAGAACCAGTTCTAGTTGGTTCATGGCATCTATCAAAGCCCGTCCCCTGGGATTGGATTTCCTGCTGCCCCATTCTACCGCCCATGCGTTGAAGTCACCTGCAATGACTACCGGGCTGCGCCCTCTCGCATGGTACACGAGCTTATTCAGCCGCTCCACGAACTTTTCTGCACTTTCACTTAGTGGAGCATGGCAACTATATAGATACACGCCCTGAACTTTTTCATAAGCAATGGCGCGCATGGGCACGGTGTCTTTATCTTCTATGAAGAGGCTGCTGCAGCATTTGACTTCCGCCTTTCCTGTCGCGTCCACAACCACCCCTGAGTTTACTGCATCAGGGGAGTATAGTTCACTCAGGAGCATCATGTCCATATTGGGCTCAATAGCTGTCTGGGCCAGAAAACTCTGTGCAGCTGCGCAATGGTAAACATTCAGCTGTACAATGTTAACTTGGTCCGGGATCATCATGACGGCTCATGGCTTCTTTTGTGGTGCTGGTAGGGCATTAAAAGCCGCCTCTCGGGTAATTTCTGTACACACTGTCGCAACAGATAAGACATCTTGGCGGTCTCTCACAGCCCTTCGGCTTGTGTCTGCCAAAGACAGAAGTCAGAGTGATCAGTTGACTAACAGTGGATAGCCCTGTACCCGTACCCCAGGTACCTGAAGCATCTACAGGTCGAGTATCTTGGGTGATGCGTCACAGTGACCAGCCTAAAGTAACATGAACGGCAATCGCATCGTTCACGCTAAGCATCACCGTCGCTACCTGGGTTCTATCACGCATCATGCGCACACCACGCACATCGTCTGGGTTCACCAGGATGCCCTCAAACTGAGAGACCAAGCAACTATGGAGCTCTTCTGTTGAAGTTGCCTCATCCATTCTGCCGCAGATAACCGTCATTCTTTGCGCACCCGTGCGAACCGCAGCCATCTGGCGCAGTGATTCCTCAATCGCTCCTCTATATTTTGGTATACTTACAGATGCTTTTCCCTCTACCTCAAGCAATAACTCTCCCTGTTGGGTCCTTTTAATTGTTTTGACATGATTGCCAAAATCATTCAGGATCGGAACCGCTTTAAGTTTTCGAAGCATTTCAGCATACGAGGCTTCCTGTCTATTTGATAATGATTGCCTCCGGCTTCTTTCGCAGTCGCTTCGGTGTCGCCTTTGTCCACTCCACCTTCTCGTTATCCTCCTTGGCAACGGATGCAAAGCTGGGAGGGATTGCCTCCTTTGCGTTTGACGAAGACAGTACCGTATCCATGTTGGAGGGAGGTTACAATACAGGAGACTTCAATACGGGAGGCATAAAATACGGGAGGCTTCACTGGAGCGGTCTTTTTAGTAGCAGCCACAGTGCGCCCTTTCTTGATCTGAACTTCCGTCTGAGTTGCGGCGCTCTTTGAATTGACCCCTTTTTTGCTTTATACTGCACTTGTATATGTGTAGCTATGGCATAAAGAGCAGCCATCGCACCTTTAGTGTCCCGTGTGACGTGTCGTCCTCTTTACAGAGCCTGCCTTCTGCATCCGACGATAGACGTATTTTTGTTAGGTGATAGTTCACCAAATGGTGGCCACTAAGGTAGCCAACAAGGAGATAGAGATGTCTCCTAGAGAGTGAGTTTGTTCTGCGTTTAACCGAGGGATTTGTAAGCTCTCTATCCTGCCTCATCCCTGGTTGAAAGAATCAATAGCATTCGGTCAACCTATCTGCCCATGTTTTCACAAGGGATGAGATGGTTGACCACCCCACGCCGCAAAAAGGGTCGTGGCCATGTAGAGGGGATGATGACGTCGCCATCGCTAGCTCATCCCCTAGCTCGTTGCCCTGGAAACCAGAATATACAGGTACCCAAAAAAGTGTAGTTTTAATTCTATTGGACTGCCTAGAGGCAGTTCCAGCAGTCAGACACGTGAACTTACTCTCTTTGAGGAGAGGGCTAGTCTGGCAGCTTGGCTTTCAGAGAAGATGTAGATATTCGCTCCTCTCATCCCCTTCTCAAGGATAAAACGGCAGCAGAGCTCGATGGCATGAACCTCGGGTTGAACAACCGTAGGCCACTTGCCCAGGTGCCGAGGTTTTGGAGTTGTGCCCATGTATCCCGGCTCCAACCCTCTGATCAGTCTTTGATCCGTCGATATACCAGTGTATACCGTGAGGGTCACTGATTGGGTTGCCAGCATCCCAGTCCTTCCGGTCTCGGATGAGGGTTCTGAATTTTGCACCAAAGAGGAGTTCCTTGGTCGTAGAATCTGAATATCTTTTATAAGTCTAGCATGCCCTAATTTGGTAGCTAGAAGCCCAGATCGGAGCTTGATTCTAAGAAGGCTCGTACAGCGGGCTTAGGTTCAGGATTGATTCCATTGCTGCTGTGGGAATGCGGTTAGTAGCATGTTGATTTTCACCGTTATTCAGTCCAAAATGCCTCACAGGTTCTCGTCTTGATACACCGACGGATCTAACGACAGGATCGGCGACACGGTTGGGGATTTTTCGGCAAGTTTTTGTGCCGACACGCTAATCAGTTCGGTAATCAGGGCTAACCAAAATATTTACGAAAAATCCCGAAATATTTATTTATTATTTACGATAAAACAAAAGAAATATTTGAGATAAATATTTACGATAAAACTTTATTTTCTAAAATTAAATGGTCCATCAATGAGTCAAACAACATTATTACAGTGAATTATTACATGACTTCCCAAATTTTCAAATGTAAAAGATCGCCGGCAGTCCTCTAGTACTCTTTTGTAGCCGGAAAATGAGCGCTCTACATCACAAGATACTACCGGAGCGTGTTTTTTAAATTTTAAATTTTCGATTTAAATCGATTTAAATCGATTTTTCTTGAATTTTTGGAAATTAAATCGATTCAGTGAACATCGATTTATTTCCAGCTCTACTATGGACTGATCGGTTCGTGAAATACTGCATGTTTCTGTGTTAGAAATAGATAAAAATAAATAGATAAAAATGAAAATAAACCTCTATTGTACTTATTTCGTCGTCGGGAAAGTGCTTAGTCACTTATCGCTGTCCTTTACTTGACTAGAGGATTTCAGATAAAACACATTACTCGGCAATTTAAGTAAATAAATCGCTTCCAGAAAATTCCCTGAGTCCATAGATACATGATTCATGTAATCTGCCTGGAAATTATTTCTTAGGATAAATCAATTTTTGGGCATTTCTATTGATTTGAAGAAATAATAAACAAGTAATTTCACTAAATTATGTTAAAAAAGGCCAAAATATTTACGAAAAGCCGCAGATCGTTAAAATATTTATTTATTCCCAAATATGCCCAAAATATTTAAATAAATATTTAATATTTACGTAAATATTTTGGTTAGCCCTGCTAATTAGATTTGCTTGCGGTAATCGTGCGAATATGCCTTCGATATGCTTCGGTGCAATCATTCACCTTACGAGCATCCAGACATAACTGTACTTTCCTTGTCTTCACTACCAGACGCATTGGAGAGCTCCATGCGCTACTGGATTTTTCGATTACTCCTAATACGATCATACGATCAATCTCCTCAAACATCAGCTTCTCGTCAGCTGGAGATACCGGATAAAATCGTTGTTTTATTGGAGTGGCGTCTCCAACTTCGATTTTGTGTTCAAGAAGTGATGTTTTCCCTAGACCCTGTTTAGCGAATGACGGAAATGAAGATTACACGGCTTCTAATTGCTGTTTTTGTCGCGAATCTGGTGGGTAAGCGCTAGTAGTAGAAGGGTATGTCTATCGGCGGTCAGAGCATTTAACAGGAGAACAAACTCACGTCGAATATGCCTGGAAGCTGGTGAAATAACGGATCTACAGAAGTGTTGCAAGTGAGGGGTTACAACAGAGATATCGCTATAATTACTTGCATCAGACTTTCTGCCCTTTTTAAGCAGGGGAATATTAAAAGATTCCTTCCAAATGGAAGGAAAGACTGAAGTTTCAAAAGACAGCGAACATAGTTTAAGCAATGGCTTACTTAAAGAGATAGCACAGAATCGAAGTATACAAGCAGGAACAACATCAGGGGCTGGTAAGAAGACTGGCTTTACTAAAGAGAGATCCTTTAGCAATGAGCTTTCGTTTAAAAAGAGAGAGAAGATACCATTTGAACTTGGAATGTTGTATGGATAAAAGTGAGTTCTCTGTGTAGAGGGAAAATAAGTCGTTTGAAAAATCTTTGCAAATATATCGGCCATGGCTTGGTCGGTATCTTCACTAGCATTTTCAAACGTTAATTTAGTTGGAAATGCGGTAGACTTACGCTTCGTTAAAAACTGTTTAGAGTTCTGAATAAACAGAGCCTTACAACGAGTTAAATAGTTCTTATAACATTTCGCGTTCAAGATAGTAAAATCTGAGCGCGCGCTAAGTAGCGGGAAGAGGCGGAAGATGATCTATTATTTTTATATTTTTTTGACTTGCTTGACATTAAATTTTTGACCGTGACAACTCTCTTGTAAACCATGGCGTCTTACTCGAGGAAGTTGGCTAAAAACCCGGATTACAAATATCTAAAACTTTGTTAATTTTGTTATGAAAAATTTGGGTCGCTGCTAAAATATCAGTAGACGAATACAATTCTGACCAATCAAATTGGAAAATCATCCCATTTAATAAGTTAAAATCTGCTTTTCTAAAGCAGCGTACACGTTTACACAGCTTTTTATTTTTATCCATACATGCACCAAAATCAAAACTTACTTCAAGAGTGGAATGGTAAGGATCTTCAGGAACAGAAAGTGATTGTGTCTTGTTTAGACTCACACAAGATGGATCCGAGACAAAGCATAAGTCTAACGATCTGTTACTACTGTTTAAGACATGATTGACCTGTGACAATGACATGTCAAACAGACCGTAAAAAAGGTCATATTGCCGTGAGGGCATTAGAGAGTTTGAATCAGCACTTGTTGTCCAATTACAATCAGGGATATTGAAGTCACCCAGGACTGAAAAGTGATCTCTGTCTGATAACAGATTAAATATGGTATGTATTGCAGACAAATGTTGCAAATAGACTGAAAATTCCGACGACGGCGGAATATAAGTACAGGTTATATAAAGAAACCACTCGAACGCTACCCTCAGGTGCTGACTGTAGAAGGCCATGGATTATCATGTTATACCGTGCATAATTTATTTTCCCTTATTTATAATTTTGGTTTGTTTGAATAATTATTAAGCTTTTAAAAATATAAATTTTATATTCTTATTATTATTATTCTTATTTAATTCGAACGACACGCACAAATTCAATTGACAGACAGAAGAAAAAGAAAACATAAACAATGCAAAGACGAATAGACAAGAAGTATAAGCATTACATAGAGCGAGAGAGCAATAAACAGGAGTGGCGGCAGCGAAAGTTATACAGTAGCTTAGCGGAGTGTGGTCCAGGTTTTAAGACCAATGATGTTGGGTTGCTGCCGCGATCAATGTGTGACGTGTTTTCCTTTTTTTTTCTTTTCTAATAAATAATTTTAAAGCTTAACACACAATAATTTTAAATTTTTTGGTACGCAACATATTTAAATAGAACACTTTTATAAACTTTGCCGAGTGTTGCACAAATCTGACAGTTCCGTATGTGAACAGAATACGGCAATTGATGCGTGTTAAAGCGGGATGCCGAAACACAAATGAGCAAATGGGCATCCCGTTCTAACATTCGTAACTTATTGATTGTCTTTAATATTGCATAAAAATATAAAATTTATTTTGGAAAACTATTTTCATTGATATTTAATTATATAATTTAGGATTTAGGTAGCGGGTGTAGTTTTCGGCTGTTGTTTTCCTTTTTGTTTATATAAATAAAAAAACCAAAAAAAAAGTAATTAAAAAAAAGTTGTACCAGCCGCCGCTAGCACTCAAACTCACGCACGCATACACGAATTCTCTAAGAATTGCCATCCGCCACTCTAACCACTAAGCCACTGCCTTATTTGTCGTTTGGTCGGCAAATTTACATTCTGAGCTTGCAATTCTGTTACCATTCTATGCAAATAAAAAGTTTTGTTAAATACCGTGTCCGACGCTAGATTTGAACTTCAGTATGCTTGCGTGAATTAGGTCTTAATATACGCATAAGTATACGTTCAAATTGAGTTTAAGTCGGATCATATCTCACTTATTTTTAGTCTAATTTAAATGATATTTTCAGATAATACCCGTGGCAAGGTAAATATAATGTGAGATCCACAACTGTGGTTGTTGGGTATAAATAAAAAGATTTTTTAGTTCAATTAAGAACAACGACTTTATTTGTCTAAATCCAATTTGCAACTAAATGACCCTAAGCTGTCCCTAACAAGCTGTGAGTCTTGGCAGTGAGTCGTGCTGCCCTTGGTGGCAGAGAATCGACGACGGCTTCGCTGTTTCCAATAGGCCACGACATCGGCTGATGTTATGTTGGTCGAAATGTTGCAGTCTTCTTGGAATCACATGCATTGGTGGGAGCGGAAGCGGTTGCCAAACAGATTCTAAGAATTCTGCTTGGTAGCTCGGCGCGTGCAGGAAATTATGCAGACGCTGAGCTTGCAAATCGGAACTTGCGTACTGGAGTTCATTATTTGTAACATTTTTGTTGTTAACTTATACATTCCACCAGTATCGGAAGGATGTTACGCATTCGAGATTCAGTGCGATCCTCCAAAAATTGAATTGATACCCGAGAACGATTTTACCGGCATGACTTGTATATATCTAATTGCCTCGTTTTGACGCCATGAATTCTTTCCTTTATCTTACCTCGTCAATGTCAAATACGAAAATGGTGAAAAATTGATACCCCATATTACCCCATACACTCGTGAAACGCATTTTGAACGTTCCGTGATCAATTGAAACGATGAATGAATTCAGATTGCTTTCTTTAAATTTAAATTGTCTGAAAATCATTAGAAAATGATAGAATTGTATCCCCTTTTTGTCTAAAAATAGTTAACTTACCTTTTTAGTCCATGGATTTTAAAAATATTCATGATCTATTGTGTTTGTCGGTGGTAGAGTCTTTGTGACAACATCCGTGTATGTAGCAGTGTTTCAAATTTTTTTTTGAAATTCGTACACGCTCCTTCCCTCTTATGTAAATCAGTAAAAACTTTTAAAATTCACAATATAAACCCAAGCTAATTTGTACATCACACATGACAAATACCTTGCAACGGGTGTTTTCTGACAATTTCATATAAATCCTACTCAAAATTATTAAAATCTGATATACGCAAACATACTGAAGTTCACTCACAGACAGACAGACGGACAGACAGACATGGACATGGACACCGTTTAAAAATATAAAAAAACAACAAAAAAAAGAATACGTACTTAAAATAAAAAGTTGCCCCAGCCGCGCATAGGACTCGAACTCACGCACGCACGAATTCTCCTAATATTGCCGTCCACCACTTTAGCCACTAAGCCACTGCCTCATTTGTTGTTCGATCGGCAAAGTTGCATTGTGAGCTAACTATGTTACCATTATATATATGCAAATAAAAAGTTTTGTTAAATGCTGTGTCCGACGCTAGATTTGAACTTCGGTATGCTTGCGTAAATTAGATCTTAATATACGCAAAAGTATTCGTTTAAATTGAGTTCGCCTTAATAGACGTGGAAAGGGTGCGCTGCGCGAGTTAATTAAAATAAACGAGTCGGATTGGCCGAGTAATTGGCAATCATTCTTACAAATACTGTGTTTATGCACAGCTGTTGCCCGCGCGATCGAAACGTGCTTAAAACGCGAGATCAATAGTGGAACAGGTGTTTTGTAAAGTGCATTGTCGAATTGTTGTGGGTGATCCAGCTGCAGAACAGCTGATAGCGCTGCCAACTGTTTGCAGTGATCTAGCGGCGTTGCCAGACCAACGGCGCTGCCAGACTTCCTGTGCGACAGTTTGCGCGCGAAACGGCTTATTCAAATTCAAATTTGAATTTGAATTTTAAAGCTAAGTATTTAATTTAATTAAAATCCTTTTTTTTTTTTTTTTTTTTTTTTTTATTACATTATTCACTCTAAATTAGTATTAGTATTGTAATTTTTACTATATTTTGGGGGAATCCGTTGCCGCAAGGGTTTGATGGACAATCTTGCGGGGGGCATTGCCCCCAACGGCGACGACCCTTTCAGGAGGAGCTCCAGGATGTCGAGGTCCCCTACGAGAGGAGTCGAAACAATGGTGAAAGGTGCTGGTATCCCTGCCCTAGGAGTTGTGAGGGCGCAAACGGACCCTCATCCGACGGCGGCGATACCATGCAATCGCGGTGCTGTGGAGGCGACTAACTCGGCCTCTGCAGCATCTACTTCTGCAGGGCAGAAGAAGTTGGCTGATCTCATCAGCGTGCCGACGCAAAAAATAGCGTCTAAATCCCCATCCGGGTCGCCAATTCGGCCACTTGACCTATTGGGTTTCGAGAACGAGGGATTAAGGAGCATTTTGGCCTTGATGAGTGCCAAAATTAACATGGTGCTTTCCGCATTCGAGACGCAGCGTCACGTCACAAAGGAAACTAAAGGCGCTATCTCCGATCTGGCTGCCCTCAATTCTAGAGCGATCCAGCTCGAAGGGGGTCTACCAACAGAGGGTTCTTTCAGGGAATCAGGCACTCAGACTGAGCGACAGACAAAACTGGACCGCCCATCTGCGACTAGCGCAAAAAGGAAGCTACTGAAGGACCCTTCAGTAAAGCCTCCCGTAGTGAAGGTTTCTGCAGAGAAGCCTTCGTTGAACAAGAGCTCAAAACGGGAGACACCCACTCCAAAGGAGCCAAAGGAGCCGAACTCACTCAGCTATGCGGCTGTTGCCAAGGTCGCTAGCAAAGAGGAGTGGTCCAGGGTGAAGCCTAAGCGCTTGCGTAAGAAGCCAGAGGCTCTCATTCTGAAGAAGACTGGGGAAGCGTCTTACGCTGATATGCTCCGCAAACTGAGAGCGGACCCAAATCTTAGTGATTTTGGGAAACATGTGAAAAAGATCAGGAGAACGCAACAGGGAGAGCTACTGCTCGAGGTAGAGGGTAAAGCTGCAGACAGCGTACCCAAATTTAGAGGGGCTATAGAGGATTCCCTGAAAGAAATGGCAGCGGTTCGCACGGGGGCGCAGAAGATGGCTCTTTCCATCAGCGGAATGGACGAGGCTACGACAGCAGAGGAACTCCTCGGCTGTCTAGCCTCCCAGTTCCAGGGTATCGTGGTTAATCCAGATGCAGTGCGCGGTCTGCGTAAAATGCGGGATGGAACCCAGATAGCGACGGTGATGCTCAGCATAAATGATGCGATCACTGTCTTGAAAGCGGGCACGGTGACCGTTGGCTGGTCACGTTGCCGCATCATCCAGGATGTACGACCGACGAGATGCTATAGGTGTCTATGCTACGGCCACCGAGCGTCCAGTTGCAAGGCGACTGATCGGTCTGACTGCTGCTTGCGTTGCGGCGAACGCGGGCATAAGGCAAAGGGTTGCCATGCTCCACCAAAATGCATGATATGCAGCAGTGAGGTGGACAGGAACCACACGACGGGCGGTTTCGCGTGCCCGACCTTTAAGGCGAGCCTAAAAGGAGCTAAGAGCCACAATAATGTTTAATCAAATAAACATTATTCAGCTCAATGTCAATCACTGCGCTGCTGCTCAGAGTCTTCTTGCTCAGACAGCGGTGGAGCGCAATGTTGACA
The DNA here is from genome assembly GCA_018151435.1 of Zaprionus africanus. Taxonomy (NCBI): domain Eukaryota; kingdom Metazoa; phylum Arthropoda; class Insecta; order Diptera; family Drosophilidae; genus Zaprionus; species Zaprionus africanus. Next base: position 23,779 of record JAECXB010000241.1, on the reverse strand, counting down.
TCATGCTCCTCAGTGAACCATATATCTATGGCAGCACTAACTCAGACATGATCCTGGATGAGTCGGGCAAGGCGGCTATCAAGCTTTGCAGCCCAGTTCATATTCAGGATCGGCCGGCCGATGCAATGCGTGGCATTGCATACGCGCTGATTAAAGGTGTGCATATCTACAGCTGCTATGCGCCACCGAGCGACAGCCCAGAGCAATTTGAAGAGATGATCGATCTCCTCGTAAGCCACGCGAGAGGGCGCAGGCCGACGATCATTGCAGGAGACTTCAATGCCTGGGCGACCGAATGGGGCAGCCGTGTCTCCAACTCCAGAGGGCGAACTGTGACCGACGCCATGTTCCTGCTAGACCTAGTACTGCTGAATGATGGCCATAAGCCGACATTCAACAACGATAGGGGTACGTCGTATATTGATGTCACCTTCGTCAGCAGAGGCTTAGTAGCCAACGCAAACTGGACGGTCTCCGATGAGGTAACGCTGAGCGACCATGCTCTGATTACCTTTTGCGTGCGTCCAATGGGAACGGTGCGCAGTTTGCAGAGGAGGAAGACACTCGGTCAGGCTTGGGATGCTAGAAAGATCGATAATGATATGCTGGCATATCAAATCGAGTCCCTATCAATCTCAAGCAGTCATGCGGAGACAATGGCGGCCGATCTTATGAAGCTATTGGTATCAACTTGCGATGCTACGATGCCTAGAAAAAGCAAGCTAAAGCGTAAGAGTCCTGTCCACTGGTGGAACGAATCCTTGCACCAGCTTCGGCAGGAATGCCATAGGACTAGGAGACTTGCGCAACGAACCAGAGGAGCCCCTAGCCACGCAGAACACCTTCTGGTCTACAAGGCCAAGCGTGCAGAGCTCAAAAAAGGAATATCGGCTGCCAAAGCGCGCTCTTTTAAGGACCTGCTAGAGAGCGTAGACGATGATCCCTGGGGACTCGCCTACAAACTCGTTAGCAATAAGTTAAGGAAAAGGGAGGGGGCTCCATCGGAACCCACTGAGTTGGCCAATATCGTGGCGGAGCTTTTCCCTGTGCAGACCACGCTATGGCAGCCACTAGAAAATGCCCCTGCGTCTCCCTTCCCTTGCGTTTCAGTAAGGGAAGTAGTCGAGGCAGCTAGGCGCATAAAGGCTAACAAAGCTTCTGGTCTGGATGGGATTCCGGGAGCAGTGATTAAGGCTGTGGCGCTGGCCAGACCCGAAATTTTCAGGGACACTTTCCAGCAGTGTCTCATTGACGGGGTCTTTCCCAAGCGTTGGAAAAGCCAAAAACTGGTCTTATTGCCGAAAGGTAAGGGGCAGGCACATGGTGCATGCAACTTCCGCCCACTATGTCTGTTGGATATAGTAGGTAAGCTATTCGAGCGTATCCTGTATGCTCGCATAGAAGCAATAACAGAGAGCCCCAACGGCCTGAGTAGTCAGCAATACGGCTTCCGGAAGGGAAAAAGTACGCTTGACGCCCTCTCGGCTGTCGTAGACATCGCAAAAAACGCTCTCGACGGTGACAGATGGCTTGGCGGTAGGAAGGAGTACTGCGCTATCGTCACGCTGGACGTCAAGAACGCCTTTAACACTGCAAGATGGCCCACGATTTTAGGGGCCATGCACAACATGGGCATCCCAGAGTATCTGAGGATCGCTGTAGGTAGTTACTTCAGGGACCGTGTCCTTTGGTTCGACACGGAAGCTGGCCCGAGAAGCTACCGAGTTTCGTCAGGTGTTCCCCAAGGATCGGTACTTGGTCCGATCCTGTGGAACATCATGTACAATGGGATATTGGGCATCAGCAAACCAATAGGAGCAGAATTGCACTGCTTTGCAGATGATGTTGCAATAACAGCGGTCGCCAAGACACTGTCAGAGCTACAGGCAAAATGCAACGCGACGATTAGCTCAACTATCGGCTGGTTGGGAAATGTCGGCCTGCAAATTGCGGCTCATAAAACCGAGGCTGTCCTGTTGAGCAGCAGGAAATCCGTGGAGACCTTGCAGGTCACCGTTAATGGTTTCCAGGTGACTTCAGCGAGATCATTAAAGTACCTGGGTGTCCTTATAGACCACAGGCTCTCCTTTAAGGATCACGCGATATATGCGAGTAGGAAGGCTGGGATCACATCTGCTTCCCTGGCTAGACTCATGCCCAACGTAGGTGGTCCCAGGATGCCGGCTCGCAAGCTGTTAGTGGCGGTGGCAAAATCCACTGTCCTTTATGCTGCTCCTATTTGGAGCAAAGCCACCAATAAAGAGTCATACACTAAATGCGCTCGATCAGTGATGCGGACTATGGCCCTCAGGCTCATTAGAGGATTTAGGACCATATCCGAAGCCGCATCACTTGCTCTGGCAGGCATGCCGCCTATAGACCTGGAGATCAAGGCACTGGGCTTAATCCGAGATGGCGTTTCTCGGGTTGAGTCCCAAGAGTGGTTGATGAGAGAGTGGCAAGCTAGATGGCAAGCGTCACACCTGGGGCGATGGACCTACCAGCTCATCCCAGTGCTAGCGGAATGGGCAGAGTGTCAACACAAAATAGTGGACTACCACCTGACCCAATTCCTCACCGACCACGGCTGTTTCCGGGCCTACCTATTTCGGTTTCGCCATGTAGACTCAGCTCAGTGTCTTTACTGCATCGACGCTGCTGAAACAGCGGAACATGTCCTTATGCATTGTTCCCGTTTCTCACTGGAGAGAGATCAGCTAGGATCTCTGTCTGGAGTGCCGCTCAGCCCAAGGGCCCTGTTCTCTGCCATGTTGGCGGACAAAGCCGCATGGGAACTGGGGCATGGAATCATCATTAAAATGATGAAGAGGGTTCGAGCCGATGAGGAGCTGAACAGATCAGCTAGATAAATAGGTAGATAATAAGTTAGGAGCTTAGACCCTGTGTGGTGGCGGGGCTAGAATTCCACTTCAGCGTGCTCGGCTTGTCGTAAAAGGCGACTAAAGAGTTAATGAGTTGATGAGTTAAGAATAACTTATACTCGTAAAGGGGCGCGCTTTATGCTACGCATTCTAAGTGGGAGTGCGACCTGGCATCACATCCTGCTCACCGAAGTATTACCTTAGCTGGCAGTTCCGGTGAGCGCTTTAAGGACTGTTTATGTATAAAGTATAAGTTTAGTCCAGAGACCTCTAATTTTTAGAGAGAGGGTGGGGGTTTTTTTTTTTTTTTTTTTGTTTTTTTTGGGGGGGTGGCTAGAGAAGGCAAATTAAGTTTAATCGGTGTTTAATCTTTTTCCTTGCTTCAAACTCTTTAACTTTTTCATGTTCCGGCTAAAATTGAGCCGAACACATAATACCTACGAGTTTGTTTGGGGCACTTATTTTAAAGAATGATATATCCCTCTTATAAGAAAACTTAAATTTTTTCACTTTTATATCGACGCCTTGAGTTTTAGCTTGAATATAAGCTTTAACATCATTTGATTTGAGATCAGGGTTTGCCTAGAAACAAAAATCCGTTTCTTTTGTGGATCACCTATAATCTTTTTAAGCGCCTCAGGTATATTTCCAGAGCAGAGGTTCTGGTAAACCAGAACTTGAACACGGCTTAGGTAACACTATTTCCTGTGGCACCGGCAACGAGACTACAGCGGACATAACGGAACTTTGGGCGTCACTGGTTGCATACACTCAATGACTTTTTCCAGAATCGAAATTGATTTAGCCGCAAATCTCGTTACCATGGGGGGATTGGTATATGACATTAAGGGCTGTGTCATTGGTGTACCTGGCTGGTCAATTATAAATTAAGGTAATTGAACTAAGAGTCGACGCTGAGAACTGGTCCGATAGTGTGCGAAAACTTCCAAGCAGTTCCCTAAATCCGTTCTTTGTTTGCCGTATAATCGAACAAATTTCGCTCTCCACCTCCTTTCACAAATCGCAGCAGTAACGCAAACCAGGGCGCTTGGCTTCGGCATCAGCCGTCGGGCCAGATAATCCGGCACACTTTGCATGTACTACGTTATCACATAGCCAACATGAAATGGTTGGCTGGGCAGCCGTCACCTCATTAAGGCAGGATTTTTCGAAACACATCACGTCCATAATAGGTGTTTGTAGTGGTGGGAATGAAGTCTTCCTTCTATGGGGGGATCGTAGATTTGGGGGATGAAGTCCTGCTGCTGTAACAATATAGCCGAAGATGATCAATGCTAGAGCAACTAGCTTTTATATGCATTAACAGAGTCATAACAAAGTTGTAATCAAAACAAACAAACAGTGGCGTGAAGCATTTACATTTAAATACAAAATAATCATAAAGTTCGGGTTCTGCTCCCGACATACACCCTCGTTGGAAGTGATTACTTTCAACCGATATGGTCAGAAAGAGGCAGAATTGCAAGCTTGGTTGCAGCTCGTTTGATCAGGCCAACCGAGGTTTTAACCATGGCTACCCTGGGAACGCCATCATCGCCTGGTGTTGTAGACTCCACCTTGTCGAGCCGCCATTTTAGTGCAGGAAGAATTTCATCCTTCAGCAGCACTAAGGAGCCCGCCTTGATGGCCGTTCGCGAAATTTTCCATTTGCTGCGCTCCTGAAGAATCGTCAGATATTCGGTACTCCATTTCCGCCAGAAAATTTGACGCATTTGGCATACGCGCTGCCACCGATTGAGACGCCCTTCCTTCAAATGGGTGTTGTCAGGCTCATCTATAGCTGTGAACGTTGACCCAATGAGAAAGTTTGCGGGCGTTAGAAAGCTTGAGTCGTCTGGGCTTTCTGAATTTGCATAGAGTGGGCGAGAATTAAGTATTGCCGAAATTTCATAGACTAGAGTACGAAGTTTTTCGAGAGTTAAAATAGAAAACCCAGCAGCACGAAAGAAGTGATAATTGGCAGACTTGATAATCCACCAAAATGTGCAGATCGGGGCGGTATAAAATTCCAATCAATTCCATTCCATTGTGCGGGTCGCCTAAGAATAATTCTCTCAGTTAAGTTAATTAATTTTTAGCGCCAACGAAGTTTGTTCCGTTGTCTGTCCAGATATTGCTTGGTTTGCCCCTAATACTTATGAAGCGCCTCAGAGCAGCAATAAATGATTCTGTCGTTAGATCCTTGACGACTTCGAGATGAGTAGCTTTAGTACTGAACCAGATAAAAATGGATTTGTAGCACTTTCCAGGTGCCTATTTCCTGGTCTCTGGCATATAAAGAAAAGGTCCACAGTAATCGATTCCTGTTGTGTGGAACGCTTGGTATGGACAAACGCGATCTGCTGGCAGCCTGCTCATAATATGCTCGGCATATCGTGGCTTCAGGCGAAAGCATCTCAGGTCATGCCAAGTCATTCCCTGAGTCAACTCCTGTATTTTACTGACGTGGTTTGAAACAAATACGTTGAATTCTGATGGCGATGATCAAATCCATGAGAGCGCTATTGTAGAGTCAGACCAGCAATGGTATTCACATTGAAATGGAACAATGCGAGCGAGATTAGCGACAAATTCAGCTAGAACCAATGCAGCTGACAATTTCAACTTGGGTATCATAAGAGTTCTTAAAGTGGCGACTCTAGATTTTGAGCATAAAAGATGTGATGAAATTGAGTCCTGTGATTCCGAACGAAGGTAGATTCAAGTGCCGTATGCCAGGCTGCTTGTATCAAAAAATGCATGAACTTGAAATGGTGCTGAAGGAAAAAATTTGAGTGCACTAACAATGAAAAAGTTGACAGAAAAACTGGCGCCATTCTGATTGCAGCTCTGCTGGCATCTGCAAATTGTGGCTGGTCCATCCGGCAAGATTTTTGAAAAATTGAATAAGAAGTTTTCAGAACTGAGGTTCCATACCAGCCCCAAGGCTTTCGCGATTCCAGTTTGATCATCAAATGTTAGCAGCTTCTCCATATCCACTTCGAGCTCACCACCGAGCACGGCTGATTCATTAGAGCACCGTTTGCGAATGGGAATTGGCCACTGAGCAGCCGCTTGACCTGGAGTTTAATTTCCACTACTTCTTCAATGCCACCAGAGATGAGGTCGTCTATTTAAAAGTCTCTGAACGATCCTCGAGCCAATAAGATTAACGTTTCCTCCTCATCAAGATGAGAAACTTGACACATCTGTCACATTGCCAAAAATGCTGCGGAAAGAGACTATTTGTGAAAAATCGAAATCTGAGCAATCGCGGCATAAATATTGACTTGTGGCTTGAATCGTAGGTGCTGCCAGCAATAGATCATTCAGAGACTAGCCAGAGGTCGATTTTGCCGATCCATCGAAGATAACCCGAAGTTTTGTAGTTGTGCTATCGAGCTTTCTGTACGCAGTGGTGTGGGAAGTAAAATTTGGGTGCTTTGCACTTATTAGAAACAAGAGAAATGTGACCTAAGCTGAGGTATTCTTGAATAAATGCAACATATTGCGATTTGATGTTGGGATCCTTGGCGAGCATGCCAACATCTGTTTGAAATGGAAGTTTGACCGAGTATTGTCCATTTTCAAGACGAGTGTGAGTCTTCTTCAGAGGCCGAAGCTGAAGATGCATAGTTTTCGATCTCCCAAAACCGTTTGACTAAATCCTCGAGCGAAGAGTCTTGAATTTGTTGAGTTGGTGCCTTGGTAAGAGAAACTAGTGATGAACGCTTAATGTTAGAATGTGAGATCCCGCCAGATACCGTCCATCCCAGTTTGGTTTCCAGCAGAATCAGTTTGTTGTCCGATATGCGTATTTGCCCAGTGAAAATTAAGTCGAAGAACAGGCCTGCTTCGATGAGCAAGTCGATGCGTTGAGATTTCTGGAAATTCGGCAGCAAGAATGACGTTGGCAGGTATCTGGAAAGCACTTTTGTTGAAATCATGTTGCGGCTGGTAGTCCGTGATGGTTCGTGTCACGCCGGCTACAAATGAGGCTTCATAGACAGCGTTTTGCGACTTGACAACGATGTCTACTGCCTTATCAGAGTCTAGTGCGGATTCTCCGATTAGTTAATTTGCAAAACGAGTAGCAATAAAATTCAGCTGAGAGGCAGAATCTAAAAGTGCACGGCATTGAATGTGCTCTCCCAAACGATTTTGCACCAAAACTATGGTCGTAGCTAGCAACACGTAGTCATCAGGCATATCATTTGAGGCTTGGTGTGGCGGGCATGAAACCGATCTAGATATTAGCGAGGATGAGACCTGACTTAAATCTGCCAGGGAGGAGCTGGGTGCAGAGTTGGTTGATATATGCAAGAGCGTGTGATGCCTCGATTGGCACTGTCTGCAGCTACCTAATCTGCACTAATGCAGCGAGTGCCCCTTGCTCAAGCAATTTAAGTATAGGTGCATTTTCTTAGCTTCCTTATAACGCAAATTGGGTGAGAGGTTCAAACGACGAGTTCATTTTTGCCTTTGTGTTCGATGTTGAGGACGAAGACAAAGTAATAAGAGAGTTTTTCGTAGATTTATGTGATGATTTTCCCACATGATTGCTAGGTGTTAGTGTTACCATAGCATTTTCGACGTTTTCCATAGCTCTGCATCTTTTTTCCAAAAACGAGGCCATTGTTTTCCATGCTGGAAGTTCGTTGGGTCCAATTGAATACTCCCATCGCTCACGTGTGCGTTGATAAAGTTTCGGAGCAACGACATGTATCAATAATCCATCCAAGATTTGAACCGGATCTGCTAACGTGTTGATGGCTCTTAAATGTGAGTTCATTTTGTCACTGAGCGCCCGCAAGCCAATAGCTGATCCCTTCTCCACACCATTAATCCCAAAAATCGCCTTTACGTGTGCCTGGAAATGAAACAACTTAGTATCGAATCGATTACGAAGTAGATTAAGAGCATTAGTATAGTTGTCTTCAGTCGGCTCAATTGAGCGTATGGCCTCTAATGTGACTCCCTCAAAGCAAGATAAGGGATGTTGAAATTATTCAACCTTACTCATTTCCAAGTCGTCTTCGAAAACGGTGGTGAAGATGGCGTAAAAGTGTGTCCAATCCATGTACGAGCCACTGAATTTGGCTAGTTGCAGCTGCGGAAGGCTTGAAGCCCGAGTGTTTGAGGTTAACTCCGAAAGATCCATTTCTCCAAAGGCGACATGCACATCATTGAATTCAGTTTTCATTGTTTCCAGATATTCCAATCGAACTGAAAAGTCTGACTCGTCCATTTCAGCGATTTTCTGAGCAGTAAGAGTAGCATTCCAAGCATCCAATTGACGTTTTACAGAATCTGCTTTCGCCTTGTAAAAATCTTTAGAGACTGCTTGAGACTGCTTCTTGAAAAATAAGGAACACCTTGTTTATACGTGCCATTATGTGCACATTTTACATATTACATTTTTACCGACATGCAGGAATTAGCGATGGGCGAACGAATGCCTGTATACTGATTTGCCACCGAATTGTAACAAATCAAACGACCGCGATAATTGCAACAAACGACCGACAAATTAAGAAATCACGTCGGGGTCACCAAATGTTTAAATGAAAACCGAATGTCCACTTTTGCACTAATTGCTAACAAAAAGATCTTGCTTGTTAAATTGTTTATCTAAGCTTATTATTCATTTGCTGCACCTTTTAATCGAACCAACAGAAAGCTTATAGCCGCGTGTGTACATGACCGGCAGATGAAAAAGAATGAAGATGATCAATGCTAGAGCAACTAGCTTTTGTATGCATTAACATAGTCATAACAGAGTTGTAATCAAAACAAACAGTGGCGTGAAGCATTTACATTTAAATATAAAATAATCATAAAGTTCGAGTTCTGCTTCCGATAGTAAGACTGTCTCACATCTACTTCGGAGGGGGCAAAGAGGAACTCGTCAGTATACGCTTGCCAGCGTATACCTAGAGTCTTGCTAAGCTTGCTTCTTTAGTTCGAGGAAATGGGCGTATAATAGATGGTCCTTGGGAATAATAGCTATCACATCCTTGTGGTTGGAGGTCCACTTTCTTAAGGGAAAGCCAGCTGTCTCAAGAGCCTTGCGTAACTCTTCTATGGACATTGTGGCGCGCTTTATGGAGTGCGCGCCAACAAGAACATCGTCTACATACATGTTGTAGGATAAGATGTCGCTGGCGAGAGAGAGAAACTGTGTGCTAACATCCTGGGTAAGGTGTTGGAGAACCCGAATGGCTAAGAATGGAGCACAGTTTACACCGAAAGTGACTGTGTTGAGTTCATAATCACAGACTTTGCCATTTGGGTTTCTGAACAGCATTCGTTGAAATGGCGTGTGACTCGTGTGGACGAGTATCTGCCAGTACATCTTTGTGATGTCGGGATTGAAAACAAAACGGTAGAAACGCCATTTCAAGATCTGCATATTCAGTTCGGATTGGAGAACGGGTCCTGAATGTAGAGGTTTGCAAATATAACCAGTCGAACGCTACAGTCAGGTGCTGACTGTAGAAGGCCATGGATTATCATGGTATACCGTGTATAATTTATTTTCCCTTATTTATAATGAAAATTTTGGTTTGTTTGAATTTAAGCATTTAAAAATATAAATTTTATCTTCTTATTATTTAATTCGAACGACACGCCAAATTCGATTGACAGGTAGAAGAAGAAGAACACATAAATAATGCAAGGACGGATAGACAAGAAGTATAAGCATTAGATCATAATGGCAAACAGGAGTCGCGGCTGCGGAAGTTGTGCAGTAGCTTAGTGGAGTGTGTGCCGGATTCGAAGACCAATGATGTTGACATTGTTCGGGTTCGATTGCTGCCGCGGTCAATGCGTGATATGTTTTCCTTTCTTTCTTTTTTTTCTATTAAATAATTTAAAAGCTTAACAAACACTAATTTAATTTTTGGTACGCAACATATTTAATTAGAACACTTTTATAAACGTTGCCCTATGTTGCACAAATCTGACAGTTGCGTATGTGTGCGGAATACGGCAATTGATGCGTGTAAGAGCGGGATGCCGACACATAAATGTGCAAATGCAGACATGCATGTATCGGCATCCCGCTCTAACATTCGTGTACATTGATTGTCTTAACTATTGCATAAAAATATGAAATTTATTTTGATTGCTATTTAGTTAAATAATTTAGAATTAAGGTAGAGGTTGTAGTTTTCGGCTGTTGTTTTCCTTTTAGTTTATATAAATAAAAAAAACCAAAAAAAGTAATTAAAATAAAAAATTGCGCTAGCCTCCGCTAGGACTCGAACTCGCTCACGCACGAACATACGCGCATTCGGCGGCAAACGGCCAGAGCCGTTTCCAGGGGAAATCAAATAAAGAAGAACAGGGATAGGACAGAAATCCCCACTTCATGAAACGATAGAAAAACAACGGACAAACCAACAAGGACACTCAGGCGCAAGAGCCCCAGCCTATGGAGGTCGATTCATCCTCCAGGTTCAGGCAGCGCACTGAACATAATCCGAATCATCCTAATGAATCGAACGCGTCTAAGAGGACGAACTCCTCAGAACGCTTAACAGGACCGAGACGACAACGTCTTAATAACGTTGTCCAAGAGGCTCCTAAGCAAAAGGAGACCAAAGAAGAGTATGAAAAGGCAGCACAGGCTGCAGTCGAGGAAATCGGCAGCGAAAGTGAGTATGCTCCAAGTGACGACTTGTTAAATTTTTTAGGGGACGCTCCCGGTTGCCGTTCATTGAGCGACGGCTGGCTGCTAATCGCTACCGGCCCATGATTAGCATCTTTAAGGTTCTCCCAGCCAGCCGTCGTTCAAAGACACAATAACGAGGAGGAAGAAAGCTTTCTCCACGACAAATGAAGCTCTTCCTTTTAACATCGCTGTCACTGCCACAATTGGGACAGTTGATAATGAACCGGTGTACTCAAGAGCGTACCCAAATCTTATGGGTGTCTCCGACTTTGTGAACAACGAGGTCAAACAACTGCTGAAAGTCGGCATTATCAGGCCCACAAGGTCTCCCTATAACAGCCCGACCTGGGTTCTTGACAAAAAGGGGACCGACGCCTTCGGGAACCAGAACAAGAGGTTGGTCATTGACTTTAGGAAGCTAAATGAGCGAACTATTCCTGACCGCTACCCGATGCCTAGCATTCCCATGATTCTAGCGAATCTGGGCAAGGCAAAGTTTTTCACTACCCTTCACCTGAAGCTCTAGGGAAATCAACATATTCACCGACCACCAGGCTCTCAGGTTCGCTGTTGCCGACAAAAACCAAGCCAAGATTAAGAGATGGAAATCCTGTATAGACAAACACAATGCCAAGGTTTTCTACAAACCTGGCAAGGAAAATTTCGTGGCAGATGCCCTGTCCAGGCAAAATCTTAATGCCTTACAAGACGAACCTCAGTCAGACGCTGCGACTATTCACAGTGAACTGTCCCTGACCTACACGGTCGAAACCACAGATAAACCCTTAAATTGCTTTAGGAACCAGATCATTCTGGAGGCAGCACGTTTCCCGCTTAAGCGAAGTCTAGTGCTGTTCCGAAGCAAACCTCGCCACTTGATCAGTTTAACTGACAAGAGTTACCTGTTAAAAACTCTCAAAGAAGTCGTTAGCCCTGACGTCGTGAATGCTATTCATTGCGACTTGCCTACACTGGCAAGCTTCCAACGCGACCTCATTACCCATTTCCCAGCCACTCAATTCCGTCACTGCAAGAATGTCGTGTCAGATATAACTGATAACAACGAACTGTATGAAATTGTCACTGCAGAGCACAACCGTGCACACAGAGCCGCGCAGGAAAATATCAAACAAGTCCTTCGAGACTACCATTTTCCAAAAATGGGCAGCATGACAAAGGAAGTGGTTGCTAATTGCAGGGTATGTACCCAAGCAAAGTACGACAGGCACCCGAAGAAGCAAGAGCTTGGGGAAACTCCCATCCCCAGTTATACTGGCGAAATGGTGCACATTGACATATTCTCAACCGACAGGAAGCTGTTTTGGACGTGCATTGACAAATTTTCTAAGTTTGCAGTAGTGCAACCGGTTACATCTAGGACAATAGTGGACATCACAGGCCCCCTATTGCAGATTATTAACCTTTTTCCGAACATCAAAACAATCTATTGCAACAATGAGCCCGCATTCAACTCAGAGACAATCACGTCAATGCTCAAAAACAACTATGGCATCGACATTGTGAACGCGCCTCCTCTGCACAGCGTGTCCAATGGCCAAGAAATAACCAGATGCCTGAAGTTGGACAAAAAGACATATGACACAGTAGAGCTGGTCTTGAGAGCCATGGTGGAATATAACAAAACCGTGCACTCAGTTACTCGTGAGAGACCAATTGAGGTTCTTCACTCAGGGGCCCACGAGCGCTGCCTGGAAATCAAGGCAAGATTAGCAAAGGCTCAGCAAGACAGCATCGGAAGATGCAACCCTTCCCGTCAAAACCGTGTGTTTGAGGTAGGAGAACACGTGTTTGTAAAGAACAACAAGAGGTTAGGAAATAAACAAACCCCACTATGCACGGCAGAAAAAGTGCAAGCAGACCTGGGAACGTCTGTTCTTATTAAGGGGAGGGCGGTCCACAAGGACAACCTTAAGTAGGCATTCCCCTTGAAGTTAGTTAGTAGGTTACTTTAAGAAAGCCCGAGCACTACAGTCTCTCCCTGTATCTAAATTCCAGGTTTACCCTCACGATGTTCATTACACTGGCATTAGCGAATGCACGGATTACCGACTTTTCGCATGCCAACTACACCCCTGTCGTAGATGGTGATGTGCTGGTTTTTGAACAGCGTGACCTCTTAAAGCACTCAAGCAACTTGTCCGAATTAGCTGTTATGATAGACGAGACAGAAAAATTATCCGAGTCTTTTCCCCAATCGCATATGCGTAAGTTACTAGAGGTCGATACGGACCATCTTAAAACTTTGTTGTCCGTCCTTAAGGTCCATCATAGGATTGCCAGGAGTCTAGATTTCCTAGGTACAGCTTTGAAGGTAGTGGCGGGTACTCCCGATGCCACGGACCTTCTAAAGGTCACAGAGGCTAAACTAGTTGAATCTTATTCCCGACAGGTAACCATAAATTCCGAAACCCATAAACTGACACCATCAATAAGATGATCAGTGCCCGTAAAAGCGACTTGGTTGACACTCCACATTTATATGAAGCGTTATTGGCAAGAAATAGGATGCTTTCTACTGAAATTAAAAATTTAATTCTCACTATTACTTTGGCCAAATCAAACATTGTTAATCCCACTATTCTTGACTATGCCAACTTGAAGTCTCTTGTAGAACAGGACACCCCTGTCGTCAGCTTAATAGAAGCATCCAAGATTAGAGTCCTCCAGTCCGAGAACAGTATTCCTATTTTAATTGCCTATCCCAGAGTCAAGTTCAGTTGCAAGAAAGTCGCCGTTTACCCTGTGTCCCACTAACACATCATCTTACGCCTCGACGAGGATACGCTGGCCGAATGCGAACATGACACCTTTGCGCTCACAGGATGCACAGATAACACACACTTCTCGTTCTGCGACCGGTCTCGGCGCGAATCTTGTGCGCGCTTACTCCACGCAGGGAGCGCAGCCCAATGCCGCACTCAACCCAGCCACTTGCAGGAAGTATCTCCAGTAGATGACGGCGTTGTGATTATCAACGAAGCATCAGCTCGCGTTAGCACCGATGGCAGCCCAGAAATACTGGTCGAGGGAACCCACCTGGTGACCTTCGAGAGAACGGCGACCATCAATGGCTCCGAGTTCGTAAACCTACGGAAAGCATCAAGCAAGCAGCCAGGCATTGTGCGCTCCCCATTACTTAACATCATCGGGCACGACCCCGTGCTCAGCATCCCTCTGCTACACCGGATGAATAACGAGAACCTACTCTCCATCCAAAGCTTTAAAGATGACGTGGAATCTGAAGGTTCGCCTAGACTCTGGTTCGTAGCTGGTTTATTCCTAAACATTGGTTTAATTGGCTCCTTCGCACTTTATCTGGCATTAAGGAGAAGACGAGCCTCCATGAAGATACAGCGTACCATCGACACATTCAACATGACTGAGGACGGTAATAAACTTGAGGGGGGAGTGGTTAACCAAAGTCAACGGTAGAATCTGCAGACCAAGCAGTCGAGCGGATGTCGTTGCATAGCCGGCAATCACGACATATTTGCGTGGCCGCTATGAATATGATTGCGAAACAAAGTTTCGCTTTCATGTACCTCTAAGCTCATTCTTGTATTCTGTTCGATTTTATGCTCGCTTGCCAACGCTTCGCCTGGCTCGAGTAACTTAATAAAACATTAATTAAACGTAACTCCTTGTCTATCATTGTCGCGGCTTCGCCCGACAACTGACTCGTAGAGCCGCGCGTGACTTACGCCGGCAAATAGATTAATTTATATACAGAGTGCCAGTCGGAAGGTTAGAAAGAAAAGGGGAAGAGATCTCTCCTTTCACGCAGGAAAAATCACACACAGCCCTCTGACTTATAAGATTAGTAAAAAATTTAGTACTTATCTGTGGGGGATCCTGACGAGATGCCGTTTTCCCTTGGTTGGAGCGGAGTGCGGCGATGATGATCCAGCGACGTATGTCCAAAATATAGAAGAAATGCGTCTCGAAGGACCAATGTTTGTAGTGGCGGCAATGAAGTCTTCCTTCTATGGGGGGATCGTAGAGTTGGGGGATGAAGTCCTGCTGGTGTAGCAATATAACCGACGCAAAAGCAATATAACGGCTCGCTCAATGAATTAGGATAGATAAGAAACAGAGTAATAGCGGTGAGCCTCTAAAACAACGTTGCTTACCGAAAAGAGTAGAGATGTAAATAAAGCACCAGAGGAGCAGAACCTAGGCACAAAAAATATAAAATAAGTAAAGATTAGGTTGACTAATTTAAAAGGCATGCACACGCCTCGTGAACGGGCTTTAGATAAGAGATAGGTTTTAAAACAAAAGATTTATAAAACACCGGTTGTTTTTAATAAAAACGCGAAAAAATCGATCCGTCATCAATTGGGAAGATGGTTGAATTCAGTTTGCTTTCTTTTAATTGAAATTGTCTGAAAACCCATTCAAAATTTTCATGTAAATTACATTTTTGTCTAAAACTAGTACCCTTGCCTTTTTGTCGAGCACACGGTTACGGAGTTGACTGAAATGCATAATTTCCATCATTGTTATTGAGAAAAAACTGAAAAAAATTAGAAGTAGAGAAAATCAAATCATTAGAGAAAGTTTGAATAAATAACATTCTCTTTTTATGTAAAATTAGTAACCTTGCATTTTTTGTCAAGCACACGTCTACTGTAAAGTTAAATAATAATGGTTCAACTGCCATATCCAAAATTGTTGACAGCCATATAAAGTGTTTTCTGTGGACCGATATTTCTGTTTTTCCCCTTGCACAGCAGATTTGCCTCCGTTTGCTTGGTTCCAATTCCTCGCATCGAGCATCCAGAAGTTTAAAGAACTCCTCCAGAGTAGGTGAGTCTGTGTTCATGCTGCGTTCGATCCATCTACGCCGTGTGTCAGAGTCAATTTTTCCATAAAAAGATATATAATCCAGCAATCACGTCACGTTTATGGCATCCAGTCTTCGTACAATTTCATCTGATACCTTCCATATTATTGAATGATCTTTAATGTGGTTGGCAAACTTATAAATTGCTCCAATAACGAATTTATTATATGCCGTGGAAGATTGTACCTTTCCTGAAGTCGTTCCCAAGCCGTGTTATATGCTGCATCCGTAATACCCAAATTTCGTATTAAGTTTGCAGCCTCATCGCTCAATAAAGTTTTTAAATGATCAAATGTCTGTGTATTTGACAAATGCTGTTTGCTATTAATCGTACTTTCATATATGTCTTGAATAACTGGCCATTCTGTGTAGCTACCAGCAAACCGTTTAATTTAAATTTTTCGCAATTCGCTTTGTAACCCTGATGTCGCGTCTGATGCGCGTTCTGCCGAAGAATTTGACGTTCTTTGCGCCGCATTGTCACCCGTCGTGACGGCGCCTAAATCCGTTGCATTGCATGCTGTTTGATTTACAGCTAGCCGTTCGAAAAGTTGTTGTTGTTGTTGCAACAAATTGATTATTGCGTCGTTTTTATGAAGCCCAGTGCTATCATCCCCATTGCTTATTGAAGATGTAGTTGGATGCGGAGATCCAATCCTATCCAATAGCATTACGTATGTCTGCAAATACCTTTCCTCGTAGACGGCATTGTCCTCCTCGGGATCCACATACCCATTGACCTCGTCGAGAAGAGCTATGGAATTGCCGAGTTCCGTGAATTGTTTCCAAAGAGCTTAAAGTTGCTTCTTCCTTGCTGTTACCTCTGACGATGTTGTTGTAGTATCTGCTCCACGAGCCCATATCCATATCCGCGTGATGCTTGGCTTATGCGGACCACGAAATTTTATCAGAGCCTTGAGTTGTTGTTCCATAATTGATTTTGGTTAGTATGAAACGTGATCAATCCCAATACAAGATATCTCTGGGTCGAATGACCAAACTTATGTTTGGAATAAAACGGCCTTTGGATATTTTAAGTGGACTGTATTCAAATTTTATCTTACACGATTGAATGCTCACTTCATACTACTTTTTATACCCTTCGACCATTGAATATGGTCAAAATGGGTATACTTACTTTGTGCAAATGTATGTAACAGGCAGAAGGAGGCGTGGGAGACCCCACAAAGTATATATATTCTTGTCAGGATCACTAGCCAAGTCGATAAAGGCATGCCTGTCTGTCTGTCCGGATGTCTGGATGTCTGGATGTCCAGATGAACACACAGATCTCAGCTATTATAAAAACCAGAGACATCAAATTTGTCATGAAGGTTTCTGTTGATCCGGGACAGGTGAAGTTTATTTCAAATGTTGGGTGCCACGCCCTCGCCCACGCAACATTCTGAGTAAGACTATACTTAGCTAATTATAATACCAACATAACGTCAAAATTCCAATCCGCTCGGACAACAAACACAGAAGTTATTAAACAAAAACCTTGTTCGCTTTGATTTTGTATACAGACCTGCAAGCTGTGACGTCATTGCAATGCTCATGTAGGAAAGAAAAGGAAAGAGAATACGAGCGCGTAGCGCCATCTGTTGTTCTTCTTTTTTTTTCTATGCACACGCATTTTTTGATTCAAACGCACTCGCACACATACATACATTTGTGCTTGACCAATGAAATGATAAACGCATATACATGTAATCATACACAGACACATATAAAGGCTTACGTTACGAATTTTCTATTAAGCAGAAGTATTGTACAATTATTGACTCTTAACGTTTCAAAAAGGTCGAAGGGTATCCCACTGTCGCGTGCCGCTCGACTGTTGCTCTTGTTTAACATAAGTTTATGGTAACGACCGTCGTAGCGGTGACGTTACATTATCAAAAAGTTAAGTTTTAAGTTTATGTGAATGATTAAATTAGACAATTAACAGAGTTGCCACTATTCCTCAACAGAGCCATTAATATAGACAAATATAATGTCAAACACAACACGTGTGCTCCAGTAGGAGCTGAACGCAACTTTATATGCTACTTCTGCAAAAAACCGAATCATAACAATTTTAAATGTAATGAGTTCTTAAAACGAACAGCAGTAGAACGTTTAAATTGGGTATTGAGATAAAAACTCTGTGCAAAATACTTCCGTTCAGAGCTTTCAACAAGTTCATGCTCGAATAAAGTGTGTTTTAAGTGTAACAAAAACATAACACATTATTACTTTTAGAATTAAAATCTGAAAGCACAACAGCTGCTACCGCAAGTGGACAATATGCAAGCTATATTCTGTAAGCCACTGCCCGAGTTACGAATCTTGCAACAATGGACAAAAGGCCGAGCTCTTGTAGACTCAGGTTATCAAACAAACGCCATATCAGAATTGTCTGTGAAGAAATTGGATCTTAAATCAACAAATGACAAGTGTCATTGAAAAAGGACTACCCATGCTTCAAGACACCAAACTTGGATGGATCATCGCGTAAAGAATTCAAAGAATTCATTCTTATGACATAGGGTCACGCAAATCCCTATCATTAGAAAAACCACTAAAAAAGGATTCAACGCTAAAGCAAGGGTACATTAAATTCATGAAGATCTTAGACTTATGAAACAGGTCGAACGCTACAGTCAGGTGCTGACTGTAGAAGGCCATGGATTATCATGGTATACCGTGTATAATTTATTTTCCCTTATTTATAATGAAAATTTTGGTTTGTTTGAATTTAAGCATTTAAAAATATAAATTTTATCTTCTTATTATTTAATTCGAACGACACGCCAAATTCGATTGACAGGTAGAAGAAGAAGAACACATAAATAATGCAAGGACGGATAGACAAGAAGTATAAGCATTAGATCATAATGGCAAACAGCCGCGACGGCTGCGTAAGTTGTGCAGTAGCTTAGTGGAGTGTGTGCCGGATTCGAAGACCAATGATGTTGACATTGTTCGGGTTCGATTGCTGCCGCGGTCAATGCGTGATATGTTTTCCTTTCTTTCTTTCTTTTCTATTAAATAATTTAAAAGCTTAACAAACACTAATTTAATTTTTGGTACGCAACATATTTAATTAGAACACTTTTATAAACTTTGCCCTATGTTGCACAAATCTGACAGTTGCGTATGTGTGCGGAATACGGCAATTGATGCGTGTAAGAGCGGGATGCCGACACATAAATGTGCAAATGCAGACATGCATGTATCGGCATCCCGCTCTAACATTCGTGTACATTGATTGTCTTAACTATTGCATAAAAATATGAAATTTATTTTGATTGCTATTTAGTTAAATAATTTAGTATTAAGGTAGAGGTTGTAGTTTTCGGCTGTTGTTTTCCTTTTTAGTTTATATAAATAAAAAAAACCAAAAAAAGTAATTAAAATAAAAATTGCGCTAGCCTCCGCTAGGACTCGAACTCGCTCACGCACGAACATACGAACTCTCTAAGAAGTGCCGTCCGCCACTCTAACCACTAAGCCACAACCCCATTTATTTTCCGATCGGCAAAGTTGCATTCTGAGCTGGCAATTCTGTTACCATTCTATGCAAATAAAATGTTTTGTTTTATGCTGTGTGTCCGAAGCTAGATTCGAACTTCGGTATGATGCGTAAATTTGGTCTTAATATGCGCATAAGTATACGTTCAAATTGAGTTTAATTCGGATCATATCTCACTTATTTTTAGTCCGATTGAAATGAAATTTTCAGGAAACACCCGTGGAAAGGTATTTTTCATGTGAGATGTACAACTTTTGTTGTGGTGTGTGTATTGTGTATATTAAACTGTTATTACTGATTTACAGAGGCGGGGAGAGGCGTGGCCAAATTTCAAAAAAACTTTGAGACACCTGAATATAAACGTATGTTGTCACAAAATTTGAAGACTCTAGCTCTTATAGTTTCTGAGATCCAGGTGTTCATACAGACAGACAGACGGACAGACGGACAGACGGACAGACAGACATGGCTCAATCGACTCGGCTGTTGATACTGATTCAGAATATATATAGTTTATGGGGTCGGAGATGCCTCCTTCTGCCTGTTACGCACATTTGCGTTCCGACAAACACAGTAGACCATGAATTTTTTAAAATCCATGGCCTAAAAACCAAAAAAGTAATTAAAATAAAAAATTGCACTAGCCTCCGCTAGGACTCGAACTCGCTCACGCACGAACATACGAACTCTCTAAGAAGTGCCGTCCGCCACTCTAACCACTAAGCCACAACCCCATTTATTTTCCGATCGGCAAAGTTGCATTCTGAGCTGGCAATTCTGTTACCATTCTATGCAAATAAAATGTTTTGTTTTATGCTGTGTGTCCGAAGCTAGATTCGAACTTCGGTATGATGCGTAAGTTAGGTCTTAATATGCGCATAAGTATACGTTCAAATTGAGTTTAATTCGGATCATATCTCACTTATTTTTAGTCCGATTGAAATGAAATTTTCAGGAAACACCCGTGGAAAGGTATTTTTCATGTGAGATGTACAACTTTTGTTGTGGTGTATATATTGTGTATATTAAACTGTTATTACTGATTTACAGAGGCGGGGAGAGGCGTGGCCAAATTTCAAAAAAACTTTGAGACACCTGAATATAAACGTATGTTGTCACAAAATTTGAAGACTCTAGCTCTTATAGTTTCTGAGATCCAGGTGTTCATACAGACAGACAGACGGACAGACGGACAGACGGACAGACAGACAGACATGGCTCAATCGACTCGGCTGTTGATACTGATTCAGAATATATATAGTTTATGGGGTCGGAGATGCCTCCTTCTGCCTGTTACGCACATTTGCGTTCCGACAAACACAGTAGACCATGAATTTTTTTAAAATCCATGGCCTAAAAAGTGCCAACAGAACATATTCCCAAACATCATTATTTCATACCCCATCATTGTTTACTCAAGCCAGATAGTCGAACTACAATGTAAACAGTAGTATTTGTCGCATGAACGGTAAAATCATATGGGACCTACAGTTCAGTGTACGCTGTTCTTTATTCAGTTGGATCGCCAAATATGGATGAACCAAGAAGATCAACACCTAAAGATGGTTATATGGAGAACTGAACCATCGGAAGAAATAAAATACTACCGACTAAAAACTGTCACAAATATAGAACAAAGGCAGCTCCATATCTGGTCACAAAATGTTGTCTCTGAAATCTTTAACATATTAGACCTACTGGAATAATTTACGCAAGTGGTAGACAGACTAGACAAGGATATCAGGATCTCAGGGTTCTTAACGAAATTAAAATTAACAAAAATGTCTAGAAAAAGCAGGTTCCTGTCCAAAGGACAGAAATAACAGAATCTACAAGGACAGTAGAGGAACAGCTATCCTTAAAGACCATAACTTCGATTCAAAACTAGTTCTATCCTAGATCAACAATCAGAAAACGATTAAATACAAATTCGTTGCCACCAGGATGATAACCATTCGAGATACGTCCATACATAACGAATGGATATATATCCGAAGCGAACACAACGCTGCTGATGTCGCATCAAAAGGAATAACTGCTTCAAAGTTAATGGATCACAGCATCTGGCTCTATGGTCCACTATTACTGCATGGACCTTCATCGACATGGCCCTCGCTTTTTGTAGCAAAGCAAACTGAATCATCCAAGGTCGTCCCTGAAGTCGTTTTAGCAGCAACCAAATCAGAAAAATTGATTTACACAATCAATCATGGCAACTCATATAAATAATTGTTGAGAATATTTGTATATATGGTGCGTCTTCGAAAATGGCAAGCCAACGAACCATTACTAGAATTGGAGGAAATGAATCAATCCCAGAAGATAGTCATTCGGATCATTCAACAGAATGGCTTCATGGCAGAATTTAAGGATCTGCAGAAAAATTTTTATGTGGACATACACAGCAGCATAAATGCTCTAGCACCATTCCTGGATAATGCAAATATTAATTGAGTGGGTGGAAGACTGGAAGCAGCAGATTTTATATTTGACACAAAAAATCTTACGCTGCTGTTATACAATGATCCTATAACAAACTTGATATTTGAGGCGAAGGTACTGGGCCATATAAGGAAAAACAGTAGCCCGTAATATACTGCAAAATTGTGTGAAATGGACAAAAGCCAAACCTAGATAAATCCAACAATTGATAGGAAATCTACCACCGTTAAGAATCACTCAAGCAAGACTATTTCTTAATACTGGGGTAAACTATTGTGGACCAGTGAAGACAAGTCTTGTAGCAACAATGCGGCAAAGGTACTGGGCCATTACAGGAAAAACAGTAGCCCGGAATATAGTGCAAAATTGTGTAAGATACACCAGAGACAAACCTAGATTTATCCAACAATTCATTGAAAATTTACCAACGTTAAGAGTCACTCAAGAAAGACCATTTCTTAATACAAGGGTAAACTATTTTTAACCAGTGAAGATTCACTAAAAGCTCCGTGGACAGCAACCACATGTAGCATACCATATTGATATATTCTACTGTATTGCAACAAGGGCAGTACGTTTGGAACTCGTAAGCCACCTTACCACCGATGCATTTTTAGCAGCTATTCGAAAATTTATCAGTCGACGTGGGAAGTGTCAGACTCTGCATAGTAACAAAGCAATGGATAGATGAGGAACAACGCGAAGAGGAAACGAAACCCAAAAGACGCCAATTAAATATGTCATCACTGACAACGACGCTTTTAGTTATGATGTTGCTATTGCCACTCGCAATGACTCAATCAATTAACATAACCCAGTTTGGACGAAAACCAGAGATCTTTTTTAAACCGATTGGCACAACGCAATTCACTATAAGATATTGGAATATTGTTACATAATACGACCAACTACCTTAGTGGCAAGATATGATGACAGTTTTATTGGGAACAAAGTAGATTTGAAAAAATATGTCTGGAATTCATTCAAATTTAGGCATCCAACACTTAAAGCACATTAACAAAACACCGATCGCAATGAGCACAGTTAGATATTGTTGAAAATATTGCTAGTAGAGTGTTTGAAGTATTAGATTCGAATTATGCACTTGAAATGAAGGTAAAAGACAATGAGAATCACTTATTACAGTTGATCGATTCAACACTTAATGTGGTACGAGGAGATGAACTGCCCAACTCCAAAAGACTCACAATCATAAAACGATTCATGACAGCTGCAAAAAAAGAAAAGGACCATTTCCAGTCATTTCAATGATACATCACACTCACAACTCAGCTTTCACTCCTAGCAACAAACTTACAACGAATGCAATTGCCTCGAGAAATCATCAGCAGATAGATCGTTCAACAATGCAACTGTTATATTTACAGACAGTTGAAGTTTCTTTACATATCGCTGCAGATATGATGCTTTGAGCCAAGCGTTTATTTCGTCGGCAGCAGTAAATCTTGGAATGACTGGTAGTGTTGTCGGCAATCGCCAGATAATAAAATCATTGCACCACCAAAACATCTCGAGTCTGGATTACATCCGTGTTTTTCGATTACTTTCACTTTAATGAAGTCATTTGGAAACAAACATTGTATTTTTGAGTGTCCGTTAGAAAAACCAAGGGTTTCACCATCAAACTCCACAGAGATGGCAAACAACGTTCATTGGACCAATGTAAACTAAACGATGAAAGCTATAGTCGATTCAAATCAATACTTGAACAATTTCTTTTTGCACTTCGAAGATTCTTCCTCTGTTCATCTATGCGATAAGCTCGTCGATATCTCGTTTCTAACCTAGCCGTTTCATGGGCTGCCTCTATTTTCTTTTGTGTTTGAGAAGCACGAATGAAAGCCCTTCTTTGCCTCATACTAACGCTGTTCTCGTTCTTCATGAGATAATTGACTCGCAAATATTCCGTTGCCTAATTGCATTACGGCTTCGCTTGGAAAGTAAAGATATTCTAGGACGCGGCATTGTTATTAAAATATGCACTGGCATACAACCACCAAATATAATAACAGTGCCAACTGATTTTTTTATTTCTTAAATTCCTTTAATTTCAGATGATTTTATGTTTTTCTATAGAATAAATCTCAAGTATTATTTTATCGGAATTAAGAATGAAATAATAAGTTGTTATTAACAATAGTTTTATTAGATGTTTGTGTAATTAAATGTAGTGGATAATTATTTAGACTTAAGATTTATTTAGATTTAAATAAAATGTTTTAAAAGTCACAAAGCGGGATGTGTGGTGTGCTTGACAGATAGCAATGGAAAGAGGAAGAACTAGCGATGATTACAAGGATATCGATTACAGATTATATTTGGAAAATAAAATTAAAACAATTGTGATTAGCAAATTTAAAAGGTTGCCAGAT
>JAECXB010000237.1:0-362500 GCA_018151435.1 Zaprionus africanus | reverse complement strand
TCGCCTCAGTGAGTTGAACGTATTATTCACTTTTTATATGCGCTGCAACATGACTGAATGTTTCGAGCACCGTTCGAACACTTTATTGTCTAGATATGCAGTGGGTGCCATAAATAGTTAGAAATAGAATAGAAATAAATAGTTGGTAAGATCAGAGGAGGCGTAGATCCGCGTTTTGGACTGGACAGGAACAGTAAACTTGCGGCGATCTAAGTCTCTTTTAGGCTGCTAGAATCTCAAGAGGTTTAGGCAGTTTAGGAAACTGTGTAAGAAACCAATGAGAATGCTTTACAGTTTGATTTACAGGGCAACTAAGCAAACTAGGAATTGTATGTAATGAGCAATGCCTATTCTACGAGTTAGATCCCCAGATACTGGAGCACTTAATCATAGTATGTTCGTCATTGGCTCGTGATAGAAATGTGAAGGAGATAAAGTTTACAAATCCAGTCAAAATTTGGGTTTTCTTTAGAAATACTGAACTGTATTATGAGCTCTAAGCGCAGCAGAGGCTTCAATAGATCTACAAATTCGTAGTGTATTTTCTTCGAATCAAATATTAGTCTTTTGCCTCTTGATATGATACTTCTGCTTTGCTCTCACTTTCCCTCATATTATCTATAACATGAATGTATGGTATGTATGAATATTAGCTAAATTTGTGAACTAAATCAAAAATGTTTAACCAAATGGAAATGTATATTATCATTTTAAAAATCGGACACTTTTAAATTTGACGAACTACGTGCATGTCTATATCTTGTAAGTTAATTGCATTTTCTTGCATGATAAATGCCTTGGCGAACTGAACCAATTACCATATTAAACATAATATGATAGTAAAAATATTAAGAGTGTACATTCTATACTCTTCATAGAGTGCACAGTGTACATAGACAATGTTTTTGTAAATGAACCAGAATTGTAAAATAATTTATTAGTCTGCAACTGCGTCTGTTGTGTAATCTTTTGTTGTTGCTTATTTCTTTACGCTGCACTTCACGTCGTTGTTATTGTTGCTGCTAAATCGCTTCCTGTGGCATTGGTGTTGTAATCGGGCAATCGCATCACATGCACCTGCTATAGATAAACGCCGATGCATGCCCATTACTAATACATACAAATATACAAAGACATATGTGTGCGAGTACAGGCCGAGGGCAGCTACGTAGTTCAGTGGCAGCTCTTATCAGAGCGAAAGTTTCGTAATGTTGGCTAAGACTCTTATCGGCCACAGGTGTGTGTGTGTGTGTGTGTGCGTGGTCGTGTGGTAAGTGCAAATGCCAACAAAGGGCATAGACAATGACAGCAACAGCAACAGTAACAACAACAACGAGTAGAAGAACTTCCGTTCTCTTATCAATGCTCACGTGCAGCTGCTTATTGCAGTCGCGCTGCTGCTGGCCTGATTAGCTCAAAGCTTTTCATATCTGCACAACCCGTTTGCCACTATTTGCATTGTTCAGCTTGCCACTTGCAACGGCAGCAGCAACAGCAGCAGCAACAGTTGCTTTCAACTCGACACGTGTCATACGCAAATCGCAACTTTGTCACGTCCCCGTTCCGTTTTGGTGTTGACAGTTTTAGCTCAGCGCGGCCTTTGGCGCATTGAATTGAATTGGATTGGATTGGATGTGATTGCGGATTGGAGTGAATTGCTGTGGATTGGATTGCCACACACACACACACACACACACGCACAGCAGCTGAGAGCAGGCAATTGCCGCTGTTGACATTAATCTCAATTTTTGCATATTTCGCACAGCTGCGTGCACTTGAAGTCGCCAGCAAAATGACACTATATACTATCTTTACATATATATGTATACAGTGTCTAGTTTTTAGTTGCATTCTCCTGCCAGATTAGCTCATTATATTCGATTTAATTGCTCATTGTCATTGGAGACAGCTCTAATCGGCAAATCGGACAATCGGATGCAGCTCATTGTCAACTAACTGCGCAGTTGGAGAACTTCAGAGAGAAATACAGTCGGGCCAAAGTGAGGTGCCTCTTTAAGAGTCTGGAGAGACTTTATTATGACCTGAGCTGGCATGCTGGCACCTGGCTCAGCTAGGCTCATGTAGCGCCTATGGCTGCACTGTTTAATGCCCTCGCTGGCTTCATTATGTGCACAAATTTCAAAAGATTCCTCCCTGTGGCGAGGGCAGCAGTAGCAGAGGCGGCAGCAGAGGCAGCAGCAGCGACAAGTGACACACATTTCCATAGATTTTATTTTGCAAAATTGTTTACATTGCCGTGGCAAGTGAAGGGTGAGCAAGAGGAGTGCATATGCATATATCGTGGCCAAGAGAGAGAGGGGGAGAGAGAGAGAGAGAGAGGTTGCCTAGGTAAAATGCTAAAAATGCTTTTATGCACACGTTCAACAATGAGGAAATCTTTACGAGCACATCTGGCACATAAAATGTCCAACCAAACTGCGGGCAGCCGTTGCCGTCGTCGTCGTCGCCGTCGTCGTCGTCGCCGTCTGCAGTCGCCTCGCTTTGGGGCAAGTGAGCTGTGGCTGAGCTGTTGCAGCTAAAGATGTGGCCATGGTCAACTCAGCTCTTTGTTGCTGTTGCTGTTGTTGTTGTTGCTGTTGTTGTTGCCGGGGCTCATGTTGTTGCTCTGGCAATTAATTACGTCCATCAGTTGACAGTTGTGGCTCTGCAGCAGCAGCAGCAGCAGCAGCAGCAGCAGCAGCGACAGCAGCAGCAGCAGTTGCCAGTTGCCGTTGCTTTACTATTTGATCTTTGCACTGCGATAGCGAACCGTGAAGTGAATGAAGATGAAGCATTCATGCTGTGGACTGTGCAGGGGGGAGAGAGGCCGCGGGTGTGTGTGTGGTCAAAGCAAATGTCAAAGCAACCAGGAAGTGTTTGGCCGGCGGTCAGCAAGTGTTTCAAATTAACAACAACGACAGCCAATGCCACTTACATTGCCCCAGTTCTTGAACCCCTCCCAGCCCCTGGCCACGCCCAACACAATGTGGCATTTTGAGAGTTGAAAAACAACAACAACAGCAATTCAACGTGACATTTGTAAGTCATGTTAATTGGTTTAGAAATCAGGCAAAGACAGCGACTTGGCTGCTTCTCTGGCGGCTTCCTTATGAAGTGTATATTCAAATTCATTGTACTCCGTGCTGCAGATGTTGCTCATCTCAGTGGGAAGCGCATTAATTAGCCCGAAATTCGGGGAGGCTCCTCAGCACAATTGGGGTCACAATTGTGAAAAGCTCAAGCAAAGGCAAGAAAAGTGAAAAAACAGTGGGAAAAACAGATAGAAAACAAATTGACGAAGCGTTAAGCGTCTGCCTTGCCACTAGGTGGGGCAATAATACAACCAACCAGCCAACCACAAACACTACAACAACAACATCAACAGCAACACGGCAACAACAACAAGACCTTGTTTATGTGCAACTCACGCACCCAAAAAAGGCCAAACGAAATGAAAACTAGCCAAAGAAAATTGTATAGACATTTTCTGCTTGTTAGCTGTCAGCTTTGCGCCGCAAACTGTTGCAACTCTGCTGAATGTAGAAATTGTAGACAGCCGCTCACATCCCCCCTCCCCTCCTCCTCTCTCTCTACTCATACCCCTCCTCCTCCCTACCCCCTTCAAGCTGCAGTCTTTCAAGCCTTGTGCATTCGCCTAATACTAAAAGCTTTGCAGGCGCTTGAAAAAGCTGCTTAGCACTGCAAAGTCTGTTTTGGCTTGTTAACAAGCTTAAGCGGCGGCTTTAAGCTCGTCTTTCAGCTGCTCAATCAGCTTTCATGTGCTTTGCAAGTCTAATTGCGGCTCATTCAGTATTCTTCTCCCCAATTTGAGGGGAATACAATGTAAAGTCTCTTGTAAGTTTCATAACTTTGCTTTCCATTTTCACTTCCAATTCAATTAACAATCTATTGCCTTCGACTTTGGCCCCGCACACGCGCACACACACACACACACACACACTCGCATACAGTGTTGAATTATGTAATAAAGAATAAACCGAACCGAGCTGGAAATCATAGTCCAAGGTCTTGTGGGGCAGACCAACAAACGAGCATTTGACTTCCAGCCAGCCAGTCTGTCTCTCTGTCTGTGCGTCTGTCTGTCTCTCCGTCTGTCTGTCCCTCTGTCTGTCTGTCGGTCATTCATTTGCCTGTCAGCGAGATCAAAAATGAGCTTACAAAACGCTGCGCTTAACCCAAACTCAGGCCCCTGCGCGGTTCCGGATCAAGCCCAGCCAGAGACGGAGAGGGAGACGGAGGCAGAGACAGAGTCAGAGTCAAATGGCTGGCACTCCCTGCTGCAGAATCTGGCCAGAAACAGCAACAAAGAAGCTAAATGCAAGCGCAGGCGCAGGCGCGCCCGTTTACCGTTTCTTTTGGCGCTTGCCACATAAATTTTGTTTATTCTTTTTTTTTGTTTTTTTGTTGCAGGCAACAAAAGCCTTGACACGGCGCGAAGTCAGGAGCCAGAAGCCAGAAACCTCCGCATGACACAATCGGGCCAAAAACTGATTAATTTATAATCGATTTAATGACTCTCTTTGTTGCCTGCCTGGCGTGTGTGTATGTGTGTGTGTGTGTCTGCATGTGTGTGAGTTACTTATTGATTACTGAAAACTGAACTCGTTTATAAGCATTGTTCAATTTGTCTTAACGGGATTTCATTTGCACTTTGCAACGCGAGAGCGCATCATGTTCGCGCCTCTGTCGATGACTATCTTTTTGCATTAGCCAATTTACACACACACACACATATATACACACACGGAACATGGAAGAGTGTGTGGGGAACATTGTCTGGGACATGCAATTTTCCAATTTGCTTAATTGCTTCATTTTTTTACGTTCAAATTTAGACATTTTATTGGCGCGCTAACAGCAGCAGCAGCCTGGGAATTCTCATCTTAATGGATGACATAGAGAATATAAAACAGCTAGAGAGCATGGCTTAGTATTGTTATTAGACGACATTAAGATTAAAGACGGCAGCGCCCTTAAGTAGCGACCCAATGAACTAATGAAGTTCGAGGCAGGAAGATTGTAAGATATATTCCTGTATCTTCTAGGCAGGTACTTCCAGTTAAGGTAAAGAATGATTGTAGTTTGTGACAAGTGCATTGTGTTGGGTATTGCAAGTAACTCTTATTTACTGGGATGCTTTGGGAAATTCTCTGGTAGGTACCATTCCACTCTCGACTTGTTTCGCACTGCAAAGATCGCATCCATGAAACACTAAGTGAATAATTTCGAATAGAGGCAACTCCCACTTATTTGCCTTGGCAAAAAACAGAGGTGCACACACATGCACACGCACACCTCACCTCCTCACACATTCACACACACTCTCATGCACACTCGCAGGCACACTCACACCTCACATTTTTAGCATTTTGTGGGGGTGTCTCGTTTATGACAACTATTAACGAAACACAAATTTACATATTTCTGGCGACTGCAGCTGCAATAGGCACACACGCACTCACTCACACTCGTACTCATACTCACTCGCATACTCACACTTGTGTGTGTGCGTGTGTGTTGCCTCATAAATGCCGACACCCACACGTTAACCTTCTTTTGCGTCAATTTAAGCGACTTAATTAGCCGTGAAGGCCTACAAGTGGTAGGCACTGTTCGACTGAATGGCCAAATGGCAGCATGAGTCCCCTCCCTCCCCCTTCCCCCAACAGCTCTAGCAACAGTCTTGAAACACCCTACCTCAAGAAATTCAAACCAAATCATATACATATATGTTTATGTACATGTTAAAGTGTGTGTGCTCGCTTTTGCCTGCAACTGCATTTTAATAATGAAACCCGATTACCGTAAGCTTGTAATGATGCACACACTCACACACCCACGCACACACACACACACATACATTGCATACTCGTGTTTACATGTTGCATAATCAAAGCAGACTCTTTCAGTGATTTTCTGATTGAATTTCACTCGATTGCATTGTCGTTTCTCCTGCCTCACTTCTTGTCATCTTGCAATCCCAAGAACTCTATCTTTAATGTAACTCTAAACTAATTGGGATAGTCAATACGCAGGCAGTGTACATGTTTTATTCAGTATTTGATTTTCAATTAGGGCTTTTGACTTTTTGTATCTCTGCCAGTTGATCTTTCGTGCAACATTACAAGTCAATTTGTGCCACACGCAGTCCGTCTCACACCTCGCTTCTTCTGTCAATTATCGGTGAACTTTATTCTTCAAATGAATTAAACTCCTTTTGATTATTTTATTCTTTAATTTTGAGGAAATTTTCTAACAGAAACAACATTTCTTGTGTATGTGAATCTCAATGTTAATTTGGTTATGTTAGTTGTATGTTAACTTTAAAGCTAGAACATTAACATTGAGAAAGAAGGCAGAAGAGTTGCCAGCCAGCGCCACTTTAGAGAGCTGGCAGCATTGGTTTTTTTGTTTTTTTGACGGGAGTGAGAAAAGGAAGAGAAGAAGGTACGTTGGAAATGTAAAGTAAAAACTGTTAATTTTGCTTATTTCATAAGTTTCAAACATACTCTATTGAATCTTTTAATACATATTAGTTCATTGAATCAACAGAAATATTACACACATAAACATGCATAACATATGTACAAAGATGACACTGTATGCGTTGCTTGTAAAAATGTTAATGATAACATAATGTGAAAAAGGAGTACTTAGACCTTATTTTGGATCGTCGAAGTTATAAGAAAATTAAAAAGAGAAATTTAGTGCTTCTGTCGCAACATGTGTTGCTTGTCGCTGTCGCTTTTAATAGGAAATGATAAAACCCTCAATAATATCGATAAATGTGTAAGCCGATAAATATGATAAGTTTACCAACTTTGCTACAATAACATTTGCTTACAATATTAATTAATATATTCTTTGCTGCTATTTGTTGCATTTCCACAAACTTGATATATAAGTTCGACAACATAATTAATGTACATTATAACATTTAAGATAATAAACATTACTATTATTCGACAATGGTGTTAATGTGAAATGTTGCATTACTATAACTCGACAATATTGTGCAGTTTGAGGAGTGACTTCCCTCAATCAGACATTAAATTACATTGCAATTTTAAAAGTGCATAAAAACCCCATCGATGCTTTGGAAATTTCGATTATTCGATTATAAAACAATGATTAATTGCATTTTATTGCGCTCCTTTCACAAGCACTCTCTGTATAATATGCAGGGAATTGAGTATCTCAGAGGCTGCTTGCTGGGTTGGTGATTACCCAAGAGCAGCATTGAGTCAGACGAGGCGAGGCGAGGCGAGGCAAGTCGAGTGGCGAGTGGAGAGTGGCGAGTGTGGCGGGGCACTTGAAGAAGCCCGATTCGACGACTTTAACGTGCATGTTAAATTAATTATGCGCTGAAAATAAAATCCAAGCGGCAACACGAAAGCGGCTCAAGTAGCCGACACAACAAAACAGAACAGAACAGAACAGAACAGGAACAACAATAAGAGGAACAACAACAACAAGAACAAAAACAAAATAAATGTTTTAACACTTTAAGAAGACGACAAGCCGATAAGCAGCTACAAAACAGCAGCAGCAACTCGAACAATGAGGGGGGAGGGGGGCAAGAAAGGCAACAATTTATTAAAAAAGTTGAATGCCATCTGCCAACTGAGTGTGTTTGAGTGTGAGTGTATGAGTGTGTGTGTGTGTGTGTTTATCGCGATCTTGCCGGACGATGTGTGCCTGCTGGCTGCGCTGGCCTGGTCATTTGCTCAAATGAGTTGGCAATATGCATGTTGGCAACACAACAGCGGATTACATGTAAGTTGTGCATGGCGCCGTGGGGGGCGGCGGTGGGTGTGGCATGCAGTGGAAAGCCGGTAAGCGCGTCAGAGCGGCCAGCGACGCCAGCAAGCGGATTAAATTTAATTTTATGACTTTCGTTTACTTTGTTGTTGCTTGTCAAAGTGCGCTGCACTTGCGCGACTTGCCGACCTGTTGTTGCTGTTGTTGTTGTTGTTGTGGCACTGGGTGTGCGTGTGTGTGTGTGGCTGTCATAATAAAACTGTTTAACGTGCACAGTGCGAGCAAGAGAGAGAGCGCAACAACTGTTTACAAGATTTGCAACGGTCGCCAAAGTTTGTTGCATGCAACAAGCTGGCAGCGCCGGCCGGCCTGTCGTTGCCATAAAGCATTAAAAGAAGCCAAAACAATCAGTCGGCATTTTGCAGCCAAACTTGGTCAGATTCGGGCCAGACTATTTGGCATTTTATGCAATGCAATGCGGCGGCGACTGTCAGCGTCGTTTTGTCTCAGCGCGGCTCAGATTTGATTCGTTGAGTGCTCGAGTGCTCGAGAGCTTGACTGGGGCTGTGCAGTTCATCATTCACTCGACTGGCACTCAGATTTGGTCACAACAATAACAACAACAATATCAAAACAGCGACAAATGAGTAAGAGGCTAATTGAAGTGGAAACAATGACCTTTCCATTGTGTAAATTAGTCACAGGCAATTCGAGCTGCGGCTGCAGGTGCACCAAATAAGGCTTGCCTGCTGCAGCATGTATAAAGCAGACTGCCTGCCCCTGCCCCCTACTTGATGAGTGCCTAATCTGCAGTAGATCGTGTGATCAAGGGATCTCTACTGCAGTCTGTGTGATCTGAGTGAAGGAAAGCAAAGCAAAGTCAAAGTCCCTGCCCCGTCAGTGAGTTGCAGATGACGTCGCTGGATTTAAGAGGAACAGCTAAATGCGCGTTAATTTCTGCTTGTGGTTAGCACAGCTACCGCTTTCTCCCCCATGCTCCTCTCTGCGTCACTTTGTAGCTCGCCTTGCCCCGCAGGCATAGTCGACAGTGCCTGCATGTAATCGCCGTCCTGCGGACCACTTCAAGTGATTCACTTGTCAATTTCGTAAATTATTACCTCATGCCTCGTGCGATAAAAGTGTGCGATGAGTGGGCAGAATTGCAGGGGGGAGAGGGGGGCAACGAACTGCCTGCTGCGGGCTGTTGTAAGTGGAGTGAATCAAGTTAATTGCCGTTAATTTCACCATGGCACATTGCTCACCCGGAAGGTCGACGACAGAAATCAAATGCGAAGTGCGTCTTGGCCAACAGAGAAAGAGAGGGAGAGAGGGGGGAGAGAGAGGGAGAGAGGGGGGAGAGAGGGAGAGAGGAAGGGAAGGCGTCACTGCGTCGCCAAGCCAAGTGCAGTTTTCCATGGAGGTCAGCAGTGGCGAAGAAAGAAGCGAATGTTGACAAAGAGACAAATTAATCAGCCAAGTTGAGGCAATGCAACAGTTCGAGAGCCATTGGAGTCGCAACAACGCGGCCAAGACGAAGTTGGCAGACCTCAATTCAATGTAAACTGTGTACCTATTACCACTGACGACCTCATAACACCCAAAGCTAATCGCTTGTACCAATATCTAGCGCAAAATAGAACAAACAACTTCTTGTCGAGCATACGACCCGTAGGCCTTGCCGTGCAATTTTCGCTTGCTTAGTTGATTCTCGTTTTCTGCTTCTCTCTTTCCAACTGTGTTTTATTTGGGTGCTGCTGCTGTTGTTTTTGCCTTGCAATTTGCCTCAACCCACATTCGAAACTCATATCCAATCAGCCACTTTAATAACCACAGCCAGCCAGGCAGCGGTAACAAATTACGAACACAAGCCGCAATTATTTGCCACTCATTGAAATTGTAGCACACAACAAACGATGACGACGTCATTGAGAGTGCACCACAAACAGACCAAAGAAGCAGGGGGCAAGGGGATGGGGCAGGGGGCAGGCAGTGCTGCAGTTTTATTTCTTGCAGTAACAAATCGTACGCAGCCAAAGCCGCTTAACCTTGAAACAACAACAACAGCAACAAGAACAACGGCAACAGCAATGTTATAAAACAAATCAAATCAAATCAAATGAAATCAAAGCGAAGCGAGGCAAAGCAAGGCGAGGCAAGGCAAGGCAAATGCGAATGCGAATGCGAGAAAAAAGACACGAAAAAGCGAAATGAAACCAAAGTAACGCTCACTGAAGTCAATTTTGAAAATCCGCTCACGAAAACAATTGCAAAAGTCATTAAATAAACCAGAATTCAAATGGCGACAAAACACAAAGCGAGCTGCATTCGCAACTAGCCCCGCACAGGCGAGTGCACGGCGAATTGGCTGAGCGGAAACAGCAGACAAGGACAAGCAACGAGAGACAAAGAGAGAAGGGGAGACAAAGAGAGGCAGTGGGCCAAGCAATTGGCAAGACAATTGCAACAGCATCGCAGCATCTAATGGCTGACCCGGTCAGCTGAATGCAACACACTCACACACACACTCTGGCTCGATTAATTTGTTTTATGATTTTACGACTTGCCACAGCCCACTAGGGGGGAGGGAGGAGAAACTGGCAGGCAACTAAAATTTGTACTTAGCCAGCAGCAAAAATGGCAGTAAAAATGGTTCTCCTCTTTTTCAGCATCTTTAAGTATGTGGCACGAATCAACAATGACGACGACGACGACGTTGCACAGCCAGCGAGCTAGCGAGCCCAAAGGAGTTGCCACAGTCCGCTTGCCAGTCAAGTTGTGCCATTAGAAACGCCCCTTAATGGGTAGTTAACCGCCTTAAAATGTTGCAGCTGCCGTCGCCGTCGCTGCCGCCTCGTCGCAGGCACCGCAAACAACGGCAAAGAAAACGCAATAAAATCGGTTAATAATGTTTTTCACAACGCCATTGAAATGCTTTGCAGGCTGACCGGCAACAACGTTGGGCCAAAATATAGGTTACCTGCACTTTGGCTGCCCTCCTCATTTGCCCGCCTACACCCCCTCACAATGCCACCTTCCTCTGACGATCATCATCATGAGCTTGGCGAGGCTTTGCTCTGTGGCAAACGCAACGTTTAACCTCTGATCGAGGAGGCAGTAACATTGCAGCGGCCAGTGAAAACCTCCAAGACTTGACCAAATACAACAA
Source organism: Zaprionus africanus (assembly GCA_018151435.1). Taxonomy (NCBI): domain Eukaryota; kingdom Metazoa; phylum Arthropoda; class Insecta; order Diptera; family Drosophilidae; genus Zaprionus; species Zaprionus africanus. The sequence continues at coordinate 351,552 of JAECXB010000237.1, read as the reverse complement.
GACCTGAGCTAAACTGAGCTGAGGTGCGGCTCCTGAAGTCGAGGTGGCTCTGGCGGGGACGGTGCAGGGGAGTGTGCAGGCTGAGCCGCAAAATTCCAAGTGGCTGCTGGCAGCATCAATTGCCAACTGCAGCCAAATACAAAGGTGCCCATTTGATGGCTGGCAATACAGTAAAACCATTGTATGAGGTCTCAATGCCACAGTAAGGGAGAAATAGTAATAACCACGAGTGACAGAGAAAGAGAGAGAGAAAGAGAGAGAAGTAGAAGATGAGAAGCAGAGGAAGACGAAGTCAAGCAATACAAAGGGTACAGAGAGCAGAATAAAAGTCTAATCTGCGTGGATTATTTTGGGCTGTACTCAATTTGTTCATTATTATAACAGATTAAAATTAAATATATGTAGGTGTAAAGAAAATTTGTTATAAATAATTTGCAAATTTATTTTAATTTCTATCAAATTATCTTTCAAAAGATTTGTTTTTTTATTTATTTTTTTATATTTAATTATTTTATATATTTTTATTGAATCAATTGACTTGAGTCTGCATTAACATAATCTAAATAAGTTCATTCAAGAAAGCACAAGGAATCGATGAAGCTTAGGCACTTTAAATTCATATATGTACATACATGTATGTCAAGTACAAGGCTAACACTATACGGCATGTATAACATATTCATATATGAATATGAATATGAACATGACACAAATTTCCTGCAACTTCTTTGGAACACAAGCTTAATTCAGAGCGTTCTATTTAGCTTGACTTGAGAGAGATGATTGCGCTGATTGTGCCTGCATTTCCCAAAGAATTACGATCATCATCAGCAGCAACAACAACAGTAACAACAGCAGCAACAACAGCAGCAACAACAACAATAGCAACAATAACAACAAACAACAGCCTAGACAAAGCCGGCTAATGTAATTTCCAGTGAAATTTTCAACGCTTCTCTTTATTTTATTTTTTTTTTTTTTTTTTTGTGTCTGTGGCATTTCGTAGACATAGCAAAACCTTTGCAAAATGATTTTAAAGTGCAGCAAACGGAAGAAAGAGGTGGAGCTGCCACAGCAACAACAACAGCAGCAACAACAAGAGGAGCAACAACAGCAATGCCTGCTGTGGCCGGTAACTAGCTGCGGGTAGAAGAAGCACAGCAAATCTAAATGTGTTTTTCACGGTTAGGTTAGGTTTTTAGGCCAACGTAACTACAGCAAGTACCACGTAATTTCTGTTATCTGCTGTGCATCATTTTATTGCAAACTCTGAACTGGTTGCCGTAGCCAGAGCCATAGCCAGAGCCGTACCCGGAGTCGAGTCGAGCAGGGAACTGAGCTGAGCTGAGCCGAGCTGAGATGGAGCTACCAATTATTGTGCTGCTTATAGGAAAATGTATGTGAATGCTGCACATGAGAATGCTGCTGTGCCTGCAGTTCTACTTTGTGAGAGAGAACGATGGAGAGAGTGAGAGGAAGAGAGAAGGAAGTAAAGAGAGAGGCATAGACACAATGGGAATCAACAAGGAAGAGCTGCGTGTTTTTGATGCAACAATGTGGCAAATGGCCAGAGGCGAATTCGAAATATTCTACAGATTTGATTTAACTGATTTAAATATACACACACACATGCATAACACACACACGTGTATAAATATTATAATAATAATTCATATTAAGTTTCACTATATTTTATCTTCGATTCAATTTTCAATTTTACGTTTTGCATTGTATATTAATTAAGAACTCGACATGCTGTTTGTCAGTGCAATTTCCACGCACAACAAGCAAATGTGTGTGTGTGTGTGTGTATGCATGACAATGGCATGTCAGAGGGGGGCGTGGCAACGGGCACAACAACAATTGCAGCAAGCATATGCCTGCAGTTTGCTGTATCCGTATCAGCTTCAATGTTGATTCTATGAAAGTCATTAACAACGCGCCTGTTGATGCTGATGCTGATGATGGGAAAGGTGGAGTGGTGGAGAAGGGAAGTGGGAAGGGGGCTCGGGATGCAGATGGGGCTGCTGCAATGATATCGTTTGCGGAATTATAATTTCTCGTTCGTCGGGGATGAGGCTGAACAACACACACACAATGCGGCCTGCAACGCTTCGCTGCGTGTGACGTCGCTTTTTTTCAGTGCTTCTTCGCAGTGTGACTTGTTGTTGTTGTTATGCCTGTTGTTGTTTTGCTTGTTGTTGTTGTGTTTTTTCCTATAATAATTAATTAAAATTGACATTGAGGCAACGGCAGTGGCAACAAATTACCAACAAGCTTCTAATCATTGGTTGCATGCCTCTTTGCCTGCTAACAATGTGCAAAATGCTTTTTGTGTTAAACAATTAGTTGTTGTTATGTTTATTGTTGTTGTTGCTATTGCTATTGCTGTCGAGTCGATCTCTTGTCTGCTTGTTACTTATGTTGTTCGCCTCAAGGCCAGTCGCATATAAATAAACATTTAATATATATATTGTAGAATCGTTGAGGAAGTAGCCACATAACTCGGAGTCGCTGACATTGCACTGCATATTGGATTCATTTGCGGTCGCTAACCAAACCGATTTGTCATTGAACATATGTATATACAAGTATGTTTTCCTTCAGCATATCCATCAGTTACAGACTGTATATATATTGTAACTGCAGTTGGTGAAAGCTTAAAAAGTTCGCATTTTATGCATATTAATTGTGATTATTTCAACATTTCATTTAAGTTCTTTTGCATTTAAGCAACTTATTGTCAGGGCCGTAGCAAGGGGTGCGCAAGGTGTGCGGCGCACTAGGGCGCCCGCTCATAAGGGGCGCCTTGCTATTGAAAAAATGGAACAAGTAGGCAAAGCTACTGTATTCAGATACCTTAATATTCATTTGAAGTGTCTTTGGTTTGAATAATAGTTAAATTAAATTAACATAAATTTAAATTTAATTAACTTAAAATATCCTTTTATTTTAATTTTATAATCCATTATTTTCAATTGATAATTTGAAATGATTTATTGTACTAATATCTTCTAACCCATTCAGTTTACTGCACTACAGTTGACTGCCGACTAAGGGTAAAATAAATTAAAAAAAAATTATATTAACAGCGCGACTTTTCAACGGACGGACATGAATGAGTTGAATTATACTCATTTTGAACAAGAAGATATATTTTGAGTTTTGAGATCTACCACACATCCCTAAAATATTATAAATTGCACAATGGGGCAAAAATGTTTGAATAGATTGGCAATATTATTAATTCAATATAAGAGGGATCGAATCATAGATATAATATGTTCAAAAATGTTTATTAATTTGATTGTATAAAATTGAGATGAGTCTATGTAATTAGTATTAAGTTTTACTTGTGAAATGTTTTATGACCTAATATAATCATTACATTCTGTTTTTCAAAGCAAGGCAATTATTGTAAAGTAATAATAAATGTAATAATAATAGACGCCCTGAAGAAGTTTTGCACTAGCGCACGCGGGCGCGTTGCTACGGCCCTGCTAATTGCACTTTTATAATCAGCTTTATGTGCACTCTCCATGCTGGACTGTCTAAATATTTGGAAAGTTTTAATATTCAGCAAGGCATTCGCTCAGCGCTTAACAAATAGTAATAAAAGCGAATAGACGCATTTGTTGCTAAGTAATTTATACATAAATTCAGACAGCGCAATCAATAAACAAATTTCCTATTTATGCAACAGTCTAGTCGGAACTCTCTCGCTCTCCCTCTCTTCTTCTCTTTCCCTCCTTCTCTCGGCAACATAACGGAGCAGGCAACATGTCGTGAATACGAATATTCACGTGCGTGTGTGTGTGAGTATTCAAACTGCACTCACACACAAATATAAATAAAGTATTTTAGTTTTTTTTTTTTTTTAATTTATGCAAATAAATTTCCACTTTGCACAGAAATCAAAATGAATTAAGTGCGAGTGATAGAAATGTTGTTGCATGTGCACGCGTGTGTGTGCGTGTGTGTGCTGGTGTGTGTTTGAGTACCGTTGTTTGTGCCACATCGAACGAGTTGAGGTTTATTTTCTGTTTTTCTTTTAGTTTTTCTGCTTGTCTTTTCGATTTGCAATGCAATTTTTCGCTTTTGGCCGGCCGGCATCGGGCTGCGTGTTGACAACGCCACCGCCTCCGCCACCGCCGCAGACGTCGCTCGTGGCTAGCGGTGCCGGCAACGGTGGCAGCGACTGCGTCTCGAGACGTGGCAAGTGCGTGGTGCAACGGCGAAACTTGTTTGGCGACGCCTCAAAGTAGTCCAAGGTGTGCGATATAAATTTGCTGTCCCAGCTGTCCCGACTGTCCGCTTGTCTGCACGCATCTATGCCCCGGAGATGCCATTGGCCTCGTGTGTGCTCGCCAGTATGTGTGCGTGTGTGTGTGTGTGCTTGGCCGACGGCTGAGTTTTCACAATTTTCCTCAATTAGCCAGCGCCGGCTATTGGCAATTTTACAAGTTGCAAATTGCGAGCTGCACTTTCATAATTTAATCAAATCCCGCATCGATTGCTGCCCCTCGCGACGCGATGTGGCATGTCAGCTGGCCATGGTCATATCGCACATATCGCCCTTAAACGAGCCTCCTCCTACGGCCCGGGAGAGGGAGGGGGAGGCGCAATTGCGTAAATTATCATAAATTACAAGCTAAGTGGAAGTTGAAAGCGTGTACGCAATCGCCTTGAAAAATGTGCAACGGAAATTTAAGCGTAATTTGCTGACCAGCAGCAGGGCGGGGGTGTGGTAGGGAGAGGGAGAGGGGTGAAGCACAGAGAAGGACTGCAAGTAAGCCCAGCCCAGTCCGAGCAAACCTCAACCCTCAATGTGACCCGCTAATTAAGTGGAAATTTATGGAATGAAATTACACTCTGCACGCCGGAGAGTGGCTTAAGCATTACAAGTAACATTTTATTTTAACCCACACGTTACACTACGTTACGTTAGGGGCTGCCTGCCGTCCTTACGTCGTTACGTTACGTTACGTTCATTCGATTTCGGGCAGGCGTTTCGGCAATTTGCCATGCAATTTAATTTAAATATAATTAAATGCCACTTGCAATTTGCTTCAACTTTGCATATGTCCGGGAAGAGTCCTGCAACACATACACACACGAGTTAAGGGGTGGCCATGTCAGTTATTGTGAGAGCAGATTACGGCTGAAAATTGACCGCAAATAGATAAGCAATTTTCTTGACTGAATAAGGAAATCAAAAAGCAACTTCAGTTCCAAGTGATATATTGCACAATTTCCCTTTGCATATTCCAAATTTGGCAATTTGGGAGACAATTAAGGGAAATCAACTCTGATCACTTTTGAATCAGAAATCCGCATTCGTTGTTTTAGTGAAATTCGTTTTAAATTATGACAAATTTAAACCTCTTGACAATGCTGTGTAATCCACTATTTTTTACCCCAATCACATAAGTCCGGGCGATTTCCAGTTTGCTGTAGAGATTTTAATAAAAACAGCTGTGGGTAAATCTCCTCGAACAACAAAATGAATAATCAAAGGGAAAGAGAGAGAGAGAAAAGAGAGAGAGGGAGAGACAGAACAGCAAAAATACATTTTTAAATGCACTTTTTCATTCTTTATTGACTGCACTTTCAGTGTAAACATTGATATTAAAAACAAGTGAGCAGAGCAACAGCCCAGAGTGCACGACTGTCAGATACCCTTTGTATACATCATTAAAAGGAGAAGGAAGGTCTTCTAGTCCATATTCCTTTCATGCATATTTTAAAGACTTAACTGAAGAAGCTTTAATCTATGAACATCAATGTTTCATATGAAAAGACTCAGCAGACTTGGAGGTTTCTGCACCTCTAGTATAAACAGCCAATGCCCAATCGAGTTGACTATTCATTAAGAACAAGAATGACTAAAGCACTTACACTTTATACTGTCTGCTGCATACCCGCTGTGAGCACACTGTCGAAGGGTGCAAAAAATGTAAATATAAAACTGCAATTCATTACAAGCCAACGATAAATATCGCCTACAAAACAGTTGAGAAATTCATTTCGTTGCGACACACGACACACGAGTAATATTCCAATCATGCATGCAGATATAGTGCACCCAATGCATATATAGTACACATATTTACCTTAAACACAGTGGAGCTGTTCAACAGTCCTGGATTAAGGCAAACAGAGTGCCCGAAACTTGTTGAAATTATCAGTTAATTAACATTCAGTGACCACAGCTCAGGCTGCCCGACCGCGAGTGTCTTCGTGCTGATAACTGAACCTGCCACAGCTCTCAGCCGCGGCATGCGCTGGCAGCAACAATCACACGCCTCAGTTGCAGCTCATAGTTGCATTGTTTAATTAGATTTAGGGACATAACTAGCTTAGCCCAAACCAAACAATTTTCAATTGACGTTCTGAATTATTCGATCTGTTCGGCAATTTGCATATGACGTTGTTTTTTCAATCTGCTTAGCATTTAAGCCGCTAAAAGACAACGAGGCCTTTGGGCCATCGAACATGGCACAGTGAGAGGGGAGGTGGCTAAAACGGGTTTGGGCCACCGGCCAAACATGTTGCAAGTTACAAATGAATTACAGTTGTGCGGCAAACCAGTTGGGCGGCTCAAATTAATAATAGGAATACGTGTACGTACGTATGTGGCGCACGAGGCTGCAACAGGCCGCGTCGTCAATCATATCATGTGGGTTATGGGTCTAAAAATACTACTACTACCTTCCTCTCCTCTCCCCCTCTCTCACTCCACCGGCTTCTGCTCAGTTCTCAATGACAACGCGGCGTATGCTCAATGCAAGTAAAAATTCTCATGCGCCATCGCCTGCTAAGTGAATGTACCTACCCAGTATACGTGTGTGTGTGTGTGTATGTGTTTGTGGCAACGGCCCCAAGTCGCATTGGGTAATCCAGCAAAATGCCTCGTATACAACGAGCACATAATGAAAAGCGACGGCAAGTGAATTTTCAACTTTTACCAACAGCGTCGCCGCTTGCAAAATCTGCGGTATTTTTTCCTTTTCTGTTTCTTTTTTCTTATTTTTTTTTTTTTTTGATTGAATTATGTGCCGCTAACGCAGGCGATGTTACCGCCCCCGCTTGCCATTCCTTTCAATAATGATTACAGCACATTTTGTAGTAGTTGGCCTCGTGGCGCCGGCAATTGCACAACAACAGCAGCAACAACAGCAACAACAACAACGGCAACAACAACAAAATGAGCTAGGCACAAAAAATTGAAAGTGAACTTGCGACTTTCATTTTTGGTCTCTTATTTTGTTGATACTTTTAAGCCGCTTTATGGTTTTCATGTCAACTTTATTTAGCTTAATTCACCTTGGTTGTTCAGCCGTCGCTTCGTCGCTGAAGGGCAACAACAACAATAACACCAACAATAACAATAACAATAACAATAACAAATGCCAGAAAACGCATCAATATCTCCCCGAGTGGAGTCGAGCCTAATTTGTATGATTTTACAGTTTCTATGATTTTCGTGCAAGTGAAAGTCTCTTTTCTTATTGGAGCATAATCAACAGCAGCAACAGAAAAGTAACAGCAACAGCTACAGCAACAACAACAACAGCAGCAATTCATGAGTATTATGTTTAATGTTTCAAGTTCGTTACCTCACTTCGTGCTCGCGGAAGTAGTTGAAATGTGAATGGTCAGTGATTTGCTATCGATGTAATTGTTTGTGAAATGGAAAACTTTATGGAAATGAAAATACGGCACACACTGTAATTAACAATAATTAATTGCAGGCGTTAATAAAGATGATCGTACAAATTTTGATTGAAATCTGAACGAAGGGAAGTCACTCACATTTAATCCAACAAAGCCAAATAGCTGTAGCAGCTTAGCATTATTAAATGATAAACTACATTTACAAGTAACTTCAACATACTCTGTAGATATCGATTAGCAACCATACTCTGTAATCATTAATATTAATATGCTCTGTAATTACTAACATACTCTTTAAGATAAGAATTGGAAGAAGTACAATTAAGGATCACTTTGTTTTCGACAATACAGAAAAGTGAGTCTGAAACACATTTTCCTGTAGAAGCTATGCACCCTGACATGATAAACTGTAGTAGGCTGATAAAAGGTCACACTAATATATCGATCTATAACACGATGACTCTGTTAAGCATTTGTTAAACCTATGTTAAGCTAATGATAAACCTATGTAAAAATAACATTAAGAGGCATTCTTGTGAGTGTGTCAAATAAAGAAATGTTTAAAACATGGGTATTGAATTCCAGAAAGAAAATCTCAATTAAACGTTCATTGAATCTTTGTTTATCGATTAGCAATCATACTGTAAACATTAACATTAACATGCTCTGTAAACATAACTTACTCTGTAACATAAGAACTAGAAGCGTACCATTAAACATTCTGTTTTCGGCAATAAGAAATGAGGCTGAAAATCCTTATCTGTAATAGCTAAACAGCATTATATTGTAAACCAAATCTATATTTATCAGCAATGGACTCTGTATATAACATAAGCATTCACATTCAGTAAACATTAACATTAACATGCTCTGTAAACATGAACATACTCTGTAAAATAAGAACTAGAAGCAGAACAACAAAGATCTTTCTGATTTCGGCAAGAGGGGAATCGAGGCTAAAAAACCTTTCCCTTCTGCCCCTCGTCCATCATCTTGCAACACTAATTTGCTTTCCCATGTATTTCCCATTGCATTTCCACATCGCGCTGGTGGCACCTTCATTTGTAATGCCAAAAAGCAGCGGTGCAACCGAAGCTCATATGCAAATTAGTGAAATTCCAGAACATATTAACCGGAAGTCTGGAGCACAATAAATGTACCTGAATTATGATGTTTTTTGTTTGCACCCTCCCCCCCCCACGCTATTTGCCCCTGCCACCTTCTGCTTTCTCGCTTCGGTTGCCATTGTTGTTTGTTGTTTGCTGTTCGTCGTGTTTGTCGTGTGTGAGTTTTTTCCGCTGCAGTTTTTCCTGGCCACAGCGAAACCAGCAAACCGCCACCGCCAACTTGAGTTCACGTTCTTGTTCCCTCGACCCCCCGCCCTTCCCTCGCCACGTTCTGGATGAGTGCTTGGAAAGTGCGTTACCCGCATGCAAGCGACCCGAAAGGGTATGCCAGCAGGGACTATTGCCCAGCAGGGGCAAGTCATTAAGTCTGTGGTTTTGTTGTCGCTGTGCTTGTAGGTGGAGCTGGGGTGAGTGTGCTGCGGTTGTTGCTGCTGCTGCTGCTGAGAAGTACCGTTTCGATTTTGTGGCAAGTGCCAGGTTGACGCCGCTCCTTGCAAAAAATGGGAAAAAACTCTAAAAAGCGCTTGTTGTTCAGTTCGGTTTGGTTCGGTTCAGCTCAAATAAATTACCATAAAAATACGCCAAATAAGAATGCAACCGGCGGCAGAAATATGCGGAAATCTATGCATGACACTTTGAGACTCCGTCCCCGACCCCGCTCCCGACCCCGCTGCCGCTGAAGGGTCGAGCGAACACGTAATGAGACAGACGCACACCCAACCTTGCGGTGCGATATGCAGCGAAATTATTGAGAAATGTCACGCAAATTTTTAGCTCTACCAGCAGCAGCAACAATAAAACGACATAAAGCAGCATTAATAATAGTGAAATATGTGAGAAATTGAAATGTCAAGCGATAAGTGCAGGCAGCAGCGGCGGCAGCAGCGCCGCGGCCAACGGGGCGTATGACAAATGAGTGTGATTACTTGCTCCTATGCGCATGAAATTATGCAACTTTATGCGTGTCGGCTTTAATGCTTTGCACTATTGTTTTTATTGCACATTAAACAATGGGTTACCTGCTGCGTGGCAGCGAGGGGGGGAGGTTGAACTTGTGCATTGCCTGGAAACCACGTAAACTTTTCTAATTAAGCGCCAGAGTCATAGAACTGTTCGAGCGAGCGTAATTGCTAAATGAAATCAATATCATGGTGAATATTTGCGAAATACTTGCATAAAACACGCCCGAATTACGTCCGATTATTACTTGCTGTTGTTGTTGTTGTTGTTGTTTAGTTGTAGTTGGGCTTACCTGCAAAGAGAAGAGCAGAGGAATAAAGAAACCTAATTAATGCATTGTTAGCAAAGTTTTGCATGTTTGCGATGTAACACGAGTAATGTTTGCATTATGCGAATGTGAATTATGTTCATGCACACACGCACACACACACATACACACACACAGTCGGAGATGCATACGTTTATTATGCAAATTAGTTTGCCAACCACCAACGTAAAGCAAAAACCAAACAAAACCTACAGAGCAACGAATAACGAATGAAAACTTCGAAGCCGAAACAAAGAGAACCATATTATAATGCAGAGCGTAACATAATCTGACCATGAAACAAATGTCGGCAACAATCAAATTTAAATTTTCTACAAAATTTCGACTGTACCTCATGTTGCACTCGCTCACACACACACACACACAAACACCCAGCACGCAACTGTTTGAAATATCAACAAGTTTTGCGCGCGCTTTAATTATGAAAATGTCTGTGTCTGCAGTATCTGCAGCTCTCTTGCATACGAACAGAGTTTGCGTAATTAAAAGCAGCAACAACAAATAGCAAGCAAAGGCAACAAGTGAAACCTCAAACGCAAACGCATCGGAATCCCGCCAAAACCCCCGCACCCCCTGCCAACTTCACTGACGCATTTTCTGCATAATTATGAAGGCAATTAATTACAAATACTCCAAGGTTTGCCTCCGTCTCTCCGTCTGTCCGTGTCTCTGTCTGTCTGTCTGTCTGTCTGCAACCGACAGACCGGCCGGCCCTGGCGCCAACAAGCGCAGTTGGCCAACAAAGGCTGCGGCTTAAATCGCTGGCGGTTTTATTGCGAGTCTGCGCTGCAATTAACAATTGCACTTCGTGTTGGCCACCTACTATAATTAAATTTGCACTTCTTGCAGTTAACCTCAAAAGTGATGGCAAATTTGCCTCGCCAAATGTCAACTTTAAATGTCGACACATTGCACTTTACGCCATGGGCGGAGGGGCGTGGTCAATAGTTTAGTATATTAAGCAGCAGCTCCTTGTGAAAGGTCAGAGTTAGTTTAGTCAGTTCAAATCAAATAATTCAGTTATCTGCATGTTTAACCAACCAAATTATCAGTCCACAGTCGTTGCGACATTTGTTTGTTTTGCGCCTTGAATGTTGCACTTTGCACACTTCTCTCCCTCTTTCTCTCTCTGTCACTTTGTCTTTCTCTCGCTCAATTACGTGTCAAATTATTGTCGAGCATTATTATGTGTTTTTATTATTATTATTGTTTTTTTCCGGCATTGATTTGATGCGCCAGTGTTGTCACGTAATTGCTCGTCAAACAGTCGAACGTGCGAAACGTTCAGTCTTCATGCGATACATAATTGAAGTGCAGCTGCAACTGCCACGAGACGTATGAGTAATGTGCCGAAGGTAGATTTGTGAAATCACAGTAAACTTCCAACTAATGTTTCAAAGCCAACATACGTATTTTCAGAAACAGAAAGACGATGTCGAGTAATAGCAGCACAATATTCAATTAGCCCACTCTGTAGTCTGACTACATGAATGCCGCCTGCACACAAGGGACGTGGGAGAGAAGGGGAGGTGGGCGAGGCGACACACAAGCAGCATATGACTGTATTAAAAGGAATTCTGAATGCGACGATCCGTTGCGTTGCTTTATTGACTCGAAAAGCAGTTGCCATGGCCAACCAGCAGAGCACAGACAACACGGACAGCACGGACAACACACAGCACAGCTGGCTTCCCTTTTGGAATGCACAAATGAAGCGCAAGCTCCGGCGGAGAGAAGCCCTGGAATCCGAGAGCCCTGCACAACATACTTTGCTGCATTCGCCAAACAATGCAACGGCAAACCAGTTTCGGTTTTCGGCAGCCAGCTGGCCAACCTGGCCAACTGTATTGCCAACTGCTTGCTCGACATAAGCCCAGTAGCTGCCTCTATGATTTATGCACGGCAGACCGAGAAGACCTTCTGCCCGAGCAGACTCCCGCCCGCATCGCGATGCAAAACGTGCGTGACCCTTTCTCCTGCAACGGGGATTTCATAAATCAGACCTCAAGCTGTACTCTGAGTCATTGTGCTGCTCTGACAATTATGTCATGTGCCAGTGACCGGCGGCACTTGCCATCAATTTCTGCCTCTGCTCCAGATTGAGCCACTAATAAACGCATTTATTTATGGCCCCTGCGATGGCATATGGACCCGCGAGATCTATTCGATCTACTCAATCTCTAACATGTCTATAGTTTATAGTTTGGCAAGTCAATTTGCTGTGGTTCAAGATGCGAGATTAGCTTAAACGATTGATTCATGAATCATGATTCATGGGGGCGCGCGTATCTTAAATCGCAGGTTTCTTTCTCTTTTCCTTTGGTTTTCATTCTGATTATCTTGCAGCTTGTATTAATGATGGCTCTCAACTAAATTGCCAGTCCGAAATTGATTTTTATTCGAAGTTAAGCTAAAGAACGAACAATAATGCCAACTAAAAGTGATGGAGAGGTTGTTCTGCACTGAAATTCATCAAACACTGCACGAAGTTGCGTTCAGTTCGGGCTTTAAAATGCATTCACCTGTCATATTCAGAGCATTCACAGGTCAGCCACAGCACTGGCAGGGAACGGGGGCCGGAAAGGGCGTTGAGCTGACAACTTAATTAAAAACCCGCCTCTGTTGCATTTAATTAACTCGCCTTTGAGGACAGTGTGGTTGCAATTTCAAAAATTACTCAATTAGCCAGAAGCTGCCAGCATGCAGCAGCATGCATTCGCCTATTCATTTATTTCGCATATTCGCATATTCGCATTCGAAGCATTCAAAACGCGCGAGCCGCATTACGCATACGTAATGATGCCCTTTGCCTTTGCTGTGTCCGGCAAGCAGCAGAGTTGGCGGCTGTTATGGCAACTGATGCAGCAGAGAGAGAGTCCCCATTTTACACACACTGTCAGGCATTACTAGTGAGTATACTGGGTATCTGCTAGGCGAGTTCATCCCCACTACTTCTTCTGCTTTTATTTGGCATGCAGTTGATGTATCAGTTCGCGCTCACTTGGCGGCTTCAGATATTCAAGCAGCCAATGCGCTATTTTGGCATTTTTCGCATATTTGGAAATATAGACATTGTCGATTCTCATCTGTATGTGTGTGTGTGTGTTTGTCATGTTAATTTCTGTTGTTGTTGCCTCTAAAAGGAGTTGTTCATTTGTTTCGTCTGCAGCTCGAAGCGCCTGACAGCAGCGAGTACAAGTTCGAAATTTGCATTGTTTGCAACGTTTCAACATTTTGTCTGCTGTTGCTGTGGTTGTTGTTGCTGTTGTTGTTGTTGTTGCTGTTGTTGCTGTGCCATACCTGTGACCCACTTGTTTGAAATTTCATTCCGCTGCATACCGTTTATGGCCGGCCATGAATCAACGGGCTTATCTGCATACTCTGCGCGCCCCAGCTGCTAATCATATAAATTAAGGCCGTTGCATTTCTCATATGCGACCCGAGTCCGTGCTTGGATCCGGGCCTGCCTCGGCTGGAAGATCTTTACTTTCAAATTGGTGGCTTCTTCGCTGCGAAAGGGAAAAGCTCGCTGCCCGCTGTCCGCGTCCGAGCTGCCATTTGACCCACAAATTAAGCGTAATAACTTTCGAATTTCGAGTTACATTGTTGCAGCACTTCGGGTTTCTCTCCTCCAATTACGAAATTTGTCTGCTGCATTTTGGGTCAGCGCTGCCCGTGTCTGCCCCGGAAGCAAGTGCAGGCAGCCGCTCGAGGCCCTTCGATGAACATATTCTGAATATTTCTCGACGATTCTCCCCCGAGAGAGACAAACGAACGATCTTAACCTCAACCGGTTGAGGCACATAAATCGATTTTGATTCCCGTTTTCCGTTAGAGTCGGATGACTATAAATTCGGAATTAATGCGTTATATATTATCGAAGAGTGTTAAGTCAAATGACTCAACGGATTGCTTGAGTTGCGTTTTGAGATTTAAAATATAAATTATTTTTTATTTATCGCATTTCCTCTCAATGTCGTAAATAAAGTCATTTCAAATCTGTCCCTAGTAACATTCAAACAGCAATAAACAACCTCAAAAATCTCATTCAACTTGATTGCACTCTAATTAAAGTTAATCAATCAATCAGTGCCAGGGAAATAAATGAATAAATGATTATTGTTTTATGATATCAACACACAATACACAATAAAACTCAATATGCATTGTACTTTAATAACCTCTTCATAAAACTCCAAAGAGATATGTGATAATTAAATTATTTACACTCTGTAATTTGATATGAAAATTGTTCAGAGTTTTCAGAAATGAAAATAGACCCAAATTAAGGTGCAGCAAGTAATGAAAAAACTGTGGGTGGAAATAGATAGCGAGAGAGAGGAGAAAGGGGAAACTAAAGAGATAAAGAGAGAGAAGGAGGTTGGGCCTCACACACTTTACAGCTGTTTAGCATTTCCGTCTATGGAACGATACCCGAATATGCATATCACGTGCCTTGGGCTGCCATGGAATTTATCAGTGACATTTTCATCGCTGCAAAGAAAGCAACAAACGAGGCAGACCTACGAGTATGTACACTATGTACGAGCATAGGAAGAAACTTAAGAGCGCACGCAGTCGGATCGAATTCGAGGTAATGAGCAATAGCGAAGATCACGTTTTGCCATTAGCATATGCAATTTGGCCCCCTGTCCATTGTCTCGCAGACTGGAACTGAGCAGCTGCGTTTGTGGCCCGAGACGTTAGGCAATATCCACATCCATACTCTGCCCGACTGAGGATTATATCGGTATCTGTGGCCCGTTGCTGCACGGCACAAATGCAGTGCCGGCCATCTCGTGCGTAAAATCAATAAAAATCCAATTAAAATAAGAAAAAGTTCATAATTGCGCTTAGCTGTATATTTATTTCCATTTGCCACAGGGAGGGGAAAAAGTGAAAACCCCATGGGTCACTGAGAAATTGCCGGCTGGAATTATTGTGCCGAAATACCGAAATGCCAAAATGCAATGCAATAAAACAAGCACAAGAAAAACACAACTTCAAGTACACTTTGTTGTGAGTTGTACTTGTTGCTGTTGTTGTTGCAGTTGTTGTTGCTGTTGTTTGAGTCTCCAGTGACTACACGCAATTCTCGTTTTTTGCTGCTTTCGTCATGGTTTTAATGCTGCCGATTGCAGTTAAAATGAAAATGTGAAATGGCTTGCAAACGACGTGCTAAACCGACATTTTCCCCCACTTGGATTTGACCATTTTCTTGTCATTTCTGCAGTGCACACGAAAAGGGAAAGACATTTGAGCTTATGACATTTTAAATGACATCCCCACTTGAGCAAAGCTTTGCGGCATTTCGCAAATCATTATAATTAAGCAACTTTTGGCTCTTACTTAATTGCAGCCTCCCCCTCCCCAGCCACACATGCCCCGAAGGGGAGAAACATGATTAGTCAAAGCAGGCAGCACAAGCGATCTATTAATAGAATTAACTGTCGGGTAACTTTCTCTGCTCTACAGCTGTAACAGGTAATTTGGAAATGTGCCTCAAGGCACCTGCGTTCGACTCGGACAGACCAGAGTGAAGTTCTCTTTAGACTTCATAGAATTCAAGAGAGTTGCTGTAAGTGAAACTTGACTTTGAATATTGGTTATTTACCCCAAACTGTCCACGCTTCCTGTCGTTGTCAGCCATTTAAACGAGTTGTGCAGTGAAGGGACAAGCTGATACTACAAAGTAAAGTGATATGGAAGGCGAATAGTGCCATTATCTGGCAAGAGCAAAAGCAGGAACGGTCCGCATACTAAATCTTATAAATTCTTGACCGCCTGCTTGACGCTATTGATTAGCGGTATGCTTTGTAGTGCGCCGTGCACAGTTAGGGCGGATAAGCAGGGACCCTTTTGAAATTCAATACACTTTCAAAGAGCGGGCGGCAGGCCAAGCAAATCGTATCCGGTGACTGGCGCGGGGGAAGGGGATGGTTGCACTGTGGCAGCATTGCACGGTTCACTAAGCGGAAGCACTGCTCGTCCTGCCGCTGCACCTGACATAATGCGGCAACCAGCCAGCCCTGCAATATGCGGATGCACCGAGATGGGGCGAGCTGAACTAAGTGTCTACAAAATATTAATTAAGCCACATACACCCAGCGTGGAAAGAGGACCTAGGCAAGCAGCTGCTTGTCTACTTTCTTCGGTTCTCACACACTATGTATTCCTGATGATTTACCTGAAATTGCCCGATCAATTTAACTATAATTTGCCAGCTGGTAAATACTCCAGCGACGCATTAGAAATGTCAAATTAAATGCAAATTGCATAGATGGCATTTAGCGCTGCGGTTTCCTTACATGACTCTCTCTCTCTCTCTGTCTCCCTCTCTCTTTCTTAGTGTGTTTGCACCGTCTATCGGTCTGTCTAGCTGACGTTCCATCTGTCATTGTTTGCTGTGCTTTGGGGAACCCATTAAAATGCCATTAAAATTGGCTTCACTACGCAGTTCCCTCGCTCTCTGACACCGCATTCTGTTTGGCTTGTCGCTGCGGCAAGTCGCTTCGCTGTCTGTCAAGCAACCAGCTCCGTATATAACCCACTAAGTTGTTAATTTGTTTTACTTAATTGCTGTCAATAATGATTCGCCAAATTGTTTTACTTTCAAGCACTTCCTAAATCGTGGTCCAAACTGAGCGAACCCTTAACAGAATCTACTATATCGACTTTAAAGTACTTAATGGCATTTTATAACTACTTATGAATCGACAGTCAATGCGCTTCAATTTGCTGCAACTGACTTGAGAAAAGGCTTTTAAGATCTCACTTGATAAGCTGATTTCTTAAAGCCTTTTACTAGTTTTGAGCAAACTTAATAAAGAGCTTAGTGCTCGAAATATTGTGCGAGCTCATGAAGTTCAACGTTTATTTTTGTAGAGCAAATCGATGAATAACTTTTTGTTTCTTTTGCTAAATTAAATTCATATTGAATCATAATTCTCGACACGCTTTCGCGCAAATCTGTTTTATTGCAATGCCGCATCGGGCACATTTGGAGTTGAGGGCTTGTCAATTGCTTTTCATCCAGAACAAACCTGCACTGCACAATCGGAAATATAAAAGTACTATAAATATATACATAAATATATTTATATGTATGTGTGTACATCATTGTTTGTTCAGCTGTCAATCGCATTTTAAAAGCTAGGCTCAAACACAATGCGCGTTGCATAAGTCGGGCAAAAACAAAGTGCGCGTAACAACAACAGATTGTTAAAAGGGAAAATAAAAAAAACATCACGTACACAACTGAAATAAGTGTTAAATTGTAAAAAGAGCAGCAATAACAATCTCAGGGGGCGGGAGAGGGAGAGGCTACTACAATGCAGTTGCATGAATTTCCACATTCCGGCGCTGATGACGACGCTACGTTTATTTATGTAAAGGTCAATTCGCAATATTTGTGCAAGGTTAGGCACGCAAACGGGAACTGGATCACTAACTAATTAAATGGGAACTAATGGGGAAGACTGTACAACTGCAGTTACTGCATATCTTTGGGGAAATACCTTCAATGAGCTGACATTTTTCAGCTCAGATTAGCCAAGACAGCTCTGCTGCCCACTCTCTCTCTCTCTCTCTCTCTCTCTCTCTCTCTCTCTTTGTCTGCCTCCACCTCTGAGTGTTCGGGCACTTGCAACGGCATGACAATGCCACTTACAATTAGACGAGCATTTGGCAGTCGAACTGATGGCCTCAGGCGACCAACCAGTGCCACAATCGCAGCCGCAGCCGCAGTCTAAGCCGTAGGAGAATAGGCGAAACTGTGTGTGTTTGTGTGTGTGTGTGTGTGTGTGTGAGAAATGAGCATTAAAAGGAATGTCTGCTGACAATGGCTGGCGGATTAGCACCACGGGCAAAAAGCAAAAGCCTAAGTGCAAACCTTGCGGGGGCTATCGTTGTTGCTGTTGTTGCTGTCGATGTTGCTGCTGTTGTTGGTGTTGATTTGAGCTTCCGTTGAGCTGTGTCATGCGGGACGTCAAATGGCTTTGACAGATCCTTGGGCCAAGTGAGAAAGAAAGCAAAACCGATAACAACAGCGACAAGAAAACAAACAAAAAGTGGAGGCCAATCGTGTTGTCGTTGGCATTGAGCAGCGTGCGACTGCACGGGAGAAGGCACATGAAGTTAATTGATTTTCGAAAACATAGAAACAAATCACCAATGATTATTAAAGTTTTGGAAATTGTGAGTTCTCTTTCGTACATCACAATTGATTGAACCTTGTCGGGGACTCTGCATCGCCTTTAATATTTATAGCCGCATTGCCAATGTCAGTCAATTTGTGCCATTTGGCACGCATTCATGTGCATTCATTCTGAGGCCAAGGTTGCATTCGGCATTCCATGAGGGCGCATTGTTGCATTGAAAGAGTCGCGACTGATAACTATAGACATGCATAATGCACATATTGACCGCCACGTCTGGCCATGAGGGTCTCGACCTGGCCCTCGTTGTCGTTAGGCTTGTCGGCTCATTGCAAGGTCGTCCTAGCGAGTTCGCAGGTGGTATCAATGAGTCGATGTATTGTTTAGTTCTCTTGAGTGTACCCTTTGAATACTAAAGCAGATTATCTGTGAAAAGTGACAGATAAAAACAATATCACAGGAATTTATCCTATGCTGTCCCTACGTCACAGCAAGAAGCAGAAAGAAAGACAACTTAAAACTGATTGAAGTATTTCTTTATATGATGCAGTCATTGTTCAGTCATAAGAACTTAAGGTATTTCCTATTTTCTTTACATTGACCTAAGTGTAAAGAAGAGCTAAGTCAACTTATTTTCAATTGACATATCAATCTTGTAAATTTACCTTATACTATCAATGCTTGCCTTTAATATCAGACTATTTTTTTTATATAAACCTATTAACAATATCGAATTTTATAGAAGAACTACAGCAATAGTAATTACACCAATTATACACATAAGACATACATACATTATCTATTATTGTAGTTCAATTTAAACATTAATTTAAAATGAATTTCAATAAATTTCAAACTTTCCATCCAATGACAATTAAAATAGTAATGCTATATCAAATGATATTTATGTACGAAAATGCTTACCACCTTCAATAGATAATTGCAATATTGATTGCTTACCTGAAATGAGAAACAGAGAGAAAACTAAGTAAATAATTGTTTATTCAAAGCTTTAAAGTATTGAATTGCAAACATCAAAATATTAAACAAAAGAGAGATTAATTTTGCAAATCAGTTTATTCAAATCAGTGTATTATAGTCTCATTATTCATTTACGCGACAACTCTACATGTAATTGCAGTAATATATGTTTTAATAATTCCCAATGAAAGCTCATCAATCAGAAATGATGCTGTAACCAGCTGTTCATCTGCATTCAATTTAATATTCAAATGTTGAAAAAAACATATCCATAATTATTTCGTTTTGTTGTAAAATAATTGCGTGCACTTGTGTGTCTGTAATGCAATCAGCGCTACAACAAATGATGCCAAAAAAAAAAAGAAATTCTGTACAGTTCTTCTCTTTTTATACCCTTTCAAAAAGGATTTAAATCTGTTAATTTCGGGTATTGTAGGAACACAGGGTAGAAGCAGCACAAGCAAACCCAAATTCCATTTCGAATATTTTTTTAATCAAATTCACCTTGGAAAAAACTAACGTAAAAGAGAGAAGAAAAAGAGAACATGAGAATAAATTCCAAATTACAACGGACTGATAAAACTTTGTCGTTGATGAAGTGGGCAGGGGAAGGAAGAGACGTGTGCGAGGGGCACTTAATAAATAAATTGAAATAAAATATGAAAACTCTGCTTCCACATTACGAGAGATACACGCGCATACACACACTCACACACACACAAACACACTCTTGAATTGGGCTTCATTTTTTCAAAATTACTTACTAGCAAATGAACAGAAACTGAACAATAACAACAATAACTTTACACGCAATGGGCTGCTATGTAAATGCGTGAGAGTCTGTGTGTGTGTCTAGATAAAGAACTATGTATGTGCACACATATGTAGCTATGGCAATGTATATGTGTATACATATGCGAATGAACACACACAGCTGCAAGGCGGCTACTTAATTTATGAAATTAACAAAGCAACAAAAAATATTCTCACTAACAAATAAATAATAAAAGCAAACAGCAACAACAACGACGGCCCTTTTTCAGTTAACGGTGGCAACCCACGAGTCTTTTTTTTTTATTCATATGTCACAGAAATTAGAAAAAAACGAACTCACGAGGCGCTCGGAACATTGAAGGTGATAGCATTCGGAGCTGAGTTGATAGATGATAGCGGGAGGGTGATGGGATGGGGGCCCTATGGCTGGTAATCAACCTTGAATTTGTTTATTTACACAGCACACACACACGCACACAGGCACACACATAGAAACGTACCTTACACGAGCTCGGAGCTGGCAAACTTGTGCTCGAACAGTCGAAAGAATTCACAGAGGGGGCAAAACTTTTAATTGTAGATCAACAAGTCAGGCAGATGCAGAGTATATAGTAATTTGGAAGAGGTCTTAAGAGATTAATTCTACAGCATGGATGGCAATACTCTTGCTCTCTTCATGGCCGTAGCGACAGCATTGCGGGCCCTTCTGCAATACTTCTCGGGGCTCCTTAGTTAAATTACTTTACTTAATGAACAATGAAAATGAATTGAATTATTAATATACCAATATATCGCCATTAATAACCTTTTTATGCTTGATAATAGGCAGGCCTCTGGCAGTTTAGGGCCCCTGTGCACCCTGCATACACCTCGCTACGGGCCTGTGCAAACGTATGTTTTCTATTGCTGATGCCCGTTCAGAAACTTGTTAACTCTAAATCGAGTTAAGCATCATTGTATGATATGAAATCAACATAAGCGATATATTATTGCCGAGTGACGGAAACATGCAAGCGCCTTAAAATAAACACTCATAATTTGGTCGTTGTGTTCGATTTATTTATAGAGAGGCTTTCGTATGCCACTTCACGTTTACCTTAGCTTTTGTCAAAATAAAACTTGTAGCGTCCAAATGCGTCGCCATTGAAGGCTGTGCATTGAAATTCAAGGCGTGCCTGAGAGTATTTTATTTTATATATGTACGTGATAAGTTGGTAATCATAGCATAATAGCGCCGTCGCATAATGAAGCAGGGCAGATATTGAGGCAGTTTACGCTGCGTATGCGTAATTTGAGTGAACAAAGTGAGCAGAACTGCAGGTTTTCTTGCAGTGTGACTTCTGCTCTGCAATTCCAGCAGTGCCACATATGTTTAAGAAAGCATGACTAGTAAATATTCACTTGACTTTGCCGTTTGGATAGACAGACTGTTTGCTTAGACGGGGCTAAGCACACTGGAGATTCCAATCAGTGTGCCGAATCTGTTGTGAAAACAATTAAAGCGACAACATTTCGGGTGTCATTGCACTCGCACTTACGGCCGAACAGTTCGCCAGTTTGAGAAATGTCATGAATATTTGCCACAGTTGCATTCGAGTGTATAAGTGAATGACTGACTGAGTTATTTGCGTTAATTAATTTGATTTAGGATGCGCTGTCAAGTGCATTGCTCGAGGCGAGGCGAGGCGAGGCGACTAACAGGTTAACAGCGACTAATTCGAGTGTGATTTCAGTTGGGTCAGCTGCTGAGCTGGAGGGAATCTCGGCTTGATTAAGTGGCAAATGTGTTCTCGATGTGCATCTTCAAATTTGCACAGTGATGAATAAATATGGCTAGTTGTCCATAAGCTTCGTTATTGTCACAACATAATGAAAGGGGGGAGGGGGAACCGCCCCTCAGCCTTAGCTCAATGCCAGCTCAATATGTATCCAAGCGCATGTAGCTGCCGCTGCCACTGTGTGCTGTTCATTTGTATCTGTGTCTGTGTCTGTTCGCCACATTTTACCCACATAGCCGGGGCCACTTGCAGTCGCAATAGCAACAGCAACGGCGACGGCAGCAGCGCTGTGTGCGAGCGAGAGCGGCGACTGTTGGAAAATTAGGTTATTGGGTCATGATTCAGTTCGACTAGCAGCAAAGCGACACAAAAGCAACAGCGCGTCTCGATTTGTATTTCATTTTGCGAGCGCCCATTGGCGCTACAGCTGCCGACAGCGTTCGTACTTGTAGAAACTTGTGTTTTAGCTACTGTTCGCAGCGTATGCAACGAGTACGAGTACGAGTACGAGTTGTACTCCCCCATCCCCCATCCCCCACACTTCCCCCAGATGCTCAGTATATTTTTTGCAGTCTCTTTTTAATGCATTTTTTTTTGTCATGTTGCAAGCACTGTCGCAGCGCAGACTCCGAGCCAAGTCTGAGCTCGAGCTTGGCTTGCGCTTTGTATCTCTCTAATTGACTTCCCTCTTTTGTACGGCTGCTGCGATGTTGTCATTTTCATTGAAGTTGTCGTTGTTATTGCTGCTGCTGCTGCTGCTGTTGTTGTTGTCGTTGTCGTTGGGGCAACACTTGACACTAATTAGGCCACTCTTTGTGCTCTGTGGCAGCTACTCGTATAAAGTTTATCAGTGCAGGCACAACTAAACATTATCTGTCCGCCTTGCTGGCTGCCTGGCTGCCTGCTTGGCTGGCAGTATGCAAATATCTTTTGTCCGCCTTTCAATTAGCGGCGGGATAAATATTTACTCGAATGATAAGATGAAACAATTTATAGTGCAATGTAAATAGGAAGAAAATCGATTGCCCAATACCAAATAAATAGGAAAATGGGGAAAACTGTTTCGCTGCCGCGTTGCTAGTACTGCTAAAAATAAATCCCAAAATGTAAACAAAGCCAACTGCACTGCAACCAAGGCACACACATACACACTCACACACACTCTCACTCGTAAAACACTGCAAGTTGTAAGAGCTTTTCTGGTTTACGTATGTAGACAGGCAGAGAAAAATCGCTCACAAATCAATGAACATGTCAAGAATCTTGCGTTTAATTATGACATATTTTCCTGTAAATAGAGCATGCAAACATAAACAACCGAGTTTCACTTAATTCCATTTTTATGTGCACATTAAACACACTTCTCCCCCGCCATCCCGTGCCGTTGTAAAAAATGTGTTTGCCAAATTTAAACTCACGGCCCACGGCACGCACCAAATTCTTTGCGCCATTGACCAACATTCTAGGTGCCTAGGAAAAGTCAGATGAAAAATTGAAAACAGCAACGGAAAAGTGTGCGAGAGCCGAAAGAAACGAAACTGAGGACAACACAGGCCATAAATCACAATCAAAATGTCTGATGTAAGCAATTAAATTGCGAAACATTTTATGTTCATCCATCGTCAGCAGAGGAGAGGAGAAATGCTTGGACAGGCCTACAATTGCTGCATCTTACGAAAGACCCTCCCGAACTGAGATAGATGCTCGTGCGATAAACAATACTAAATTAAACTGCAGTTGCGGTGGGAATTAGTTGATTTAAGAAATGTTCAAATTCAGAAATTTAAACCAGACAAAAGGCACATTCAGTGCACACGACGGTTAAATACCCTAGAAAGTTCACTGGTGTCTATGGCTTTTACACTCTCGCACAGAGATGCAGCTATGCGCACTCTAGAGCATACCAGATGCCAACTATGGTAACTAAGGTGACTGCTATAACCATAGTATTTATTTTCCGATCGAAAAAAAACTAATAAGATATATAAATTAATTATATCAAGGCAAGTACATATTAAATTGCTTTAACTTGGCTTGGCGTACAATATTTATATCAAACATTCATGGAAAATTTGATGTAGCTGGGTACTGTGTCTTCACACAGGCAGATAAACAGGGCCGTAGCCACGGCCTCGAGGGCCCTTGTGCAAAACTTGGGCGCTCTTATACACGATTACTGATATTTCGAATGAATTCAACCGTACATAACCCATTGTGTTTAATAATTGTTATATATAATACCAACTACCCAAAGGGCAGCAGGAAATTATAACTTGAAAGAGGAAAAATTATAAAACAGACAATAAAACACGTGGCAGATTCCAAAATTAATACAAATATTCCAGTTTAGTATGAATATCGATCAATTAAGACCTCTTCATCCGTTTGAACGATATCCAAACTTGAGACACTGAATTGGAGATGCTGCTTTCTCTTCTGTATACTATAGCATTCCTACTCGTTCCATTTTTCCAGTAGCAAGAGGCTCCTAACAGGCGGAAGCCCTCATGCAAGACACACCCTGCACACGCTCCAATACGGGCCTGTATATGGGTATGGCTCAATCGACTAACATGGTGAACCTTAACAAGAATAAATATAATTTGTAGGTTTGGCCATGCCTTCTTTTGGCTGGTACAGATGTACGTTTGCACAAAGCCAGTACGTCATAAACAAATGAATAAATTGCAAAATGAAGGATTAATTAAAAGAAGGATTAAAAAAAACCTCAGTAGTATTCGTTCCCAGAAAATTATTTTTAAATATAATTATATTATAGTTAATAATATTTAAAAATAAATAATTAAAAATATAAATATAATTAATAAGCACTGAAGAAGAAAATATTTTATCGTGCGAGCAAATAATTGCATAAAAATTGTGTCTGAACTATGGCTGAACTAAATCTTTAATCTATACACATGTTAGACTTGCACTAGTTCTCGAATATTTATTGTCTTATCTGTTTTATGAAGCTTCTCTGCTAGGGTATAAGTCATGTGTGTCACACAACTGAGGCTGTTGAGATATATATTAAGTATTTGGAGCAGCTGTGCAATTGAAAAGTTGACTGATTTAAATAATCGAAAAGGGGTACAACAAACTTACAAGCTGCATAGTCCCCGATACAGATTAACTGTTGATGCTCAGATCTAACCTTAGGCAAACGGATGAATCTTAAAACTATTCTGAATTGTGATTACATTTCGCATGACTACTTTTATTGTTGTTAAGAAACAAGGTTAATAAAACGAGCAATTATCTCGTCTTAATTCGAATGCAATTAGCATAATAGTTGATATTAATGCCAAAGCATTTGACTGTTGCCCCGACAAGACCGTTCGCTGCCACTGCGTGGGCGTCTAATTCGTTTTCATATTTCACGCATTGCCTCCGAATTTTATCAACTTGCATTTTGTTTTTATTTTTTGCTTTTCTGTGTGTTTTTTATTCGTTCAACTCCAAAACATGACACGCAACATTGTAACAGTGACACCAAATAAATTTCGCTATGAAAATTTAACAAGCTCGGCAACAACAACAACAACATTGAGCAAAACCAATTGGCATTGCTAATGTGCAATTTGGTTGTTGTTGTTGCTGTTGTTGCAGTTGTTGTTGCGTAGACTTGCTTTGAATTTAATTTCTGTGACAAGGCGACGCGCTAAATTTGTTTACGTCGACTGAGACTCAATGACTCCCAACTGGCCGAGTTAAGCAGGGGGAAGTGCAAGGAAGGTGCTTGGCACACATTTTACACTTGCCCCTGTGTGTGTGCAGCTGCTGTGTGTATGTGTGTGTGTGTGTGTGTGCACCCATTAATATTGCCTGCAAGTGGGTATATTAGCTGACTAACTTGAAGTAAAATTTTTGATCACTTTTTAGCAACTGAAGCAATTATGAAATTACCTGAGGAATAATTCTTGGGTGCCTGTAGGGTATCTTAAACCCAGATATTCCTTTCATACAGTTTTTTTTGATTCGAACTGCATTCAAATATGAGCAAAGCAGTGTGCGAGTGACACACTTTGCAGCAATCGCAGCATTCGAAGCAACAGCAGCCGCCGGCGCCGCCTCTTAAAAAAACCGCAACGCCAAATGCCGGCAAAGTATTCAAAGTTGGCCCCCATGGCGGCAACGAATTATTTGTGAATACTCACACAGACAAAGGCAGCGAGAGAGCGCACATGTTTGTGTTTACTACCCCATTAGAACGACTATCAACCTGTCGACAGAACACATTTGACACTCAAAACGAATAAGTCTATTCGTTTTTATTCATTCAAGTAATAAATACTCAAGTAGTTTCCATAACGAAATAAATACTCGAGCTAATGGGATCACTTCGAAATAAAGCAATAGAACCATAAATAAATTAATTACACATTTATTTATGCTCTTTATTCCTCACTTTGATCACTTCCAAAAGGGCATTCAAACATCAACTCTCCGCTGCATTGAGTCTTCTTTTCGGGGGCTCTACAGAATGAATGTGTGTCATCATTCTGCCTCTGAAGTCGTTTTTGTTGCTTCGACTCTGGACTCGGGCGGACTGCTCCCATGGCTGTGTTTTAGTATCACTCGTGTTGGTTTCGTTTGCAATTTGCATTTGCATGTGCCGCACACGGAGGCGAAGCTTAGTCATAACAAACTTATTCGCAACGTTGCCCGGTTGCAGGTTTCGAATATGATTCCCAAAAAACCAAACAAAACAAAACAAAATGCTGCCGACTTCAACTGTTCGACCCATTTCTCGGGCTGGGCATGGCAACCGGGCAGAACGAGGAAGGGAATGCCGGAATGGGATGACAACAGGCGCAGAAACCGAGAACTCAAGTACATCTTGAGAACTCACACTGTTTGCTAGAGCCAAACGAACAGCAGCGAAAGTGCTGCGAAGATTAGTCGATATACGAGTCGATGGACTCGTGTGAGTCTCAAGTTTGCTTGATTAGGCCCCGCGGCTTTGGCGCATGAATGGCAGACAGAGGAAGGGTGGCTCAGAATTTGTATACCCTGGCAGAGGGTATATGCATTATGGTCATAAGTAGAAGACATCTGCAAGATATATTTATTGGGTAAAGGGAAGACGCACTAGACAGGTTCTTCTATCCCTCAATCTATTGCTCTATCTTGATGAAGCTTCTTTTATCCCATTCAATTTTAATTCAGGATATTACAAACTAAACTTAACTACACAAGACTTTAACTATATAAGTAATATGCTAACTTATCAGTGAATGCCAAAGGCTTAACGTATTCTATCTTTTACCATTTCATTTAATCATGTTTGATGTATTGCCTTCATAGCAACTAATATAGAAACATTAAGTGGAGATGCAAACCGAAACCTTGAAGGGTATAAGACCTTCTTCACGTCTAAGTTAGCCCTTCTTTCTGGTTTTTCCTTTTTATTTCGGAGAAAGCTACCCCGCTAGCGTCACGTACCCAATTAAAGAAACGCGCACGCAAAACTAAGTAAATAGAAGCCAATGGAAAAGGGAGGGAGAAGAGAAAGACACACAGAATGTGCAAAGTTGCCTTGCTGGTATTGTTGTTGTTGTTGTTGTCAGTATTGAGCCGATAGTCGATAGCGTTGTCGAGTCGCATCAGCTTCCCAGGGAAGTCAACAATCTCGAGCCCAAAACAAACAGACCAACAAATTGTGGAGCCTACTGGTAATTACCTTTGGCATAAATTTCGTCACTGCACGGGATGGTCAATAAACTTCGGACCGGCAGACCCGCTTAAAGCACAAGAAGAAGAAGAAGCAGAAAGAGAAGAAGTAGAAGAAGAGCGAACCGAATCTAAGAAACATATTTGGATTTGTTTTTGGGTTTGGTATGCGGCCAGGGCTTATTTTTGGACTCATGACGAAATCAACTGAGTCTCCCACCTGCAGTCTCACTCTGCTTCTCTCTCTTTCATTCGCTCTCTCCATCTCCCTCTCTGTCTCTAGCTCTTCTCTCTGGCTTCGCATCTAATGCTCGTTTAAAATAATAGTAAATCCCGTTTTATTTCACTTATTCTCTTTTGGTATTAAAATACTGTTAGTCAAAAGCCAAGCCTCTCCTCTGCCTCCCCTTCCTAGCTTCGGCGCTATTAAGATACGTATCTGACAGATACCTTCGACTAGGGTATACGATCTTTGCTTTGTCGGATTTGGGTTTTCATTCTTGTCTCTTTCCATGGATAGTTTTCGACCGAATTTCGTTTTGTATTTTATAGGGTTTCTGTTTTGATTGTCGGCATTTTCATCGCCTTCTCCGCTGCTTGGCATTTTTCGTGTGAGTGTGTGTTTGTGTCGAAAAGAGAATCCCCAAAAAGATTGGATTCAAATTACAGTTTGTTTCAGGCTTCGTTGCACGGCGTTGCTACAAAAGGAATAGTCGCACACACACACACACACACACACACATACACGTGCGTGAACAAGACACGTCGCGGCACACAGACAGCGGCAGCGTCGGAGTTCGTTTGCCTCTGGCCGCCACCACCGGCAGCGTCGCTGTCGCCACCAAGTTTGTTGACCTTCAGCCGGCGAACGTAGACAGCGCAGGCTAAGCCAGCAGAGGCACCGGCAGAGGCAGGGGCAGGGGCAAGGGCAGCGAGCAAGGCAAAGGATCACCTGTTGCAGCAGCTGCTGTTCTTCTTCTCGCTCGGTCTGGTTGTTGTTGTTGTTGCTGCATTGATATTGGAGAGCGAGCCGTTGAACCCTCAATGTCGCTCACTGAATTTCAACACCTCGCCAGGAGGAACGAGAGGGAGAGAGACACGAAGAGAGAGAGGGAGAGAGCGCGACGATACGAACGACCGGCAAGTCGTAACCCCTGCTTTGATTGTGCCACACTTCAGACACAAGAATATTTCGAATTCTTCCCAAATTATAGCTTGTCTTCGGGTTTCTTTTCTGCTGCCTTCCTTTTGTTTCAATTCTCGAATGGAAATGGAATCAAAGTAAGTATCAAATGCAAGCAAAGGGTATGAATAAGTCAGAGTAGGAAATGATCGAAGACGATCATTAATGTATAACTTAAGATTCCTTCATTGTGAATATCCCCAGCAGTACCTTGTGATCTCTGTTAATCTCTGAATCCGATGTCAGCTTATGCCATAAGCAGTGTAGATTATTTCAATCTGATAATCTTCCCCATTGGCCTACTCTTCTCTTCTCTCTTTCTTCCCCTTTCTCGCGCAGTTAGCTCACAAATTATTACATAATATCGGGACACTCGAGAACGGTAATGACAAACAAAACGAACTCATCAGTGACAGCAGACAGAGGCGGCAAGTGCCAGACGACGACGGGCTGCAATTGAAATTGTTTGCGATTTCAACAGCCAGAGAACCAATTGACGCGATAGAACGCACTTACACACACACAAAGACACACACACAGACGCACACACACAGACACACACACACAGACGCACTCACACACACTTATGCCCGATTTGAAAATATGTAAATGCGTTTGTTCCCCCGTTAAAATAAAAATAAAATGCCGAAACAGAAAAAGACACTCACAAACAATACAAACACAGCACACAAACTCACACACAGACACGCACACACACCCATGCATACACAGACACACACCGGGAATACGTATGGAAGAAATCGTTGTACAACCCAAACAGTTGGAAGAGTCAAACGGGATCAACGGCTCGGCATCGCTCGTTCCCGAAAGTTGAATAACCCAAATGGGCGTATAAACAAAACGCAAAACGCCGGGAGACACCGTTCTCATGCGCCCTCTCTCTTTCGCTTGCGCTCTCCGTCTCTTTCTGGCACTCTCTTTTCTATCTCTCGAGTTGTTTCTCTTTTTTTTTTGGCTGGAGAATGACGCATCGTCGGGTTGCCAAGATTCCCTCGGGCGCTGGGAAATCACTTTGAAGCGTGAATAATGCGAATTTCTGTGAATGGCGATCATGTCATAAGGGGTTACCTCTCTTGACTAACGTTTGTTCATCAGGGGAAGTCGCATTTATGATCGTAGGATCAACTGAGAACAGCTTCTTCTTCTTCTGACTTTATTACGCAGTGCAAACACGCACACACACGTATGTACGAGTATATCCTGTCTGTCACACTATATTGACCATATCCAATTGCATTTCCGATGCGCAGAAACTACTGCCAATACCCCAGGAGTGTGCCCAACCCCCTAAAGAGCTGTTGTGTCCGACCCCTCGACGCACAAGGATTTGTTTTCATCTCATTTTGACTGCTGCTCCTGCTGCTCCTGCTGCATTCTTGCTAAGAGAGAGCGCCCCCTATTTCATTCGAGCGTCTGAAATTTATGCGAGAGTTTCCTGTTTCAATTAAATTTTATTAGAGCCGATAAAATTTTACGAGCATTCATTGTAATCGAGCGTACCCGGGTCTAGCCCGGACAGACTGACGGACAGAATGTCAAGGAAATGCCAATGAAAATGTTAAGCAATTTCATTGCGTGCGCACGGCAGGAATGTTTGCGAAACTCCAACGCAGATGCATAATTTGCAGAGAAAGGAACATAGAAAAAACACAGGAAAAAAACAGGAACAACTAACTATGCAAAATCGAAACTATTTGCAGAATTTACATTGATTCGATTGGTTTGCAAACAATTTGCACTCTCTTTCGACGTCATCGACAGGTTGAACAGCAAGAGGAGACACGGCGCTGAGTCAACTGGTATGTTTACCCCTACGTGGGTGTGTGTGTGTGTGTGAGCTATATTTACATTATGACGTCGCACGAACGCCCACATGCTCGAACACACACTTCAATCGGCCCACTCCCACGCCCCTCTCAGGCATGTGATAATGGACAGACTGCTAATGAAACCCACACAGCTGTTTTGCCAAGGGGATGAGGTCAGGGGGAAGGGAGAAAGGGAGGTACAGCATAGCGGGGTAGACGGTGCAAATAAGTGGGAAGCCATAAATATGAGACTACAAGGAAAATGCCATGAAAAGCGAATGCGAAAATGAGTCAAATAAAATTGAAAAGGCTTTCGTTCCGGGTGCGTTGGGAGAATGCGGCAAAAGGCGGCTTAGCTGAATGCCTGAAGGAATTGCTACGTAAGCAAACAAGAAAAACTGCCAGACAGACAGACGGACAGACAGACAGAGAGCCTCACAGATGCGCAGACAGACAGACGGATGGAGAGACAGCAGCGGCTCGCATTACGTATACGCAGCGTGCGATGACGACAACAAAAAAACTGCCTGCCAGATGCTATTAAAACGGAAGCAGCGCCAACGCCTACACGCTGGCACGCCCAGCGGTATTTATATGGCAGAAAGAGAGAAATATGGCAAGGGCGAACACACAAAACAAAACAAAATATCGACGCGATGGCTGTGTGTGTGTGTGAGGGAGGGGGAAGACTAAAACCTGTAAAGCTAAGGCCGCACGACACCACACTCGACAAGCAAGAGGGGGAGAGCAGGGGGAGTGGAGGATTGCCACATGAAAGGGCGAACTCTCTGTCTATCCGCTGCGAAGTGTTTTGCATGATGCACGAAAAAGCGTAAAACTCAATTTAATCGCGTAATTTACGCATGATTGGCATCGAAAATGCTCCACGGCGCGATGATGATGACAACGCCGCGTCTTGGGAGCTTTTTGTCGGCATTCTCGCATCGGATTCGGATTTTTTTCGAACGCTTTCGAAATGTAAATAAACCGAAAATAGCGCACGAAAGGGCCGATGCCGATGCGTAAAATTGCGTGAGAGGCGATGGCGATGGCGGCGGCAATGCGTGATGACGTCGCGTCGCCTACGCCTACGCGCCGCGTACGCGCGACGCATAGAAAATAATACGAACAGAAATGTATTGGGAAAAACGCGCCAAGGAAGCCAGAAATTCGAATGGAAAGAAGAAACGAAACGAAATAAAGAAAACAAAATCGGAAAATAGACGCGCCAACAGACAACCGAATATAACGGGCCAAAAAACAAAATGGCGGCCATATTGCGTCGTATTTTTGTTCAATGAACAAGCTTGGCCGTCTGCCATTTTGTTTCTGTTTCCATTTTTATTTAGTTGTCGGTTTACGGCTATCTCGCTTACACCACCATCTCCATGTCGAACAAGTATCTCGCGCTCTTATGGGCTTTTGGGATAGTCACACTAGACAGAGAGACAGACAGACAGGCTAGCAGACAGACAATAGGGCAGAGAGACAGAAAGCCAGAGAGACAGATATATAAAAAGAGGGAAATAGAGACAGACAGATAGATGAAGGGACAGAGAGACAGACAAATACACAAAAAGACAGACAGGGAGACAGACAGACAGTCATATAGACCGAAAGACAGACAGTACTATAGACAGACAGACATACAGCCAAGCAGACAGACAGAGAGACAGACAGATATATAGACACAACGACGGGCAGACAGACATAGAGTCAGACAGAAGGACTATCTGAAAGAAAGACAGATATGTGAACAGGAAGAAAGAGAGACAGACAGACAAAAACACTGACAGGTAGACAGATAAACAGACAGAAAGAACAAAAGATAAACAGAGAGAAAGACAGACAGACTAGCAGGCAGACAATAGGGCAGAGAGACAGAAAGTCAGAGTGGAATAGAGACAGACAGATAGATGATAGATAGATGAAGGAGACAGACAGACAGTCACATAGACCAACAGACAGACAGAACGACAGACAGTACAATAGACAGACAGACATACAGTCAAGCAGACAGACAGAGAGACAGACAGACAGATATATGGACAGAACGACAGGCAGACAGACAGACAGTAATAAAGACAGACAGACAGAACAAGCAGACAGAAGCAGAGAGACAGACAGAGATGCAGATATATAGACAGAACGATGGACAGACAGACAGTAATAGACAGACAGACAGAAGGGCAGATAAACAGACAGAGAAATAGACAGACAGACAAAGAGACAGATAGAAAAACAGACATACAGACAGAGAGACAGACAGATAGATAGACAGACAGATAGACAGACAGACAGCGGAGCTACTGCAGATCGAGTAGCGGAAAAAGTATTGAATTGAGGAAATCTATTTCGAATTTGGTTGGAAGTCGCTTTTGAAATTGTGCTTCGAATATCTGTGATAAAAGCGCACGCAGAATCGAGACAGAAATATCGTATATGTAGATCTTAAAACTGGTATTATTCAAGGAGCCCATATCGAACAGGTTTCCAGCCAAGCCGCTGTCTGCAGTGATCGTAGCCAAGTCTAGAGCCGCACTCAGTCACAGCTGAAACCACTTGAGAATTATAAAAGCTGTCGGAAAGTGTGACCAACTCTGCTCGTTGGCATCTTTAATTTCATGGCAAGTGTGGAGGGAGACTCCGGGCTGCTTTTGAGCTAGATATCTCGGCAACTTCTCGGCAACTTATTCAATTATCGACACAACAAATTCGAGCAACTCGTTTCTGCCAGCTGTGATAAGCCATAAGCCATATACGATAAGCCAGCCGAGATTTACAATCGCAGTGCGTCTTGGGGACTTCACGATTTGATATGTGTCGGATACTTGAGCTGCTGCTGCCGATGCTGCTGATTCCCCCTGGGGGCAGGGAGTAACTTGCCACTGTCAACTTAAGCTGCACAGCGCTGGCACACAAATCCGTTGAAGCCACCGATACACTGCCACACACACACACACACAGAGACGGACACACACAGTCGCGCTTGATGGCTGTGTGGAAACTGTTGCAGTTCTACTTCCACTTCAAATTATAATCAAATTGGATGTTAGCCTCGGGGCGCAGCAACTGTTGCAGTGCATTTGAATGCCGTCGTAAGTGCCACCACACACACACACACACACACACTGACTCGCACACACACGCACAACTGCACATCAAACAATTGTTGTGCCCTCTTTGCACTAACTTTGGCCTCCTTTTTTTGCTGCTGTCGAACATTTTAATTTGATTAAATTTCATGTGACCCAAATACCGGAAACAGTTATTTTTGGATGCCCCAGACGGGCGCTGCTGGGGGCGCTGCACGGGGCGTTCGTTCCCCCTCCCCCCGAAGTGACAATGGCCGCAACATTAAGAGCAGAAAAGGGAAAAAGGAAGAAAGCGAAATCAAGTCGAGGGGGCGGGGAAGCAAATGGGTAGTGCGAGAGGGTGTTTGATAATGCCAGCCAGGGTTGCCCCATCGACTGCGCTTGTGTACAGCCAACAACAGCAAGACAAAGCACAACAAACAGAAAGAGAAGCAGCAACAACAACAACAACAGCAAGAAGAATCGCTCAACGTTGCCAACGATGACGTTGCCGCGCTGCGACGTTTGCTGACGTTGATGTCGTCTCTTCGCTTCCAAGAGTTTTTCGCTGTGCTGCCTGCCACATGAAAAGCAATTTTCATGCGTGGCTTCTTCTTTGTTCGTTGTAAGAGTGCGTATTGGTGTGCGTGTGTGTGTGTGTGTGTGTGTGTCAGCGGGCGGTCAACGTTGCTGCGTATTTCCGCCACGGAGCCCAAAGTCGAACGAACACACAAGCCCAAACTCGGGCCCAGAGAGCCGGTTTTTCATCAAAGCAAAAGCAAAAATACAAACGACAACAAGACGCACACACACACACACACACACACACGCACACTCACACTGACACACACACACGCGCAGTTCGTTCGGTGCGTGCGTAAAGTGCGTAACTGTCGCTCTGGCTCCGTTTCAGAAACGGGTTTCTGCGGGAGACAACAACACCAACAACAACAGCAAGAGGCAGCACAAGGCGAACGCTCTCGCCTCCACACAGAGCACAGCATGCGATCTCTGTCTTTGTTGTGGCATCTCTGTCGCACACTCGGGCCGCCCTGCCTTGGCTGCCTTGGCTGCTTGGTGTGTACAGCTGTTTTCTGTTTATCTCGCACTTTCCGCTTCTTCGCCGCATTCGTGTTTTTGTTTACGTTCTGTGGCACGCACACGACCAGCGAGAGACCTCCCCCCCCTCCCTCCATCCCCTAATGGTGTCAACTTTACTAGAGAGAGAGAGAGGGAGAGTGCGTAGTGCTGTGTGTGTGTGTGTGTGTGTGTGTGGCAACTTGATTACTCTGTGATGTACGAAGTGCGTCTCCCTGGACTCGCCTCGCCAACTTAGTCCCGTCCGTCCTTATTGCGCATCGAGATTGCGCTGCAGGGTTGAGCAGCCAGAGTTTGGCAGTTGGCAGAGTGGCAACCCTAATGCAACTGCGACTCCCGACTCGCGACTCGCAGCGTTACCCAACTGCGCATTAGCCACGCATCTCAGCTGAGCCCCAACGCTTTCACTTTTCAAATTAAGTCATAATTTTATACGCAAAAGACGCCGCAGACGGAACGACCGCAAAAGGGAGAGAAGACAACAAGTTAACCTACATTTTGGATTAATCAAGAAAAAAAGAAAAAAATAAAAAAATAAACTGCGCAGTTGATAGAAGATCCAAAACTAGGTGATAATCAGTCTCTCGACTATCTCTAAAATAACCAAAGTACCTCGAGATATTTTCAGTTAGTTCGCTTCCGCAATGAAACCTGCTCCAGTGCAAAATGTCAGAGAATTCTGAGCAGACTTCATTGTTGTCTTACTCTGAGTATTGTTTGTTGCTTCACTTAACGGCGACATACTCGTAAATCGCTGTTTAATGATACTCGCAGTACTAGCCTGACTTGCCATATCGCACAACATGCGCACACATGTTTCCCTTCAAGTGCCGAGCAAGCCAGCTACGCCTGCCGGCAATAATCATCTGCCCAATCTGTGCCGTTTATGAGGCATTTGCCAGGCACTTAGTGAACTATCGCCACGCCAAGGAGACAGAGTCCCTTCCCGATAAATGTGTTCGTGTTCATGTTCCTGCCTGCCCGTTTGGCAATCCTGTTCTCTGCCTGCTGCCCTACTCCAGGTCTGGGACTGCCTGCTGTTCGGTCTGGCATCGGCTAACGACCTGCCACAGGGTCTCCTCGGGTTGTCGGTTTGTCATTTTTTTGGGTATTTCGCCCGCTGCATTTCTAAGGTTTTACGATAGCAGCAAATATTTTTGGCTGCCTTTTTTACCTTCTTCTTCTTCTGTTGCCTTCTTCTTTTCTATGTGAAGCTAAAGAAGACAGGCTGGCAGGTCACTTGAACTCGGCAGTGAACCCTTGTTTACGCTCGGGTCGCAATATTTGCTGCACTCTGAAATGACTAATCAACCTTGTGGCCCAAGTGGCAGGTAGAGATAATGCCGGGCTATGTTCCTAGGAATGTCTATTCCTAGGTTTGTCTTGGGGCCTCTCTAATTGGAAACGATAAATTACCGAGTGCATTCAGCAAACATATCGGGAGTATCATATGAATATAGAATTTGACATTACTTCTGTTTATTGTTTGTCGGTCAACAAGCTGCAGTGACCTTTTTATCGCAGGTTAAACAAATTGCACTCCACCTCTTCAAAAATAGATAGAGCGAGGGAGGACTGACAAAAGGTCTGAAGAATGAAGAATGAAGAATGTCGCCGATTGCTCATCAAATGTCAGCGTACTTTTCATTTCTTCAGCAACTCCTCCTCCTCTTCTTCGTCGTCGTCTCCCTCTTCATGCTATATTCTTCTGCTGTGGCGACCCAAATGCCCAGTTATGGTCGACAAGTGACAAATGAGTCATTTTGTAATGTGCAACAACTAACAACAACAACAATAGCAGCAACTACAATGGGGCACTTTGAAACGTGGTAAAAACTGAAAACAAAACCGAACTCGCCTCGTCTTCCTCAATTGAAAAACTCGTTTCGATTGGAGACGCTATTCTAAGCAGAAGGGAACGAACACACACACACTCACACACACATACACATCTGCTAAAATCTGAAACCGAAGGTGAGCCCAAAAAACCGAAATACCAAAAATCTAAACGACTTTCGAAAACAACAACAGCAAAAAACCAAAACCAAATGCAGGCAGCTCGATTCGAGGGGGGGAGGGAGAGCTTTGGTTCGAGATTTTTGAGCACCTAATGGTTTGGTTTTTGCCGTTTATAGCGGCCTTAAAAGCCAACTCCCATACACACATACACACAAACAGGTGTGCACTATGTGGAGTGTGTGTGTGTGTGTGTGTGCGGTACATGCCACCTTGGTATGTGGGTCAATTTGAAATGGTTTTTGATCAACGCAAAAGTGCCGACTCAATTGACTGAAAAACCGAAGAAACGAAATATTCACATGTTGATATATGTCCACTTGGCACATAACTGTAGATAAGTGCAGATATACGAGTATGTGTGTGTGTAAGGTATATAATATTCGTATTCAAAACGAACGTGATTGTATCTGGGCAAAGAGAAAGGAACGGAGCTAACTTCCTCATGGCAAAAGAAATCCTTGAATGCCCTTTCACTCCGTTAAAGATAAATGCAATTTCCTTGAGCAGCCGAGAGAAAGAGAGAGAGAGAGAGAGAGAGAGAGAGAGAGAGACTCTCTTCAGCTTTACCTTTGGCTCGCACAGAACTTGTTCGCTTGTCCGCAGTCGAAAGCATTTTTCACTTTCTTTGGGTCAACACAACGACAACGTGACAGACGGACTGACAGACGGACAGACGTGGTCAGTGACAGTTGCAGTGCCAGTGCCAGTGCCAGTGTCAGATGCAGTGCCAGTGCCACTGCCATTGCCATTGACATGGTCAACAGTTTTTGGAGCGATGAGAAAAACGAAAAGGAGAACAAAAATGAAAATGAAAACGAGCTAAATAAACGAAACGAAATGCCATTAATTTTGAAAATGCGCGGCTGCACTTTGTGCTATTTACTCTCGGTGAATTCTTTTTATTTGCCACGAAATGGGTCATTGAGAGGGGCAGAGGGGGGGCAGTGAGTGCGGCTCAAACCGGAGCCCGCAAGACTAATTGCAAGACAAGTTGCGAGCGATAAACGAAAGTAAAGCGAAGAATTCAACACCGAAATTGGCATTTAGCGCAGTTTCTGCTTCTACTTCTGCTACTGCCTCCCTTCTTCTTCCCTTCTTCTGCTCTTCTTCATCTCTTCTGTGCTTCATTCTCTTCTTTTTTGGGCACACGTGAAAACTATGTCGGTCGCAGCCGAGTTGCGTGCAAAGCGGCAGCGTTTTCAATGTCATTAAAGTAAATTTGCTTTTAAATACAGCAGCAAAGTGGGGAACGAACTGAAGAGAACTGAAACGGGAACTGGAACTGGAACTGGCACTGGCACTGGCACTGGGTTTTGGGTCTGCCTCGACTGGGTATGCCCTGCGGAAGTGCCAGTTGCCAGTTACTTGCCGGCTACTTGTCTTGAGTGCGTTCGTAAGAGAGAGAGAGAGAGAGAGAGAGAGAGATTCTCGGAGTTGATAAATGGCGCCTGACATTTGCTGCGGCAGTCGAGCTTACTTATGCTGCCCTTTAATTATAGCTGGCTGGCAAATTACTATATACATACATACTGCATAGGCCTGCCGGAGTCGTACTCCTGCCCACTGATTCATTGGCTGGCAATTAGGCGGCTGACGCGGCGTATACGTCATCGTAATTGAAATGAAAATGCGAGCAACAAGTTTCTCGTTGAAATAACCTTAGAATAAATTGCCTCACGTTTCCGACACACGCACAGACAGTCGGACAGACACACACACACAGAGACACCTAGATACTTCCCAACTAGTTTGGCTAGATATGCGTGCGTGCGTGTGTGTGTGTGTGTGTAAACAAAAGGCAATGTTGCTCAAGTCGAACAGAAATTCAAATTCAAAATTCAAGCAGTTTTTATATTTCATATTTCGACTGCCCCCTTTTCCATCAAGCAGCAACAGGCGAAGCAGCCACAATGGATCATTGTATGGAATATGAAAACTGGCCCGAAGCTGCCTCACACGTGAGCATCACATGCCAACCCACACACACACACAGACACACACACACACACACACAGACATGCAGTGGTGCTCTTCAAGTTTGTGGTTTTGATTACGAAACTAGCAGAGAGGGGAGGGGGGCAACCAATTGTTGATTGACTTACGAGCTAACAACGTAAACAAAAAGCTTCGATTCAGCTTTGAGTCTCTTCTCGCATCGGGTCACATTTTTTATTCCTGGGTGTGTTTTCCGTTTATTTACCAACGAGCACACGACGAGCTGATGAGGTCATAAGCACACACACACACACTCACACACACACATTTCCATAAGGGCTAAATTAGGGACTAGCTAAACGAGAGTTGAAACAGACTCGAAATGGGAATATGAAATGTTTTTTATCAGATGAACTGATTAACGCACTTTTCAGTTTTCAGTTTCCATTTCATTGTTTACCTATGCGTGTGAGGTGTTGTGTTCAGGGAGTGGGGAGAGGAGGGGGAGGAGCATTTGTTACACACACGAATTCTATGCGAACTCGAGGTCAAGCAAAAAGCTCAGCGCTTCTCGGAGATAACTTTATTTATAGGCGCAGCATAAAAAGTGTGGCCACATTCATGTTTTGTTTGGAATTTTGGAGCACATACTCACACAGGCACACACTGGCACACACAGACACACACTGACACACACTACCACACACTACACTCTACAAAACACATACAGATGCACATTGAGAAGACAAAAAAACAAGAAACGAGAAGCGAGAGGCGAGAAACCTTAGGCATGTCAGAGGGGCACTGGAGTGGGATGTTGTCGCTTTGCGCATCTGTTAGATACATTGAGCTCGCACGCTCTTACAGATACAAAACACACACACACACACTCACACACTGATACAGGTACGTACTGTGAGTGATACACAGATGTATTGACAAGCCACACGGAACAGATACGCGCAGCTGAGTTGACATTGAGACTGAGTATCTCTATCTGCAGTCGTCGCCATGTATCTGTATCTGTATCTGTATCCGCATCTCTGTGCATTTGTGTATCTCTCAGCTAGCGCACGCCCCAGTGCAGTGCAACAATCGCAAGCGTACGAGTATTTAGCGATTATTAGTTGAAAAGCTACGAGGGATAACAAACAACAAACGGGCGGAATACAAAACAAAACACGAGTGTAGGAAGTAAATGAGATAAATGAGAGAAACAAACGGGCAAGCGATAAAGACAGCGAGAGGGCTGCACTAGTATGCAGGGGGAGGGGTGACGGAGGGGGCAGGGTGCAGTTGCTGTGCCTGTGGCTGTTGCTGTTGTTGCCGGTCTCAGTGCGCTCACAGATACAATTCAATTTCAAGCACAGCGACATTTATCTAACTATCTATGACATCTATCTACAAGTTGCTCGCAGATAGATACACATGTCTCTCTCTCTCTCTGTGTGTGTGTGTGTGCACTTATGACGCAATTAAGCGAAAACAATTCGTATGTTTGCCGCAGTCTGGCGAATAATCTATATAATTAGCTATAAAGCACTCGCATTGTGAGAAATTTAAATTGAACAAGCGAACTTGCCCCACACACACACACACACGCACACATATACAGCAACAGATACAGATACAGATACACCTACATTCAGAGATACACACGCTTCTATGCTCGCCTATTTGACCCTGAACATGTACCGCACATTGCTTTTTTTGGTCTATCGCATTCTTTCATGAATCTAATGCTAAACAACGATTCAATTACGACATCGCCGGCATCGTCATTGCCATCGACATCGACATCGCCATCGACATCGCCATCAACATCGATATCGCGCATCTCGCATTGAAATTGGAATCGAAATCGAGAGATTCTATAAATGACCCAGCGATGTTTCACTCTGAAATCGTGCGGGCGAGTGACGTAATTGCCTCAGGGGAAGTTTGGAGAGCGGGAGAGGCCTGCGACACTCCGAGAATACAAACGTGAGTCGAGCTGAAGAAATCAACAGAATCGGGCATATATAAGGGGTATTAACAGCTACAAACACAACGTATCTGTCAGATACTCAGCGTAGTGTGCAAAACTAAGTCTCAAGAAGAGTTTAAACTATGGAAATGTAAATGGAAATGATTTAACAGATCAGGCAATTTATGTTTCCATGTCAAGTTTAGCTTGGGGCTGCACCTTAAAAAGGCATTCGGGCACAGTGTCTGGCTTGGGATTTAGGCCATCCAGGGGATGACCAAGAAGGCCGCATCAAGAGTTGCCGAGCTAACCTAGTTACGTGACTCTGAAACGCGAAATGCGACCCCCAAAAGCAATTTGCCACTGGGCAGGCAGCGTTCCACATAGAATGCAATTGCACATAAGTGCAGCACACACTCACACTCACACACACACACACACACACACATACTGGCATGCATGTACATAATGCTTGATCCCCTTTGAGTTGCCAAGAAACATAGAAACACATAGAGGGTGCGATACATAGCTGCATATGTATCTGTATCTGTATCTGTATCTGTGCCATGCTATGTGCAGCGCCCCTAACATGAAGACAGCGACAGAGGCAGCGACAGAGGCAGAGGCTGAAGCTAACCTTGACACAGTTTGCAGTAAACGCCGCCAGCGCCAGCTGCATATTTGTTGGGTCGTGGGCGGACTCACTGTATGCTGTGCAGCACGTTGGGGCGACACAATCACAGATCACAAATCAAATGAGAAATCAAAAGTCAGAACTAATAAAGCCAAAGCCAAGCACGGATTAAAGTAGCGGCATTCAAGCTAGATCTGGCTGGGAATGCAGAGTGAGAAGAATGGTTGGACTCCTGCACTAGATGCAGTGATTGTTATCAGTGTTATCACGGGTATCGCATGAAAAGTATCCGGGAAGTCATTGCAGATAAGTGGGAAACCCAAAAAGAAGTTGAGAATGCCTCGAGCTTATCTGCAACATGCAACATGTGTTGGAATTGGTTTGGTAGTCGAAACCTAAAGGGAAATCATTCCTTATTCATTCTTACATTCTAGGGGTTTAAGTTTACTAATTTATTTATTCATTCTTTATGTTTAGTCATGCATTTATTTATATATTATGTAGGTTCTTGAAAAACATATTTCCTTTTTCAAAGAAATATATTTATTTTTATATTCAATTATGTTATTCATAGTTGCCTCGCAAACTCACCTCATTTCCGATTGTGTTTATCTTGACCACCACCTCGTCCTTGTCGACGTCGTGGGAGACCACATCGCCGCTCTGCTCCCGCCCGTTGTAGGTGAGAAAGATGCGCTGTCCCGGCTGCAGCTGGATGCTGGTGATGGATCGGAAGCCGGGTCCGATAAGATCGGATTCGCGAAACTCCTTCGTCATGGCATTGCGACGCAGTGCCTGCGCCGGACTATGGTGCACACTGGCCGCGGCGGCGGCGGCAGCGCGTCGTGTCTCCACAATGACCGATTCCGGCGACGACCCGGACGCGGACCCAGGCCCAGACGAGGACGCGGAGGCGGACGCGAGAACGTTAGACGGCGACAGCGATTGGGATTGGGATTGGGTCTTGAAATCGAATCGTACTATATACCGAGTGTCCGCATTCACCAGCGCGTCCCCGGGCGCGAGGAATGTGGGCGGCGGCATCGGGTCTGGCGGCGGTGCCAGTGCACCCCCCGACAAGCTCGTGGGTGTCTTCACGTCCTGTATGACGCCCGAGTACCAGAGTCCGTCCGGCCCGGGCGCGCACACCTTGGTGCCGATAATTGAGCGTTTGGCCAAGCGGCGGCTGGTCGACATGTTCACTGTGGGTCTGGATTGGGGTTGCTGGGGAAGAAGGGTCACGGATGCGGATGCGGATGTGGATCCGGTTGGGCTCGACTCGCGTGTTGTTGCGCGTTTCTAGAGAGTCTTTCAAAAGGAGAACTGCTGTCTGTGCTGCTGTTGGCTTTGGATGTGCCTGGGATTCTTTCAGTTCTGCTTAGGACTTGCACTCGACGAGGTTGGGTGGGGCACCTTTATTTCTAGCACTTGACATTATTGTATTATTATTATATAGATCTATTACTATCGATTATCTTGCACTTCTATTGCACTTTTCGTTGTTTGTTTTCAGCGAATTTCCGAATTTCCGAATTTCCGACTTTGCACTTCACTTTTCAATCTGAGAGCCTCGGCAACTTGTTGCACACACATGCACACACACTGACACGGATCTGGGGGGGGGGAGTTTGTTAAGTCTGGGAAACGTTCTTGCTCAACTTGTACACGTTGATTTTGTTGAGCTCGTGCAGCTTTTTGATAATGTTCTTGTGGTAGAGCTCCAGGCAGAGAGTGACGCGTTCGTTCAGATGCTGATTGAAGTCGAGACGCAGTTGCAGCGCTTGGACGGGAGCACCTTGGTGTCTGTATACGACTTGTTGTTGCTTTTGCTGTTGTTGTTGTTGTGCTTGTGGATGCAGCGCATCTAGCGTTCCGGGCAGCTTCACATGCTCGCTGTGCGTCTGTTTAGCGTGGATGTTGCGTTTGTGCCTAAGCATAATCCAATTTTGAGCCTTTTAAACGGCAGCTTGACAGTTTCTTGCCACTGCAACGGGAAATCAATGGTGGGGGGAGGGGGGTGGTAATTGCAACTTAAGAAGACGTTTCACACGCTTTGTCACATAAAACACACTCTCTCTCTCTCTCTCTCTGTCTCAGTGTATCCCTGTCTCTCTCCACTCTTCTCTCTGATATGTCGATTTCGATTGTTCTTTGTTGTTTCTGCTGTTGTTGTTGGCGTTTTATATGAATTTATATGTATATTTATTACTCGCTTTGCTTTCACGCTGCTTTCGCTGCCGGTCGTTTCACTTTTTCTTCAAAGTTGTTTCTTTCTTTCTTTTCACTCACTCATCACACACACACAGACACACACTGTCGCACACTGAGAACACAATAACAAAGCAAGAGAGCAAAATGAATGCAATCTGCTGTTGCTGATGCTGCACGTATTATTGCCGTTGCTGCTGTTGCAGTTGTTGTTGTTGTTATTATTGTTTTTTAATTTGTTGCTGCTGCTGCTGCTGTTGTTGTTGTTGCTGGGGGTTACCCAATGCGTTTATTGCATTTAAATAACAAGCTCTCGCTTGCCACCTTTTCTCTTTGTTTCTTATTATTATTTACTATTTTTACTCTTTGTTGTTGTTGGTGTTGATGTTGTTGTTTTGATTTAGATTCAGTTCAGTTTTGGCGTCTACGCTGGCGTCGAGGGCGACTCGCAATAAGCGCTTATCGGTCTGAACACGAGAGTTGGCTATCAAAGACTAAACGAGCAGCAACGAGTTACAGTTACGCGCAGCGCGAGCAACACACACAAACACACACACTCACACACACACAGACAGACAAGTTGCCCGCTCTTGCTCTCTGCCTCTCTCCCGCTCTCTCTCTCTTTCTGTCTCTCTGTGGCGTGCGCTCTCTGTTGCTGTTGCTGTTGCTGTTGCTCGCTTGCTTTGGCTGTATACTTATTATGCTTTCATTGGATAAACATAGCTGTACATGTATGCACACACACACACACAGATACACAGGCGTACCTGCTTGGAAAACCTATGCTGGCTATACATACACACACACACACACACACATGGGTGCAACTGCGAGCGCGTTTCCCCTCTCGACCAGCATAATACGTAAATGCTCTTGAAATCCTCTAAAATGCATTTGTCACACACATAAACAGCTCTATGAGTGTGTGTGTGAGTTAACAGTCCGCTTCCTAGAGAAATGTTAGTGTGTAACAAACTGTTAAACTAACTAGCTCAGTACATACTTCCTCCAACACACACACACACAGAAACACGCACACACAGGCTCAAGTCTTGTCATTACATTTAATTGAAATCGAATTAAACAGACCTGCCAATCTGCTGATCAATGCCAACGTTTCCCCTATATATGTATGTGTTTGCAGCCTGCAATTAGAGTCAATTTGCAGCAGCGCAGCAGGCTTATCAGCACTCACGCACACACACACACACACACACACACTGGCATCGCAATCCGTGTGTCTATGACGCCATCATCAGTTTGCCAGCATAACAGCAAATGTCGACGTCGCTGCTTCCAACCCCAACCCAAAAAAAACTACGCAGTTAACAAAAAGTTAAACACTTGTCAACATTTTTCACAACGTCAACAGAGCGCCGCATAACTCTGTGCCTGTGCCCCTGTGTGCGTGTGCGTGTGCGTGTGTGTGTGCATGTGTGTATGTATGCGTATACGTGCAAAGAGCGCCAACCAACAACAGAGCGGAAAAGACGCTGGCA
Source organism: Zaprionus africanus (assembly GCA_018151435.1). NCBI lineage: Eukaryota > Metazoa > Arthropoda > Insecta > Diptera > Drosophilidae > Zaprionus > Zaprionus africanus. The sequence continues at coordinate 306,650 of JAECXB010000237.1, read as the reverse complement.
ACACGATAACAGCTGTTGTGCGCTAAGCAGCAACAATGTTGCGAAAACAGCTGTTGAGCAGCCCCAGTCGGCGAGAGAGAGAGAGTGGGAGAGAGAGGGAGAGAGTGATGCTACACACTTGAGGATAGCTACATTGTATTGTAACTGTTCGAGACACACATACCCTCACTTCGACAATATAACTTCAGCGCTCACATAAATAGTTACGCGATTTTAATAAAAGATGTGAAAAATATAAAAATATTGTTTATATTCTTAATGCATTTAAATTTAATTATTTTATTCAATACAGACTTTTTATAAATTCAAATTTAACTTTGCACATTTGTATGCGTGTGCAGGAATTATTTATGTAGTTAAGTGAAATGAATTTGAAAGAAATTATCATCGATATAATTAAAAATGTTATCATTGACCTCGAGCCAGCTACAATGAGTGTAAAAATGTAATATGTATTATTAAACAAGCCGGAGGTGCTTAAAACAAATTTCTATCTCACGTACGGACAGAATTCAAAAAAAGGAAAACCTAACCAACGCAATACACAGTCTTTGGAACTTTCCATTTAATGCAAATAATTATAAGAATAAGATCCGTCTTATTGGTTTTATATACATTTATGTATACATTTATGTAATGTTATAATAGACCTCGAGCCAGCTACAATGTTATATGTATTATTAAACAAGCGGGAGGTGCTTAAAGCAAATTTGTATCCCCCGTACGGACAGAATTCAAAAAAAAAAGGAAAACCTAACCAACGCAATACACAGTCTTTGGAACTTTCCATTTAATGCACATAATTATAAGAAAATTAGATCCGTCTTATTGGTTTTATATACACATTTTTTTTATATATACATATATATATATACATTTTAGTATCTGGACCCGGACTCTCGATATGTTGTGCACTCGGTCAGCAATCTGCCTGCATATAAATTCCGTTTGATGCTTCACAATTCAAACTTTTCAGCTGTTACCCGCCATGAAATATTCACACAAAAATCATATCAAGTAAACCATATTATATAACACTTAAATAATATTATAAGTAAATTTAAGCATAGTAAAATTCTTATTAATTAGACATTAACACTAAATTAATAACAGTTTTATAAGTAGCCCTCGTCAGCGATTTGTTTGGTTTGATTGAAATATTTATAAAGTATTTCGGGAAAAGAACCCTGTCTCCGAGGCTTCTAGTTTTATTTAATCGAATCTCAAAATTAAAAACAAAACGTATTTATTAAAATATTTATAACGAGGTTGTAAATCACAAATAGTTAATTTAAAAAAAAAATAAAAAATACCTAAGACTGCTTACATATTCAATACTCTTCAATGTTATTGATTTCTCAGTGCAGAGTATACACTGTAAAAATCGCCGGCCGGTTTCTGTGCCAACGTCACAAATTTAACAGTTAAAGAGAGAGCCATTCTCTCTGCCTGTGTGCGGGTGCCTGAGCGTCTGTGTGCGTGTTTGTTTGGGTGGTGGTGAGAGCGGGATCTTATGCTCTGCGTGTCTCTCTCGCTCTCTCTCAACTCACAGCTGCTTTTGTTTACATCGACAGCAGTTCTATGTTGCTGCTGCTGCTGCTGTTGTTGTTTATTGTTGTGAATATTTAACATATGTTTGGGTGTGTGTGTGCGTGCACTTATGTACATGTGGGCCTATGTGTGTGTTAGTGTATGTATGTATTTCTGATTTTGGGGGCCTCTGTTGTTGCCTTTGCTTTTATGCTGCGGCTGTTATTGGCATTGTTGTTGCCTTTGGAATGACCTCTGTAGGCTCAGCGAAGTGAAGATGGGGATGGGGATGTTGGTGGGGATGGAGGGACGGACCGGGGCGGAGACTGTCGTTTTCTGGGCGTATGCCCGCCTTAATATCCATCAGCGCCACAGGGGCCAGCATTGCCACACCAATACACACACAGTACATAGTGTTCATATGTATACGTGTGTGTGTGTGTGTGTGTAGTGGCGCATAGATTTATGTTGCTGTTGCTGTTGCTGTTGCTGAGTTGGTATTTTGGGGTGGATTCATGCCACAGAAATGTTGAAACGCCATTTGCGATAGATGCCCAACTAGTGCGATGCGTAGTTCGTCGTGGATCTATTGGGGAAGAGGAAGAGGAAGAGGAAGGGGGTGGGGTGGGCCCCTGTCTGATCCGGATTATGAAAAGTTGGCCATGCCAACCTGTGGCCAGTTGCCTGCGAAGATGCGCTATCTGACAAATTCAATTAATCATTCTCTAGAGTGGAAATTCCAAAGCGCAGCACGGCAGCAACAACAACAACAGCAACAGCAACAAATTGTAGCCAGCAGAGCGTTGCTGGCATGACAACAACAATAGATACGCAGTTACGAAAAAAGCAACAACAACAACAACAACAGCAGCAGCAGCAGCAGCAGAGACAACAACTGCGCAGCTAGTGCCGGCGCTCGTTTGGCTTTGAATGCAATCGCGCTGGGTTACAAAATCAAACGAAACGAAACGTAAAGAAAAGAAAAGAAAAAAAGAAACGCAAAAAGCAAAACCAAAACAAAGCGTTAGACGGAGCAAGACAACAACAGCAAGCGCACAAATACAAGCACACACACACACATGCACAAGCCTACATTGACGCGTTACTAAACTGGAAAATAGGTCAAACAGCTGAGAGCGAGCATATCTCCTTCCCGCTCTCTCTATCTCTCTCGCTCTAACGCCAAACACTCCGAAGAGCGTGAGCACGCAGAGAGAGAGGGAGAGCGTACGTGTGTCTGTGTGAGTGTGTGCCTGCGAGAGCATAACTTAACATTGTAAGAGCGCGAGTGTTGTCAATTAGAACGGGAACTACTGTTAGTTAACAGCGGCCTCAATTCGTCTGATTGGAACGAGAGGCCATTCAGAGTGGGTGGTTCGCAAAGTTCTTTGTGCTGCACATATCCACCTTGATTTACACATACATATGCACACACAAACACACACATGTCCATTCATGTGTATGTTCGTGTGCATGAGCAAGCATATTTATGGTGTATCCCTTCAAGTTGCGTTTAACATTCCTTTGACATGAACTAGGCCACCGCGTCCTGCATGAAGCTTGTGCCGAATTTATTGAATTTTTACGAAATATCTCTCTATATAAAACCGGATTTCTTGATTTCTTTTGTAAAACCGTATTTCGTTGCTGCTGTTGTTATTTTATTTTTATCTCGTCTCTTTGTTGCTGCCGTTTGGTAGGGCGCCGCTTTTATTTTTTCTCCAGTATGAGCGTGTGAGTCTGTATGTGTCTGTGTGTGAGTGCGGAGAGTATCTGTGTGTGATTTCGATTCGATTGCCTTCGAAACCGGATTTTGAAAATACATAATAAATACGTGAACACACACACACACACACGTACATACTTACAATATTTATGTTTATGTGTATGTAAGTAGTGTGTTTGTGTTTGTCATTACATTTCATTCAACTTCAGTTTTTCGGCTTTTTTTGGCATTTGGACATCGGGATTTCAACTTTCCATTATCGGCCACAAGCAACCCGCAGCTCATTCGGCCTACCCCGTTGAAACTGGCGAATTACTCCACCCATGCGCAGCATACCGAGATTATTCCTAATAAAGATTCCTAATTGATTTTCTTCTACTTTCCTCCGATTGTAATTGGACTATCGGAGGACAAGGCCTGACTTTCTATTTCTACCTCGCTCGATTTGGCAATGCAAATGTAAACAGAATGATGAGATTAGTTAAATATGTGCATGCTATAAGGATGGCTATGCCCCGAAGGTTAATGTGTTGGTTAAGAATCCGAAAAAGATGGATTTATTGTATGTATATTATTCAAGGTTTTGAATACGGTACAGCAACTTAACTACTAGAATATTCTTTAATTTTAATGTTTTAGGTTTTGTTACGAGTGTCGTCTGATTAGTTGCCAGGCTGACAATTATACAGTCATTTAAAAAATGTTTCAATATTTTTTTATCATCATTATCTTTCTCGAAGTATGTATACTTCTTTCGATGATGCTCTTACTCCTTTTGACCCTCCAAATAATAATTTGCACTTTACTCCTCATTAATGAATGTCTATTTAGCAAGGACTAATTATATCATTCGATCAAACTTTGTAGCTGTCATTTCTTTCCGTAGCTTCAGTTGAATATTATAAGAGTGAAACAATAGAATAAAAGACTCCCTTCAGTATTTTCATAGGTTCTTGTCTCCTCAAATCGTTCCGGAACAAGTAAAACGCGTTTCTACTAATAATAAACTAATATCCGAGGAACATATACAACTTTATTTTATTTTTAACTGATTTTTCCTATAAATGATGCATGCCAAATCAAATTCTAACTACAATAAAGTCATGACTTCACTGCACTATCCACCGAGTACATACTGTATCTGTATCTTTCAGGTACACTCGCATACATACACATGTATGTGTGTGTGCGCCACAGAATCAGCCCAATGATTCTAATTGGCTCCTTTCCAGCTGTCCGAAGAGCCCACATATCAAGTTGTCCATTTGACGTTGTTGCTGTTGCAACACGTGAATGTGTTCGGATGTGTCCATCAAAGTTGTCAGTGACCAAGGCAAGGCAGAGGGGACGAGGGGTGGCTGCACATAGAATTTCGGTTAGAACAGTTGCAAGTTGCGTGTCAGATCATTAGAATGTTTACCTGGCTGTGCGCTGATATAGGTGGCAGAATGGGGCAGGAGGATGGGGAGGGGACTGGCATCATAATGGAAATCAAGTTAGCAAATGGCCAGGGTCGCCGTGTGATTGATGCGCAAATGTCAGTCAGTCAGGAAGCATAAATTGTAGACAAAGATGAGCGCGCTGAAATGTGAAAACTAAGTACGACGGCGACGTCGGCGCTGCCTTCGGCAGAGACCCCTCAAGTTGTCAGTTGCGAGCGGAGTTGCAAGTTGCAAGTTGCAGATACAAATTTATGTCATGTCCAGCATTTTGACAACCGGTTTCCCTCAGCGACCCAAAGGGGAGTGCGAGTGGGGGCGCTCCGGCAGATGACTCTGGTCAATGGGCACCTGTAGAGGAACTTGACATGGCTAACAAACTAATTTCACCGATCATCGGATGCGGCATGTGGCAGGGGGCAGCATAGACGATTCAATTGCCGCTCCCTCCCTGTGCGCCCGTGTGTGTCTGGCTGTGTGTGCCGCATAGTTCGAACATCGTTCCGTTTGCGTGGCAATGTTGACATTTGCTCATAAATTTTCGTGGAAAGCAGCAGACGGACAGACAGAGAGAGGGACAGCGACAGGACAGAGAGGAACAGAGAGGGACAAGACAAGCGTCGCCATTGTTTCCGACGCGCTGTGTACATAAGAGAAATGATGGAACTGCCCTCTATGCCTCCCTATGCTGCATCAAAGCTGTGGCCAGCTGTCAGCGGCTTCCAAGTCGACGACAAATTTATTTTTCTCGTTGTCAGCAGCGAACTTTGAACCGGCTGTAATTGTTCAACCCCATATCCAACTACTCTCTCCCACTCCCCCTTCCCTCGATTCGTTCTCGATGCGGAGTTTCTATGGAAATCGAGGGCAACTTGCAACTGGCAACGAAGACCAAAATGGGGCATATTGCGACGTGAAAATGTGTTGACCTCAATTCGGAGTTGCACGAAATTATGTTATACACACATAAGTTTTTATGTTGTTTGTTTTTATGTGCAAGTGTGAGTGTGTGGTGGAAAACTGATAAGGAACCCGAGGAAAACTCCAGCTGAGTGAGAACTTTACTGCAACTCAGCTGCAAGGCATCAATGTATGTACCATCTTTTTGTGCAGTATGTACTTCATATGCATGTACTCGATCCGAATGCGGGACTGGCATCAAGGACAAATTCACCGTGCCAAGGGCAGCAGTGAGTTACTTGACCTACTTTAGATCCACTAAGGTAAATACATCTCTGTGTGTGTGTGCGCGAAAGTGGAGCAGCTTTCGTGCGTCTCCTACCCTCTCTGGGCAGTCTTCGTTAAAGCTGCAAACGCGTGAAGAAAAAGCTTAGCTAAGCTCACAGGTAGCTGCGTTGGAAACTTTCGTCAAAGCTCGTCTCCGTCATTGGGGCAGTGCTGCCACCTTTGTTTTTTCCCGCCAAATCTGGCTGTTTTTATCAACAATTAGAAAATTATATTTCTGCTGTTTTATGACATGTTAGTTCCTGGCCGGAAGCTTTGATTGGGGGATACAAATGTGATGACTGCAGAAAATGGAGAAAAGCTGTCAATTTTCCAAAATCAAATATTTAATTTCTAAAGATTGGCATAAAACCGCGTGCTCGAGCAATGTAGTTGTCGTTAATGCAGTTGCTTTGAATTCCCTTTGACTTATCCGGGACACAAATGGGATCGTGTCTTGGGAAACACAGCTCTGTTAGCGAAACAACAAACAAAAATAGCGGCAATTTTTAATTCCAAAGCCTTCATGTTCGTTATTCCTTCTCGAGGAGCGACAGTTTCTCAGTTCCCAAGGTGCACAGCCTCTTAAAAACAGCTTTAAAATATTCCCCTTTATTTTTCATTTACTCCGATTACAAATAAAACGAGTCAAAAGCGACCGGAGATGGTGGTTAAGGCAGAAATGTTTTCAACATTTCACCTCTAAGCACCGAACACACTGCTTCACTCGTCAATGTTTTGAGAATTAGCCGCATGAAGAACGATTTCGCAAAGCCGCGAACGGAACCGGACCCATTAATTATTTATTATTCTATAATCACTACGAATCGTTCAGTTCCTTCTGAACTTTACCATTAGGTTAGCATTAGCGTAGCTTAAAAGATAATATTTTGGGTAAACTTCCTTTATTATAATATATACAAATGTACACTAGAGGGATTATGCTATCTTACGAGTAAGGAGTTCATGGGGATGTATTCTCTTCAAACGTCGGAGGGAAATGGGGTCGACGAGATCATTCGCCAACGTGTTCGGGTGGGCGGTAAGTCTGTCGGCATATCGGCTGCTGTGGAAATTTATTTGATCTCCCAATGGGACAACTTTTAAGTTCCTTTTGATGACTCGGTACCAGGGTAGCCCAGATGCATGTCGTGCCGCTCGCGATCCCACACTTGGATGGCGTAGGTAGGTGTTGGTTGGATCTATCTTAGTACGGGGAAATCCATTTATCCCTTTGTGTCCTAACTTACTAGAGTAATCCTTATCTATTTTTTTTTGTGTTGTTTTGTAAAACCGTACACCTCCCTCCCACTCCCTACCTCCACGGCACCAGACGACTCGTCGGCTGATTGATACTTTATTTTAACAGAATAAATAACAGATAAACAAAGTGATATGGTATTGTGTTGCATACCGAGCAGCGCCTATTTTCTGTTAGCGTCAAAAAAGCTGTCAATTTCACAGTAAACGTAAATCCATTGCGCGCAAAAGTAGGCAAGAAATAGTACTGCGTTCTCCCACTGCATGCTCTGCCGGTAGATGGCGCTGCCAGACGAGCTCTGTGGCCTTTCCGATGTACTGCCAGCGAGATCCAACGTTTGGCGATGGCAACAAGTGTTTTCCAACATGGGTTTGGCATAGCAAATACAAACCAGTCGAACGCTTAGTCAGGTGCTGACTGTGTAAGGCCATAGATTATCATAGTATACTATGTTTAATTTATTTTCAGTTATTTATAATGAAAATTATGCTTTCTTTGTAGTATTATTCAGTATTTAAAAATATAAATTAATGAGAATGAGGAAAGAATTAAAAAAGCGAATAAACAAGTGCTGAAGTAATAGACAGTCGGAGAGGGCAATAAGTAAATGCATGCATTTCTAGGTTACTCCAAGCACTGGTGGAAGCCGCGCAATTAGTACAGTAGCTTAGTGGACTATGTCCCGGACTCTCAGAGAGAGTCTCTCTGGCAGAGATCTTGCCCATGCATGCCGTATTCGGGAATTAAAGGGTGTTCGAGCGGGACGCCAATATATGCATGGCGATATTCAGACATGTTTGTGTTGGCGTTTCATTCACGCCTGTTCTTCATGTATTCAGTCACTTTCGGAACCAGAACAATTATTAATAGACAAATGGACAAAGCGATGAGCCACGGTGGATCCATAAATGGGTTTCTTTCATTTACTTTTTCATTTCCATCCGATTGCGGCCTTTGTTCGTTTGGAAGGTGTTGTGAAAGACAATTCTTACGTGAAAGTGGTGAAATCATTCCCGGCTGAGTATGAAAATTGAATTTATGTGATTTTAAGATAATTATCTATTATGTTAATTAGAGATAAATATGAGTACCTACCGATTTTATATGATTAATGACGTCTGTCATTTTGGGATCGGTGTAATTGCATTTGAATGGATTGTCATCGATAGCGTATGTGACCCCTTTTTTCAATCGAAGAAGTTCATTGGGATCACTTATATTGTTTTGACTGAAATTGGCATTTTTCAAATTGGGAAAGTGTTCCAATAAGTCATCTTGAATATGTTCAATGTGATTTCTCGATAAATCAAGATCCTTAATATCGGCAAAATTTTTCGAGAATAATTCTCTCGGCATCATCGGGTAATTATTATCCGACAAAGTTAAGTTTGTTAAACGGTAATTCGATAGACATGGAAAATCAATCACTTTACAGCTTGAGCAGTTGGCTAAAACTGAGGTTCCTTGCCGTCTTATGGCGCATCCGCAGTCAAATGGCACTGAGATCATAGGGACTACCAACAAAATGATAGTTATATACACAGGCGCATTCATTCTAAATGTAAGTAATTAAAAAAAAAACAAAATAAAATTAAATAAATAAAATAGTCGAAGTGGATATATATGTATATAGACGTTCATACAATGAGTATTTAACAGCCAACCCGATGCTTATACGGTGTTCTAAGCAATTCTTAGTTAATCTGATTGATATGTATGTATGTCATATCCTTCGACCATTGAATATGGTCAAATGTATGTAACAGGCAGGAAGAGCGCCATCTGTCGAGAATAAGTAGAAACATACATAACATACATATGTTTCCACCGGTCGACTGTTGCTCTGGTTTGTATTTTATTACCTGTTGTGTATTGTATTATCATCTGCGATTAAAGCTCAGTTCTGATAAGGTGCTTTCACGGGGTACCGACATATGTAAGTTCGCCACCAAAGTTCGCGCCAAACCGCAACTTCGCGGAGATCTTATGACGCTTAGAAACGACCTAAGTTCGACGAAAAAAAACGAAATATTTTCGCCGGCAAAATGTACTGGACGAACTTATTACGCTTTGTCTGCTTTCACTATCAGCAAAATTATGATTATGATATTCAAAATTACGCGATACTTTTTGAACACACCTTGTAAAGTTGTGTCCTCAATATTAATGCGAGGTCATTGTCTGAGAGGTTCACACGCAAATATAATTGATTTCTTCACTTTATTATTTAGAACATGTACACATGTAAGTTTTCCCAAAATGATATAAATTGTTTATTTTAATAATGACACTAGTTCCGAGTTAATTTTATTAAAGTTTATTTAATTAACCAAGCGGGATATTTTTGTGTTAATCGGTTCGCAATTAATCTTCGACTGACCAAAATGTGCAAACCTTGCTGTCATTACGCGTTTCTTGCAGACCCTTCTAGAAGCGTCAGTTCATTTTCCGTTCAAACGGTAAATCACTTGGCTAACCGTGCAGCGCCATGTTCCATTCGGATAAGCTTCGCTATTTGAGTAATTCGCTCTTAGATGAGTGGAAACTTTGGGAGAAGCAAAACCGAACACACCTCGTTCATGTTACGAGTAACATAGTCGAAAAATGGAACACTTAATTTCGGCAAATCTGTATAGCAGACCTTGACTGTAAGAGCCCAATTAAATTAAAATTGGAAAATTAACACATAACTTATTCCAATTCCATTCACTAAGATCAGCGTTCAAGGTACGTTGCTCCTAATCGTTTAATTCAGCAAAATAAGGTGGACAAAGGGTATCTTACTGTCGAGTTCGCCCGGCTGTAGCAAATTTTTCGTTGTCTTTCCCCACTCAGAAGCAAATGCAACTTCCCCACAAAATGATAGACTGATTTATCGCAGTGAATTGCACATTGAAATCTTATCTTAAGAGGTTCTTGCAAAACTACTAATATGCGGCATTTAATAGATCCATATATACCACTTGTTTAGAAAAGTACCGGCTTTGACTGTTTTTGATATCAATATGCAGCTAAATAATTTGAAAATTTAATTTAATTAACCGTTATAAATACATAAAATAAAAATCTCCTTCTTCTTTCTCACTAAGTACATCATTTTTTATATTATTAAAACTGTAATATAGCTGCTAATTTTAAATGCATACATATGTTTTGTAGGTCATCATCTCTTAGCTCAGCTTGCTTTAGTATATGATAGATGTTCTTTATATATTTTATATATATTTATACATATGTGATAACATTTAAACTCACATTACTCACACTTACACATTATCGCTTGCCCACTCACCAGCATTATCAACAATACTTGAAGTGAGCTTATACTGTTCATTTAGTGCTGATTCTCGCCCAGAACGACGAAGTGTCTTTGTATAATAAATAAGTAATTCCATGACGATTTTTTTGCAATAATCAGACCGTGTATTTGAATGAGGTATTTTAATTGAATAACTATTTCTGTTTTCTATTTCGATTTTTTAGTTTTTTTAATTTGAGATCATTGACTGAATTTACTTTGGTAGGTAATTTAAAATATTTCCTAGTCTGAGTCTTCTTTTAACTCAAAAATAAATAAATAAAGGTGGCTTTAGATTATCAAAATCATTCAAATAAAATCGAAATCTAAAACAGATCTGTACGAGCATACTGCTTAATTCTGTTTTCATTCCAGACCTCTGTGGATTTATTGAGTACTTGGCACTATAAATCTATTTAAAATATATCCGTGCACATATAATGTTCAATACAGATTGTATACATAGATGCATAGATAACTTTTAAACGGACAGATTGGATAACAAAATCCAAAAGATTGTAGGTTAACAACCAATCCACGTCAAAGAAATCACCTAACACCGTGCAAATGTTAACTTAACAGTCCAATGTTAAAATACCAGCCGTTAAAGTCAGCATTTCAAAGTTAACAGAACGTGGCATTGCGTTCAATTTTGAAGTGGTACTTTAAATTCCTCACTTTTCAATGAGCCAATGTCAAACGCTTAAAGTTCAAATGAATGTTTATGTTAATGGATGTTCATTTATATGTATGTGATGCAGTAAAGCGCGAGGCGATTTAGTTAAAGTTTAATAATTGTTTTATATGACATAAGCGCGACGGCGTTGTGAGTCGTTCGGAAGTTTACAAAAGAAGAAGGAAGTTTTCAGAAAAACAAATAAGAACTGATTCAGATCAGTGTGACCAAATATCAGTATATGGTTGTTGCAAAATTAACATATGCGTTTTTATAAATATTTTGATTATTCTTGAGTTTTGGCGACCTTTATGTTTTATACTCATTATAGCTGGCTCGAGGTCAACGGTTAACCCTAAAAAATATTAAAATATAAAAACAATTTGTTTTTAATTTATTTCCGATATATTTCGGTTACTCTACGGTAAACCGTCTTCAGGGCTAAAACATAAAATTATAAAATTTCAAAATGGAAATGACAATGTTCATTAAACTAAAAACTAAACTGAACAATACTAAATTATATACATTAACTTTTCCCTAGCATACCATTAGACTTAACTTTATCAACTATAAAATCAAAATGGACATAAATACAACAACATACGGAGATACCTCAACAAACTTTCCTAGAAATAGTTAAGTTCTGCATCGTAGAAGATAGATACTTCAAATATGAAGACACAATTTTTACGCAATTAAAAGGTATGCCAATGGGTTCCCCAGCTTCACCCGTAATTGCAGACATTGTAATGGAAGAATTGTTGAAGAACACTTAAGAAAAATTGAAAACAAAACCACGACAACTTACAAAATATGTCGATGACCTGTTTGCAATTACAAAGTCCAATGAAACAGAAAATATACTCCTCGAACTTAAATCGTACCATAAAAATATAAAATTCACAATAGAAAAAGAACAAAAACGAACGACAAAATTAAAATTAAAAAACACAAGATTAGCTCAACAAAAATCAGATTTCAAATTACGCCACCAATGTACAACACAAAAAACAGCTCTCATGACCCACTGTGCAAACAAACACCACTCTCCCAATTTTGACGCAACAACAATATTACAACAATAACAACACTATGCTAAACTTTACACTCTCGAAATGCTACACATAATCAACACACCAACACAAGATAGATTAAACTACAAAACGGACACAGAAAACTGCGCTCATATATACAGACATTTACTTCCTAAGCTAGTTAGGAACTCCGCGCCAGCAAGAGCAGACGTGCCAAATTAATGTATGTTATTTAGTATTGTTCAGTTTAGTTTTTAGTTTTGATGAACATTGTCATTTCCATTCTGTAATTTTATAATTTTATGTTTTAGCCCTGAAGACGGTTTACCGTAGAGTAACCGAAATATATCGGAAAGAAATTAAAAACAAATTGTTTTTATATTTTTTTAACCCTTGACCTCGAGCCAGCTACAATGAGTATATTTTGAAAGTGCGTGTAATTCTAGTAATTTGTAAATTTAACGAGTGGTGTTAACGTAAAGCTTTTGAAAACAATTTTAACTTTGAAAAGCTCCACAAAAAATTGTTCAGCGAGTGACCATTCAGTCTCAAACTCTAGTTTTTGAAAAATTAAATTTTTTAGGAATCAATATTTCGATAAAAATGCGTAATTGTGGCGTAATCAATGCCGTGGTCGTGATAAACAAATTCCAATATTCACTTTCATTAGTGAACTTTAAAGGTATAACTTAGCATGCATACTTCGAGTAGGCGTATCGGTCCGATCTATCGTATAGCTGCCTTACAATCTATCTTCTGATTTTGTTTTATTTCAAGATATTGCTTTCAAACCTTTACCATCTTAGTTGGGTTACTAAAACGTAAAGTTTTGGTTAAGTAGAAAGGATGCAGCCACGCCCACTTTTCTTGAATATATCAAAGGGCTTTCATAATAATAAATAATAAACACCGTCAAAAAATTTTTCTTAGATCGAGAGTTATTAATTAATGTAAAATGTAGCCCATTTTCCCCATAATGCAATCGGTCATCGACAACAGAGGAACAAGCCTTGTATGTAGCAAACTAGTCTCTCAGTTTGGAAGGTATCTTGATGAAATTTATCAAACATGCTTCCTATTGCTGCACGCTGTGAATAAGCCGGATCGAGCCGGATAAGGTATAGCTGCATGCAAAGTATCGGAGTGTTTTTTTAAGATGATTGCATGAAATAACCTAATTTATCATCACCAAACAACATTAAACAGTATTTAACATATTCAAATACAATGCTGCACTGTTATATAACTAGATTCAAGATTATGTGTCATTGGCATTGATAAGTTTTGTTATTTCTAAAATCAAAACTAACCTTCATACAAAAACATTAATTTCAGCCGTTTGTTTCTTTGGCATCCATATGTTGTAGAGGTCAGATATTGATGAAATTGTAATATAATATGAAAAGTGCTTGTAGAATGAATCTGTTGTATTAAGTTTTGATGCAATATCTTGACATATAACAGCTCAGTGACCCTACAGGTCAACCAAAAGTTCCAACGAAGAACTGTCTGTACAAAGGAAGGTTAGAAGCCTTTTCAACAAGGTCAGATCTAACCACGTAAGTTGGGACGTCTATAGGACGATCTTACAAACCATAACACAAACATTACACGTACTAAACGCGATACGTGGTGCAGCTACTCTGGTGGCCAGAGGCAGCGAGACTCAACAAAGTATTAGCTAAGGGGTCGTCCAATGGGATAGGGCTTCTTTGAAGAGCACCCAAGATCGAAGGGAAGCACTTGACCTTTTGCTACAAGTGCACTTTCCGGGTTCGGTGGCGAGCCCAGATCTCTCCAGACACGTTGACGCTACCATGTCACCGGACACACAAGGATCCAGTCTATCTGGGTTTTCTTCGATCCTGAAAAGGTCAAATGGGCTGTTGACTCTTTCGCTTCCCTTAAAGCCCCAGGGAGCGATCAAATCTTTTTTCAGCCTTTCTGCAAAACAACCTGGATCACATTCTTGATCCACTGCTCGGCCTTCATAGAGCTAATCTTACTTGGGGATATATTCCCAAATTATATTTATTAATATTTATATTTATTCCCAAACTGGGGAATCGTTCTCTTACCAGGCCGATCAGTCTTACCTTCTTTCTGCTTTAGACTGCGGCTCGTAGATTTGCACACTCGGTGCTCTCAGTGGGATACTCAGTTTGCCTATATTGCCGAAAGATCGACTGAGGTCGTTCTGCACAAGTAATTGGGTAAAATCGAAAGAGCCTTCGTTTCCAAGAATATTGCTCTGTACTCCTTTCGTGATATAGAGGGTGCCGTTGATAACACCGGCTACGGATCTTTCTCTGCTGCGCTGGAGCGCCTATCCCTTAGTCCGGTCGATTGATGCTATGCTTTCTCTTCTACCCTGGGCTTTACGACTGCCAGCATTAGTGCGGTAAAAGGGTGTCCCCAGGGAGGGGTCTTATCCCTTAACTCTGGTCTCTAGTAGTTGACTAATTATACCTGCAGCACAGCGCGTTGTAACCATCGGATATGCCGACGACCTGACTCACGTAGAGAACGGATATCAAAAATGGGAACACGGTTGGTAGATGGTGCTTTGACGTAGATCTTAGCATCAATCCACAAAAGGAAATTATTGCTCCGTTCACTAAGCGCTTTTCCATTGACATTGGTCAATTGCTCATCACATCATTGCGTGAGGTTAAATATCTAGAGTTACTTAGTGATAAAAGACTAAACTAGAACTCCCACCTAAACAATAACCTGTCAAAGGCAACTCATGCCATGTGCAAGGGCTTACGCAGGGGGTGCAGGGGGGGCACTTGCCCCCTGTTCAGAAATAAGTGATGAGAATAAATCAAATATTCGAGTCCCTCAGAGGAAAGAAGTCAAAAAATTCGGAAAAATTGTGACAAAAAAATTTTTGCCCCCCTAAAAAAAATTCTGCGTACGCCCTTGGCCATGTGGGTCTGCAGAAGATTCTCTGGGGTCTCAAATCCTGCACCATTCGGTGGCTTTTTAAAATGATGGTTAGAGGTTCATGCCATCGAGTTCTGCTGCCGTCTCATCCTTGAGAAGGGGATAAGAGAAGCGAATATATACATCTTCTCGGAAAACCAAGCGGCTAAACCTAATACTAAGCCTCTCCTAAAAAGAACGAGGTTACCCTCCTATGGACACCCCAGCTCTAGGGAAACCAGCTGGCGGATGAACTAGCGACGGCGGGGCCATGCATGGCCCCGAGCCTTAATGCGGCGTGGGGTGGTGAACTACATATATGATTCCTTGTGAAAACCTGGGCTGATAGGTTGACCGAACGCTATTGGTTCTTCCAACCAGGGATGCGGTAAGCTAAACAGCTTACCAATCCCTCAATCATCCTTGTTGGCTACATAAGCGGCCACCACCTGGTGAACTATCACCTTACCAAAATGCGTTTATCCTCGGTTGAAAAGTGCGGGCTCTGCAGAGAAGACGACGAAACTACTAAGCACATCTTGTGCTATTGTCCAGCCTTAGTATGGACTAGGAAAATACATCTGGAAACCTCAGATACCGAGCATATTGTTCGTTCCTCGAAAAACCTTTTATGCTTCATTAAGGAAGCAGAACAGCTTTTGTCAAGATAGGGAAAGCATTATAGGTACAAAATACCGTCTTGGTCACAGTGCCTCGCCCCTTCTCTGCTGGGAGACTGTTTCTTTTAAATAATAATTATGGCAGTTGACTGATCAAGAATAACAATTAAATTAAAACTGTAATAAACTAAAATAAAATGAACGCAAATTTATTTTTATATTTAATTTTATTAAAATTTAAACTGGAGTAAGCTACAATTAATTGACCCAGCATTTGAGGAAACAATCAAATCAGGAAAGTAAGTTATTACTATAGTTAATTTTTATTAAAACTTAAAAGTTGACAAACTCAGACCACAAAGTTTTTAAGATACAAGCTTCGGACTGGCACGTGAGAATGTAATCAGCTAGCATTTGGAGCTGTTTAGGTTCTAAAGCTTTGCTCTATGCCGTGAATAATAACTGTATAGGTCGGCTTGAAGGCGAAAATGACAGCCGTCGTCTTTAAATTGATAACAAAGCTTAACATCATGCGCATACATAGGAGTACGTAAGTTATGTATGACCAACGGAAGAGAATTTATGAAAAGCGTAAACTCCCCAAGGTGCTACCTTGAGGAACACCAGATGTGGCATGAATAGGGGCAGAATGATTGTTTTAAAGAAGACTGTTTGAGTTCTGTCAATCAAACCACTTACAAGCCAACTAAGAAGTTTTGGTAAAAAACCTAATGAGTTAAGTTTTTGAAAAAGGGGAATGGTTTACTTAGTCAAATGCGTGAAATAAGTATAAATAACATAATTTGTAGATTGTCCTGAAAACAAAGTTTAAATTTGTCGTTATTGAATGACGTTTCATGAATCCGAGTTGAAAATAAGATATAACCGATTTACAGGAATGTTGCAAGTGAGGGATAACAATACTGTTGAAGAATTTCAGTATAGCCGACAATTAAGAGGTGCTCCCCCTTTTTGAACAAAGGACTTATAAATGATTCCTTCCAAATGGAAGGAAACGAGGCAGTTTCTAAAGACAGACAGAAAAAAGATTGAGCAGTGGCTTACTAAGTGTATCATACAGTCACATAAATTTACGGAAATATAGGTCGGAATGGAAAATAGACCGCCCAGGATACCGACCATGTGAATGAATACATAGGACTCAGAACAGTTTCCATCATCAAAATTAAATGTTGACTGATTACACCAATTAGAGCTTTATATCACTGTAGTTTGATTTTGATAAAATATTTTAATTATTTTAGTGATAACTTTGAAATGTTTTTTATTTACCGTTTAATCTTAGATAAAAATTACCATTTCAACCCCAAGCGATCTAACATCCGATGCAGAGGACAGAGAATATCGCAGAAAACCCCAAGGAGATCAAAACGATAATAATGATATTCAATTGGCCGAGGATCACTGACGTAAACAAATGACTGTCAATTGAAAGAGGACGATGCAGATGTTGTAACCGGCTATATCAACTATAATTCCACAGTTAACTAAGGACGTTACATTTAGTGATATTAGTTTACCAAACAATAAAGGAAACCTGCAAATGTTTGTAACAGGCAGAAGGAACCGTGGGAGACCCCACAAAGTATATATGTATATTCTTGCTCAGGATCACTAGCTGAGACGATTAGGCCATGTCTGTCTGTCTGTCTGGATTACTAGATGAACACACAGATCTCATATATTATAAAAGCTAGAGACACCAAATTGACATGAATGTTTCTGTTTACCTGGTGGAGATGATGTTTATTTCAAATGTTGGGTGCCACGCCCACCGCCCCGCAAATCAATAATTTAATCTTTTAAGTTGATTTAAAACCGACATATACAACATACAACATTCTAATTTTAACACCAACATTATGTCAAAATTAATCCGATCGGACAACAAACACAGACGTTATTGAACAAAAACCTTGTTAGCTATGATTTTGTATACAGACCAGCAGGCTGTGACGTCATTGCAATGTTCATGTAGGTAAGCAAAGAAAAGAGAATGCGATCGCCATCTTCTTTTCTATGCACACACATTTTTTGCATTTATACGCACGCACATACATACACACATTTGTGCTTGGCCAATGAAATGCTTTACGAATATACATGTATTCACATACAGACGTTTACATAGAAAGGCTTACGTTACGATATATCCTTTTAGTATCGTGCAATTATGGACTCTTTACGTTTAAAAAAAGTTCGAAGGGTATCCCACTGTCGCGTGCCGCTCTACTGTTGCTCTGAGTTAGACCAATACTTAGCTAATTATAATACCAACATCGGACAACATTGCAATGCATATGGAGCACCTGTACGATTATATATGTGTGTAAGTGTGTATAAATAAAAAAGTTTCTGAGGTGTTTTGGTATTAGCAAGGTGACGACCGTCGCGGTTTATTCCCAAAAATCAACTGAACTCTAAGAACATTGTTTCTTAAAATTAAAGCTAGCCCTATACCCTAAAACTGTTGATCTGGCGCTTCGTGCAGAGTGTCAAAATATTAGGAAGTGCAGCGTTCTCGCTGAGTCGCTGGGAACACTGTTGGGTGACATCCGCTGGTAAAGCCGTCCCGGCATTCGCGGCCCGCTGATTACGCGTGGTCAGCTTGGCAACTTTTGTGTTGCTGGGTGATCGTTGTACCTTATATACATATATATATGTAACACATCACTCAATAAGTCCGCAGGATGACACATCACAGTGCAACAAAAACACCGTGTCACAAGTCGATCGCAAAGATGACCAAATTGCACGAATTGGGCATCGAATTGCTTCTGCACCCACCGTATTCTCTAAATTTGGCCCTCAGCGACTACTACCTGTTCGCAAGCCTGAAAAAAATGCTCGCTGGAAAGAAATTTGGCTTGAATGAAGAGGTGATCGCCGAAACTGAGGCTTTTTTTTAGGCCAAAGGCAAATCGTTTTACAAAAAGTTGTCGAAATGCGAGAGCGGCGTTGGACTGTTTGTATCACTCTTGAAAGAATGTACGAGGGTCGTTTGATAAGTCCGTGACTTTTTGTATTTGCCGCGCACCTGCTCTAAATACAACACTGCTCCTGTCAGCAGTTATCGATTAACAGCTGACTGTAAAATTTTGAGAAAGCTGCGTTTTTTGGTTTGCGTTTTATAGGCATTGAAAGCAGACGATCTCGATCTCCATTTTCGTTAAAATTCACACATATATATATCACATATTATTATTCCTCAACAGCCTCATTCTCACACTTTTCTCCTTTTAATTCCTAAATGTATTTGTTAGACATAGTGTTAGATAATAATTAATAAATGTTAAATAATAATATGAATTCTTGCTAGAGTTGTTTGATAGGGTCATGCGTAAGGGAAGCAGGGTAGGGAATTAGATAGTCGACTCGATCTTTGGGACCATTTGTGAACATCACAACAACAGAGCGGACGAAATGGTCATGGTAGGGCGGGCAAACGAAACAGCTGAGCAACAACACCTGCCAGCTGAACATGATCGAGCTGATTTAGTTTAGTCATCTATTATTCTCCTTTCTTTCTCCTCTTATCTATTTCTATTCTGTCCCCTTTGTCACTTTGCCTATGCATTTAGATTTGAATATAAGCAACCCAGCACGCGAATTCAAGTAATATTTTTGTAAACACAGCCTGCATATACTAGCAGCACATTTAAGTGTGTAACCCCCCATATCTCCCAGAAGAAGCGTAGCCGGCTTTATCGCGTGCAGTGCCGCAAAGTATCAACCATCCGCGGGTTAAGATATATGTACATAGAGTTGATATATCTTCGTAATATGTCACAATTGGTAAACTGCAGTTACAGTAAATTTTCACTGATAATGGAAAATGTTTCAATGATAAAGTGACAGTTATTTGTAATTTCACCAGAACCTTTAAAGATAACATTAGAAACTTTAAAGGTTCTGGTGAAATCACAAATAACTGTCATTTTATCATTGAAACATTTTCCAGATGACAATTTCACTCAAAACAATATAAGTGACCCCAATGAACTTATTCAATTGAAAAGAGGGGCCACACAACAATAATAATAGTTTGACATTCTATCTATTACTAAACAGTTTAAATATGTACAAATTCATCTCAAAATTAATATTAATGAAAATTTTCTACTTATGCATCTTTTCACATGCATAATAACCAGGGTTACCCAAAATATTTACGTAAATATTAAATATTTATTTAAATATTTTGGGCATATTTGGGAATAAATAAATATTTTAACGATCTGCGGCTTTTCGTAAATATTTTGGCCTTTTTTTACATAATTTAGTGAAATTACATGTATATTATTTCTTCAAATCAATAGAAATGCCCAAAAAATTGATTTATCCTAAGAAATAATTTCCAGGCAGATTACATGAATCATGTATTTATGGACTCAGGGAATTTTCTGGAAGCGATTTATTTACTTAAACTGCCGAGTAATGTGGTTTAGCTGAAATCCTCGAGTCAAGTAAAGGACAGCGATAAGTGACATTTCATTTTTATCTATTTAATTTTATCTAGATTTTTATCTATTTCGAACACAGAAACATGCAGTATTTCACGAACCGATCAGATCGATTTAAATCGAATATTTAAAATTCAAGGAAAAAAACGGTTTTTTTCAGAAAAAGAGAGAGCGCTCATTTTCCGGCTACAAAAGAGTACTAGAGGACTGCCGGCAATCTTTTACGGTTGAAAATTTGCGAAGTCATGTAATAATTCACTGTAATAATGTTGTTTTACTCATTGATGGACCATGTAATTCAAGAAAATAAAGTTTTATCGTAAATATTTATCTCAAATATTTCGTTTGTTTTATCGTAAATAATAAATAAATATTTCGGGATTTTTCGTAAATATTTTGGTTAGCCCTGATAATAACATACGAGTACATATGTATGTACAATAGTATTATATACTAGATTATTTTTTGTTCGTTTATATTTTATAATATATTTAATATAGACAGACGGTAAGACAGAGAGACAGACAGACTGTTGTGGGGCCACATTAAGTACCAGTAACGTACATACGAGGAGTGTTAAAAAAAAAGCATAAATTTGAAGTTTCGCGGCTTACGTATAATCGAACTTCAATTTTTATACCCTTCGACCATTGAAAATGGTCAAAAAGGGGTATACTAACATTGTGCAAATGTATGTAACAGGCAGAAGGAGGCGTGGGAGACCCCACAAAGTATATATATTCTTGCTCAGGATCACTAGCCAAGTCGATTAAGCCATGTCTGTCTGTCTGTCCGGATGTCTGGATGTCCGGATGAGCACACAGATCTCAGCTATTATAAAAGCTAGAGACAGCAAATTTAGCATGAAGGTTTTTGTTGATCCGGGACAGGTGAAGTTTATTTTAAATGTTGGGTGCCACGCCCCCCGCCACGCAAATCAATATTTCCATCTTTTAAGCTGATTTGCGAGCGACATATAATACAACATTCTGAGTAAGACTATACTTAGCTAATTATAATACCTACATAACCTACATAATTTCAATCCGATCGGACAACAAACACAGAAGTTATTAAACAAAAACATTGTTCGCATTGATTTTGTATACAGACCAGCAAGCTGTGACGTCATTGCAATGCTCATGTAGGAAAGAAAAGGAAAGAGAATGCGAGCGTGTAGCGCCATCTCTTGTTCTTCTCTTCTTGTCAATGCACACGCATTTTTTGCATTCAAACGCACACACACACACACACAATGAAATGATACACGCATACACGTATTCATACACAGACGCATATAAAGGCTTACGTTACGATATTTCTGTTAAGTAGAAGTATTGTACAATTATTGACTCTTTACGATTCGAAAAGGTCGAAGGGTATCCCACTGTCGCGTGCCGCTCGACTGTTGCTCTTGTTTGTTTTGTTATGTTGGTACACTCTTCCCGAACATCTGTACCAAATTTCAAGTGCATAGCATTTTTTGTTTGGTTGTGAGAGGCGTAAAAATTATGTGTTTTACAATTTTTAGTAACCCGCAAAAATACAAAATTACGCGATACTTTTTGAACACACCTTGTAAAGTTGTGTCCTCAATATTAATGTGAGGTCATTGTCTGAGAGGTTCACACGCAAATATAATTGATTCCTTCACTTTATTATTTAGAATATGTACATATGTAAGTTTTCCCAAAATGATATAAATTGTTTATTTTAAAAATGACACTAGTTCCGTGTTAATTTTATTAAAGTTTATTTAATTAACCAAGCGGGATATTTTTGTGTTAATCGGTTCGCAAGTTAACTTCGACTGACCAAAATGTGCAAACCTTGCTGTCATCACGCGTTTCTTGCAGACCCTTCTAGAAGCGTCAGTTCATTTACCGTTCAAACGGTTTATCACTTGGCTAACCGTGCAGCGCCATGTTCCATTCGGATAAGCTTCGCTATTTGAGTAATTCGCTCTTAGATGAGTGGAAACTTTGGGAGAAGCAAAACCGAACACACCTCGTACATGTTAACGTAGTCGAAAAATGGAATACTTAATTTCGGCAAATCTGTATAACAGGCAGAAGAAAGTATAGCAGACCTTGACTGTAAGAGCCCAATTAAATTAAAATCGGAAAATTAACACATAACTTATTCCAATTCCATTCACTAAGATCAGCGTTCAAGGTACGTTGCTCCTAATCGTTTAATTCAGCAAAATAAGGTGGACAAAGGGTATCTTACTGTCGAGTTCGCCCGGCTGTAGCAAATTTTTCGTTGTCTTTCCCCACTCAGAAGCAAATGCAACTTCCCCACAAAATGATAGACTGATTTATCGCAGTGAATTGCACATTGAAATCTTATCTTTAGAGGTTCTTGCAAAACTACTAATATGCGGCATTTAATAGATCCATATATACCACTTGTTTAGAAAAGTACCGGCTTTGACTGTTTTTGATATCAATATGCAGCTAAATAATTTGAAAATTTAATTTAATTAACCGTTATAAATACATAAAATAAAAATCTCCTTCTTCTTTCTCACTTAGTACATCATTTTTTATATTTTTAAAACTGTAATATAGCTGCTAATTTTAAATGCATACATATGTTTTGTAGGTCATCATCTCTTAGCTCAGCTTGCTTTAGTATATGATAGATGTTCTTTATATATTTTATATATATTTATACATATGTGATAACATTTAAACTCACATTACTCACACTTACACATTATCGCTTGCCCACTCACCAGCATTATCAACAATACTTGAAGTGAGCTTATACTGGTCATTTAGTGCTGATTCTCGCCCAGAACGACGAAGTGTCTTTGTATAATAAATAAGTAATTCCATGACAATTTTTTTGCAATAATCAGACCGTGTATTTGAATGAGGTATTTTAATTGAATAACTATTTCTGTTTTCTTTTTCGATTTTTTAGTTTTTTTAATTTGAAATCATTGACTGAATTTACTTTGGAAGGTAATTTAAAATATTTCCTAGTCTGAGTCTTCTTTTAACTCAAAAATAAATAAATTAAGGTGGCTTTAGATTATCAAAATCATTAAAATAAAATCGAAATCTAAAACAGATCTGTACGTGCATACTGTTTAATTCTGTATTCATTCCAGACCTCTGTGGATTTATTGAGTACTTGGCACTAT
Organism: Zaprionus africanus; assembly: GCA_018151435.1. Classification (NCBI taxonomy): domain Eukaryota; kingdom Metazoa; phylum Arthropoda; class Insecta; order Diptera; family Drosophilidae; genus Zaprionus; species Zaprionus africanus. Next base: position 283,273 of record JAECXB010000237.1, on the reverse strand, counting down.
AAATCTATTTAAAATATATCCGTGCACATATAATGTTCAATACAGATTGTACACATAGATGCATAGATAACTTTTAAACGGACAGATTGGATAACAAAATCCAATAGATTGTAGGTTAACAACCAATCCACGTCAAAGAAATCACCTAACACCGCGCAAATGTTAACTTAACAGTCCAATGTTAAAATACCAGCCGTTAAAGTCAGCATTTCAAAGTTAACAGAACGTGGCATTGCGTTCAATTTTGAAGTGGTACTTTAAATTCCTCACTTTTCAATTAGCCAATGTCAAACGCTGAAAGTTAAAATGAATGTTTATGTTAATGGATGTTCATTTATATGTATGTGATGCAGTAAAACGCGAAGCGATTTAGGTAAAGTTTAATAATTGTTCTATATGACATAAGCGCGACGGCGTTGTGAGTCGTTCGGAAGTTTACAAAAGAAGAAGGAAGTTTTCAGAAAAACAAAAGAGAACTGATTCAGATCAGTGTGACCAAATATCAGTATATGGTTGTTGCAAAATTAACATATGCGTTGTTATAAATATTTTGATTATTAAGTGCTTGTAATTCTAGTAATTTGTAAATTTAACGAGTAGTTAACGTAAAGTTTTTGATAAAAATTTTAACTTTGAAAAGCTCCACAAAAAATTGTTCAGCGAGTGACCATTCAGTCTCAAACTCTAGTTTTTGAAAAATTAAATTTTTTAGGAATCAATTTTTCGATAAAAATGCGTAATTGTGGCGTAATCAATGCTGTGGTCGTGATAAACAAATTCCAATATTCACTTTCATTAGTGAGCTATAAAGGTGTAACTTAGCATGCATACTTCGAGTAGGCGGATCGGTCCGATATATCGTATAGCTGCCTTACAATCTATCTTCTGATTTTGTTTTATTTCAAGATATTGCTTTCAAACCTTTACCATCTTAGTTGGGTTACTAAAACGTAAAGTTTTGGTTAAGTAGAAAGGATGCAGCCACGCCCACTTTTCTTGAATATATCAAAGGGCTTTCATAAAATAAATAATAAACACCGTCAAAAAATTTTTCTTAGCTCGAGAGTTATTAATTAATGTAAAATGTAGCCCATTTTCCCCATAATGCAATCGGTCATCGACAACAGAGGAACAAGCCCTGTATGTAGCAAACTAGTCTCTCAGTTTGGAAGGTATGCTCAGAGCAACCGGAAGTTCCAACGAAGAACTGTCTGTACAAAGGAGGGTTAGAAGCCTTTTCAACAAGGTCAGATCTAACCACGTAAGTTGGGACGTCTATAGGGCGCTCTTACAAACCATAACACAAACATTACACGTGCTAAACGCGATACGTGCTGCAGCTACTCTGGTGGCCAGACTCAGCGAGACCTAACAAAGTATTAGCTAGCACCCAAGATCGAAGGGAAGCACTTGACCTTTTGCTACAAGTGCACTTCCCGGGTTCGGTGGCGACCCAAGATCTCTCCAGTAACGTTGACGCTTTCATGTCACCGGACACACGAGGATCCAGTCTATCTGGGTTTTCTTCGATCCTGAAAAGGTCAAATGTGCTGTTGACTCTTTCGCTTCCCTTAAAGCCCCAAGGAGCGATCAAATCTTTTTTCACCCTTTCTGCAAAACAACCTGGATCACATTCTTGACCCGCTGGTCGGCCTTCATAGAGCTAATCTTACTTGGGGATATATACCGAATTTTTATTTATTAATATTTATATTTATTCCCAAACAGGGGAATTGTTCTCTTACCACCCTAAGTCGTATCGGCCGATCAGTCTTACCTTCTTTCTCCAAAGAGCCTTCGTATCCAAGAACATTGCTCTGTGCTACTTTTGTGATATAGAGGGTGCTGTTGATAACACCGGCTACGGTGGGAACACGGTTAGTAGATTCGTGCGTAGACGTAGGTCTTAGCATCAATCCACAAAAGGCAATTATTGCTCCGTTCACTAAGCGCTATTCCATTGACATTGGTCCATTGCTCATCACATCATTGCGTGAGGTTAAATATCCAGAGTAACTTAGTGATAAAAGACTAAACTAGAACTCCCACCTAAACAACAACCTATCAAAGGCAACTTATGCCATGTGGGTCTGCAAAAGATTCTCTGGGGTCTCAAATCCTGTACCATTCGGAGGCTTTTTAAAATGCTGCTATGAGCTTTCTCAGAATCAAGTTCCAATCTGGGCGTGTATCTACAAGATCAGCGCATGCTAAACTAATCAAAGATATTCCTGGCCAGATTCTATGTCCAAGGAACTCTTCTTTGGTACCGGAGGGACAGGGTTGCTGGCAGCCCCATCAGTGACCCCTACGGTATACATTGGTATACCGACGGGTCGAAGACTGATCAGCGGGTTGGAGCTGGGATATATGGTACCTACTCCAAACCCTTGATTGCCATGGGCAAATAGCCCACAGTCTTTCAATCCGAGGTTCATGCCATCGAGTTCTGCTGCCGTCTCATCCTTGAGAAGGGGATAAGAGAAGCGAATATATACATCTTCTCGGAAAACCAAGCGGCTAAACCTTAAATACTAAACCTCTCCTTTTAAAAAGTAAGCTTGCGTATGCTGGCTGACTTCTGGGACTGTCTCCAGAGGCTGTATAAAAAGAACGAGATTACCCTCCTATGGACACCCTGGCTCTAGGGAAACCAGCTGGCGGATGAACTAACGACGGCGGGCCCATGCATGGCCCCGAGCCTTTATGCGGCGTGGGGTGGTGAACTACATATATGATCCCTTGTGAAAACCTGGGCTGATAGGTTGACCGAACGCTATTGGTTTTTCCAACCAGAGATGCGGTAGGCTAAAGAGCTTACCAATCCCTCATTTTAGCGAAGGACAAATCTTCACTCTAGGAGGGGTCGATATCTACTTGTTGGCTACATAAGCGGCCACCACCTGGTGAACTATCACCTTACCAAAATGCGTTTGTCCTCGGTTGAAAAGTGCGGGCTCTGCAGAGAAGACGACGAAACTACTATCCACATCTTGTGCTATTGTCCAGCCTAAGTATGGAATAGGAAAATACATCTGGAAACCTCAGATACCGAGAATATTGTTCGTTCCTTGAAAAACCTTTTATGCTTCATTAGGGAAGCAGAACAGCTTTTGTCAAGATAGGGAAAGCATTATAGGTACAAAATACCGTCTTGGTCACAGTGCCTCGCCCCTTCTCTGCTGGGAGACTTTTTCTTTTAAATAATAATAATTATGGCAGTTGACTGATCAAGAATAACAATTCATTTAAAACTGTAATAAACCAAAATTAAATGAACGCAAATTTATTTTTATATTTAATTTTATTAAAATTTAAACTGGGGTAAGCTACAATTAATTGACCCAGCATTTGAGGAAACAATCAAATCAGGAAAGTAAGTTATTAGTATAGTTAATTTTTATTAAAACTTAAAAGTTGACAAACTCAGACCACAAAGTCTTCAAGATACAAGCTTCGGACTGGCACGCGAGAATGTAATCAGCTAGCATTTGGAGCTGTTAAGGTTCAAAAGCTTTGCACTATACCGTGAATAATAACTGTATAGGTCGTCTTGAAGGCGAAAATGACAGCCGTCGTCTTTAAATTGATAATAAAGCTTAGAATCATGCGCATACATAAGAGTACTTAAGTTATGTATGACCAACGGAAGGGAATTGATGAAAAGCGTAAAGGGCCCAAGTGGCTACCTTGAGGAACACCAGGTGTGGCATGAATATGGTCAGAATGATTGTTTTAAAGAGGACTGTTTGAGTTCTGTCAATCAAACCACTTACAAGCCAACTAAGAAGTTTTGGTAAAAAACCTAATGGGTTAAGTTTTTGAAAAAGGGGAATGGTTTACTTAGTCAAATGCGTGAAATAAGTATAAATAACATAATTTGTAGATTGTCCTGAAAACCCTTTATAACAAAGTTTTTGTGTAAGCAGGGAATAGTTTAATTTTGTCGTCGTTGAATGACGTTTCATGAATCCGTGTTGAAAATGAGATATAACCGATTTACAGGAATGTTGCAAGTGAGGGATAACAATACTGTTGAAGAATTTCAGTATAGCCGACAATTAAGAGGTGCTCCCCCTTTTTAAACAAAGGACTTATAAATGATTCCTTCCAAATGGAAGGAAACGAGGCAGTTTCTAAAGACAGACAGAAAAAAGACTGAGCAGTGGCTTACTAAGTGTATCATACAGTCACATAAATTTACGGAAATATAGGCCCAGGATACCGACCATATGAATGAATACATTGGACTCAGAACAGTTTCCATCATCAAAATTAAATGTTGACTGATTACACCAATTAGAGCTTTATATCACTGTAGTTTGATTTTGATAAAATATTTTAATTATTTTAGTGATAACTTTGAAATTTTTTTTTATTTACCGTTTAATCTTAGATAAAAATTACCATTTCAACCCCAAGCGATCTAACATCCGATGCAGAGGACAGAGAATATCGCAGAAAACCCCAAGGAGATCAAAACGATAATAATGATATTCAATTGGCCGAGGATCACTGCCGTAAACAAATGACTGTCAATTGAAAGAGGACGATGCAGATGTTGTAACCGGCTATATCAACCATAATTCCACAGTTAACGTTAAATTTAGTGATATTAGTTTACCAAACTATAAAGGAAACCTACAACCTTTGTGCAAATGTTTGTAACAGGCAGAAGGAAGCGTGGGAAACCCCACAAAGTATATATGTATATTCTTGCTCATGATCACTAGCTGAGACGATTAAGCCATGTCTGTCTGTCTGTCTGGATGTCCAGATGAACACACAGATCTCATATATTATAAAAGCTAGAGACACCAAATTTGACATGAATGTTTCTGTTTACCTGGTGGAGATGATGTTTATTTCAAATGTTGGGTGCTACGCCCACCACCCCCGAAAATCAATAATTTAATCTTTTAAGTTGATTTAAAAGCGACATATACAAGATACAACATTCTGAGTCTGCCAATACTTATGTTAGCTAATTTAAACACCAACATTATGTCAAAACTAATCTGATCGGACAACAAACACAGACGTTATTGAACAAAAACCTTGCTCGCCTTGATTTTGTATACAGACCAGCAGGCTGTGACGTCATTGCAATGAGTAGGTAACATAAGAAAAGAAAAGAGAATGCGATCGCCATTTTCTTTTCTATGCACACACATTTTTGGCATCCAAACGCACGCACACACATACATACATTTGTGCTTGGCCAATGAAATGCTTTACGAATATACATGTATTCACATACAGACTTACGTTACGATATATCTTTTAAGTATCGTATCCCACTGTCGCGTGCCACTCGTGTTGCTCTGGGTTAGACCAATACTTAGCTAATTATAATAATAACATCGGACAACAGTGCAATGCATATGGAGCACCTGAACGATTATATATAAAAAACAATTCTTTTTTATTAAATATTGATTAAAAGAATCAAACTAAAATGACATTTTTAAGCCAACTCTGAGAGCTCTCAAATAAGGCAAAAAAATTTAAAATTAACATAGAACTTCAAATGCAATTCAAAATAGTCTCCTTCCGCCTGAATACAACGTTTTGCACGATCAAAAAGGTTATCGAATGACTTTTTTAGGTCATTTGTCGATATAGCGTTGAGGATGGCGGTCGTCGCCTTTTGGATGGCATCAACGTCTGCATAACGCTTTCCTTTTATCGGCAAATGCATTTTTCCGAAAAGGTAGAAGTCGCACGGTGCCATATCAGGTGAATACAGGGGAGTGGTTGATCGTTAAAATGTGATTTTCGGTCAAATAATCGGTCACAAGCGTCGATCGATGAGACGGCGCATTATCGTGCAACAAACGCCAACTTCCATCTTCGCGATGTTCGGACCGAACACGTCGACTACGGCGCACCAAACGCTTCAAAACTCCAAGGTAGAATACCGTATTAACGTTTTGTCCGGGTTGAACAAATTCTTTGTGGACAATACCCTTGGAATCATAAAAACAAATCAGCATTGTCTTCACTTTTGACTTCTCCAGGCGCGATTTATTGGGTTTCGGGTCATCGTCATTTATTTCCTCACGACCACTTTGACAACGTTGAAACCACTCGTGCACTCTACTACGGGATAAGCAATCATCGCCATAAACTTGTTTCATCATTTGATGAGTTTCGGTAAAAGTTTTACCAAGTTTAAAACAGAACTTAATGTTGGCTCTTTGTTCGAAGCTCATTTTCCGACCGACACTGCAAATGTAATGTCACATGTATTGCGATATCTCAGCTGTTATACAAGTCAGCTGTTAAATAAATTTTATACGACAACACTGAAGAATACACCACTGAGGGATAACAATTTCAGATAGATGACGCCACTAGAAGCCACGTGGTTTAAGAAGTCCTGGAACTTTTGAATTGCACCTTGTACATGTATTCACATACAGACGTTTGCATAGAAAGGCTTACGTTACGATATATCTTTTTAGTATCGTACAATTATGGACTCTTTACGTTTAACAAAATGTCGAAGGGTATCCCACTGTCGCGTGCCGCTCGTGTTGCTCTGGGTTAGACCAATACTTAGCTAATTATAATAATAACATCGGACAACAGTGCAATGCATATGGAGCACCTGAACGATTATATATGCACGTATGCGTGTATATATATATATATATATATATATATATAAACTGAAATGACATTTTTAAGCCAATGCTGAGAGCTCTCAAATAAGGAAAAAAATTTCAAATTAACATAGAACTTCAAATTATATTTTTAAAATATTAAAAAAAATCGGTAAAATTCTTTTTGTGCCAATTAGTCGCCAATGGCAGTATATATATATGTATGTATGTCGAGGTAAAAGTTTGCGTTAGTGAGCGAGTGTGTAACTCCGGCAAGTATTTTTCGATTGCAGCCGCCTTTTAATTCAAGTTAAGTTAACTTAAGCTGACTAATGGTTTTTCATTTCATCATTATTTTCTTTATAACTTATCAATATTCATACCTGTCTTCTGTATAAGAATTATATCGTTTCACAAAGGTACACTAATACTAATTTTCACTAGTCATCGCAGTAACGCTAGTGATGGAATAAATGTGTACGTCCTGATCAGTAAATCGATTTAACAAGGAATCATCGATATATATCGACATGTATAAATATATTTATTATTTAATATTGTCATTCATCATTCATTTTTTCATTTTAATTGAAGCTTGATAACGCTTAAATAAAAAATAAATTTCTTTTAGTTATGGTACCTTACCCATATTTATTAATTATTCATATTTTTATTGGTAGAGCTTAAGCTTGTATCAAAATCGAACCAGTTGGAGAGAAACTAAGTTTTTCATAAAATAAATTCTTTGATTTAGAGCTATTAAGGGGTGTCAACTTACTAAATTTTGGTGCCTTTAGAAATTATTTTTTCACACATTTCGATTTCAAAAAACGAAATTTATATTCGTTCACGAGGCCTGGTTCGATATTCATTGACACTTTTGCAACCCTGCAGTGCCGAATCAGTGATCATGATGTTTCAAAGCTTTGATAAGCCCTTGCTAACAAGTTTGATTTTAATAATATAAATAATCATAACATCTACAATACAAAACAAAATGACAATGATGAAAATTCGAGTACATTATCGGTCAATAGGTGCTATGAAAGTAATACGACAATGGATCCGATTCGGCTACTTTTGTCATTTTACAGTATGCATCGGTCAAAACAACATCGGAACCAAGCCTTAATTGACAATACAAATGCTTAGAATCAGCATAATTACTACACTGCTTGCTTTGGTTGTTGTCAGCTGTGAATTTGGCGGGCAAGCAGTGCGACATCAACTCTTGCCTATCCCACTCATCATTCAGGTATGTCTTATTGCCGCATTTATCGAAACCATGTTATATAATTTGTATTATTTTTATGAATATACGTGTTTTATCTTTTATTGTTTTCAAGTTTTTCAAATATTCAATTTTATTGTGAATTTGTGTCTCTTTTAGGTCCCTTCTGTCGTATACTTAATACTTCAAGGAACCCGAACGCTGCTTGGCAAGCAGTGCAACAATGCAACCGACGAGTCACCTGTCTCTCTCTCGTTCGCACTGCGCATCTGCGAATCCTTCAACTGCTTGCTCTGCTCTGCTCTGCTAGAAATCATCGCTGCTGGCGTTGGCGTCGCCAGCGCTGTCCGCGACGTCCACGCAAAGCCGACGTCACCTACACAGTCACGAACGAGAACAACACAGACACAGACAGACACACACACGGGTACAAACGCACAATAGCTGCGGAGTGTCCTGTGCTGAGTCGTGTCAGTTTTGGACAAACACTCCGAGAGGCACGTCAGGGCCCCAGCGTGCGCGCTTCTCGTCTTCATCCACAGTGTGTGTTGTGCCTGTGCCTGTGTTTGTGTCTCTGCCAGTGCCAGTGCCTGTGTCTTTGTGTGTGTGCTCGTCAGTAGAGAGCCAGAAAAGGCAGCAAAGTCCCGTTGTGTGGCAAATTTATGCTGTAATCGGCGGTGTATTGTGCAAAAAGTAGTGAAATTACAACTACAAGGACAAGAACAACAGCAGCAGTATCAACAGCAAGAGCAGCAACAACAGCAGCAACAAACTCTTCGTGGGCCAAGGATGTGCGGGGCAGCTCCATTTCAACTGTCAAAAGTTAGTTAGATACTTGCGCTGAGTGCTTTCTTTTGCCCACTCGCCTCCGCTGGCAAATCCTGCTATTTCTTTTGCCCGCGGACGCGAGTCGCGGTGCCAAAAGGCGTGGCGTGGGCGGCAGGCAGCTGTTCTAAAATGTGTACAACCAATACCACACCATACACTTACCTAAGCAAGCTACCGCCGCTCTAGGTGGGATTTTGCAACATCTTAAACCTCCGCCAATCTTGTTGTTCGTCTACGAAATTCCCTCCGTGATGTTAGCTAGACAAAAAGTGATTACCGAATCTCAAATCGGAATTGCAAGTGTGCCAGGAGGAGGTGCACATGACATTACCGACGTGCTGTGTCATGACATTACTCATACGCCGTGTGACGGGCTTCACGTTAACCAAAAAAGAACAACAACGCCAGCAGGCTGCAAACCGAATTCTATGTGAATGAAATCATCCGAAATACATAGAGACACACACACACACGCACACACACACACATGCAGACACGTGCACGCCCGCCAAGTGTTGTGTGTGCGTGTCTCTGTGCGAGGGTGTGTGTACTCAAAAAATGTGAAATGCGTTCAACTCCCGCTATGGCAAAAAAGAAGACCAACAACAAGAAACCCAGCTCTGCTAATGTTGAAAATGACCAGCGTTTAGAGTCACGCAAAGTTACAATAACAAGAGGAGTGCTCGAAGAGAATACACATATAGCCAGCTAATGGGTGTCATGTGGACAGCGGAATACGCGGAATATATATTTGTACATATGTATGCATTTATATTATTCATGTACATACTGCAGTTTGTTTCTATATAGCATGCATATAGCGTGGATCGAAAATACACAGCTCACATATGAAGATAGACTCATTGTTTCAAATTTGAATAGAAACTTCAAGGTTCTAGGTATATATTGCTATATACAGCTAAACACATATAAATTGTTCGAAATTTGTTTCAGTTCCCCGAAATCGTGTTCTACATAACACATTTGTTTGAAGCCTTTAAGGAGTTTCACAACAACAATTTGGTGCTTTAGGTTTCAACTTCTGGAACATCTATGGAGAAGATTTTCTGTGGCTTTTATCTTCTATACAATTTCATTGGGAATCCTGTGTGCGGGTGATTCGTTCAACTCGAACAGATAGAAGGAGTCGCAACATCATAATAAATCACGCACTCTCCTTTCTTTCGTTTAGTTTATCTCTTTTTTTTTAATATACCTAGCTGAGTGTAGGAAAATGCAAATAAATTGAAAAATAATAAAATGGCAAGGCTACAACAACAATAACAAGCGTACCAATAACAAACAACAATAACAGCAACAACAACAACAAGAGCTATGGCAACAACATAGTGCACGCCGCACAAAATGTGTAGCATAAATAATTCCACCCACAAAAAGATTACACAGTCACTAGGGCGACACACTATAGAAAGTCACAGTCTGACGCTGGCTTTGCCGCCGACGCAGACGTCGTCGTTGGCATCTGCGTCGCCGCTGGCATTCGCTCTCAGTCAGGCTGTGCACGCTGCGCTCTCGGCCCAAGGCTCTCTCGGCTCCCTCGGCTCTCTCGTCAAACTAACCTACATCAACAGCTGTAAAATGCGGCGCCCACGCAAGCCGCAAGCTGGGATAACTGCTGCCCCGCTCGTTGCTAATGTTCCCTTTGTTGTTCTTGCATTCTTTCAGTGATAAGGCCAACAAAAACAACAGCGGCAACATCGGAGAGCTAAACATCAAGGCGCGTGTGGACAATATAATGCGAGTTCTAGTGTTGCCCACGCGGAGAGTTAAGAAGAAACTATAATCCAAAATCGCCTCATTCAACACAAATGAAGACGCTGGCGAGCGTCTTCCTCTCGCCGTCTGACTGACACTGTCATTCTGTCGCTCACTCTGTCTCGCTCTCGCTCTCGCTCTCTCTCTCTCTCTCCTCTGCTCGTACTCGTATTCTGTCTCATACTCTGCTTAGTCTGCTTCGTGCTGTCTTTGTCTCGCTCACAGCCCTGCATGCTCGCTTCGTTCGCCCAGCCTGTGAGGCAATCCCACTCGCGTGCTTCCTCTCTCTCGTGTGCCTCGAGGGGGGTGTGAGCAGTGGTTGCTCGAACAGCTGTTTATCCGGTCTCCTACTGCGTCGGCGCGCGTGTACATAACCTCAATCGCGTCCGAAGCTCGTGCCGCGTCCGAAGCTCGTGGTCGTGGTCGTGCTGCATGTTGCGGTAGGCAGCAGCAGCAGCAGCAGCAGAGCAACGCCTGCCAACGCTGCCAACGCAACGTCGACGTCTGCGTCAACTTCGACTTTGACGTGAGCTGCAAGCGAGCAGCTTTGTCTAACGCTCTCCTCACTCACACTCTCACTCACACTCGCTCAGTCTCTCTGTTGTTCTCTCGAAACTGAAAACTTGCAACGACAACGTCTACCCCAGAGCAACTCTCGGGCCCAGCCGCAGGCTTTGGTGGCTGGCGCGGGTGGTGACTGCGCTGCAGCTGCTGCTGCGACGCCGACGTCGTCGCGGGTAAGAAGAGCGAAGGCAAGGCAACAACAAGGACGGTTACTAGAATAATAACAACAACGAGAACAGCAACAACAACAGCAGCAACAAAAGCAGTAGCAGTGGCAGCAGCAACAGCAGCAGCAGCAGCAGTGGCAGCAGCAACAATCAGCAGCAACATCAGCGCCCTGTGTGCACCGACAATAACATGAGGAGTGGCAGTTCGGAATTACTACTCGAGCAGCAACAACAAGAGCTACGGTTACGTAAAATCCGAGAACTGGCTCCAAAAAAGAAAAATGGCAATCGGCGCTTTCGTTCGTGGCGGGAACGTGCGCGTTTCTATGGCACCTCAACACTCGCCTTCTTCTCGGTGACAGCCGGGGCGTCGCTGCTGTTCCTGGTGCCGCTGTACGTAGACCCGGCGATATCGACGCTCAGTCACGATTTTGTGGAGCATCCGACGCTGTGCACGACGACGCGACGCGAGGATCTCGTTGGCATATTCAACTGCTCGTGGAGCTCGTGTCGCGAGGGCTGCACCTCCGATCTGTATCGCTGTGTGCACATCTATGTGACGTTTATTGAGGCGAACATAACCATACCGGAGAACATGACCGACTATAGCAACTACACTGAGAACTGGGAGCAGTCCAACGAGGCCACGCTGCTGGTCAACATTAAGGGCTGCGGGTATCCGCCCACAGTGACGTGTAAAGACTTCAATCTGTACTACGGCGTCGAGGGCGCCATCTATCCGTGTTTCTATTCGCGCAAAAACAAGACCGTCGTACTCACCTCCTACAACCACGACGACCAGGTCTCCATGATAATTCATTTTTTTGTGGTGCCTTTTGTGATAACGGTCATCTCATCCATCGCCCTGTGCATCATGCACTGCGATTGCCGATGTAAAAAGGATCGCAGCCATCGCCGCAATCGGCCGCAGTGCCGCAGGCCACGCATCGAGAATCTTAGGTGAGTGAGAGAAGCACTGTAATAAAATGATATAATAATAAATAAAACACATAAAGTGATTGACTTATTTACTATCTTATTGATTCGTTGATTGACCAACTGATTGAATGACTAAATAAGTGAGTGACTTGCGAATGAAAGAGTGACAATTGGACTTACTTTCTAATTGATTAATTGATTGACTTGATGATTGACTGACTGACTGTTGACTGACTGATGTAAAGTGATGAAAGACAGGGTGATTAGTGATGAGGAACATAGCATACACTGATTGCTGAGAGACAGACGCTAGCCAATGACTGATTAATGATGGTGAATAATTGTCAACAGAGTGATGAGCTAACTTAAAGATGATTGATGAATCCTTATTGATGACAACTGAGTAATGAACGTATTTGATGGATTGACTACTGACTAATTGGTTTACCAATCAACTGAATCACTGAATCTCAACTTTCTAATGGATTTCTTAATCAGAGCCTAATTGGAAAACCAACTGATTGATCAATCAACTGTCTGAATGAGTAAAGTAGCCTCAAGACCACAACAAACTTGTTTAATTTGAAGAAATGACTGCAATCGACCAAGAGTTTATATTCATCAATTCTCCTTCAGCCTGATTTAACATCTACACAGAGTTAGTAAGCCGTTTTGGACTTTCTTCATGCACTATGGGTATAAATGTGCAAGACCTATTTCAATTTACCTTACACTGCAATCAAACTTTTCGTGTCTTGGTCCCACTTCCTCATCATTTGCTTTTTTCTCAAACTTGGCACTGAAGGCGACTAACTTGTCCGACCTTAGTTAATTTGCATGCATCGTCGGCTTCAGTTTCAGTTGACTTCCAATTGCAAACTCATTTAAATTGATGAAGTTTACGAAACTTTGCCGAACTTGTAGTCACTTCTGAGTCGCGCTACGCTGCCCCGCTAGCAAGCTGCGGTTGCAGGTGCTGTAAGCCTGCTCACTTCGGAGAACAGTACATAGTTCACATGACTTGGATTTAAATAATTCCTCAATGATTAAGCTGGAAACGCATGTTTCGACTAGCCGAGGGGTAGCATTATTGCTCTTCTGGAGTAATAAGCGATGTATGTATTATTTATAAGGGTAGGTGTCACATGCGTACGGGCGTGTGTGTGTGTGTGTATGTGACAAGCCACACACATATGAACTGACAACACGCCCCATGCTCAAACATTAGCTGCCGTCGAGGCACGCACATAGCACGCACCACGCTGCGTATGATTGATTTGTTGAGCTGTTGACAATCGAACTTTCGATTGAGTTTCAACCCGGACTCCTGTGCCTTGATACTTGGCATTTGGTATACAATACATGGCATTCGGCATGTGGCATTTGGCGTAGGTATTTGGTGTGTTCACGACGTTCTTTGGCGTTCCAAGTGCGACAATAACAATTACATTTATCATGTACTGTGAGTCCCTAACAAAGCCCAAGCATAGACTGCGCATCATAATTATTTTCCAATTATCGTTCTTTTGTTTTTGTATTTATCGCTAATGTGCCTTTTGTGTCATTCATTGAGCCGCTTCTCTCGTATCGGTCCGATGGCGATGCACTCTGATTACGGTCCCGTGTCGCTTTTGCCGGATGGGCCTTGTGAAAATTCTGCATTTGCAATTCGAGCCTCGAAACGACTTAATCGATACTGAATTGGCCTGCTTGGCATTTTCACGTGCATTTGCATTATTCAATTGACTCGACGTGTCTGACCCAGTGTCAGTTTCACATGCTCGGGAATAGCCAAGTGGTCCGCTCGAAGGACTTCTTTGTTTTTTGTACATTTTCCGAATATTGTTTCTGGAGCAAGGACCTCATACCCTATCAACTTATAGCTGAGTGCGTTCTGCACTGATTTACATGGAGGATTTTCGCATTTTGGCATTGCGTAGTGCAAACAATGCACTTTATATTCGATCGCATGCAACTGCGATATGTACGAATACAAATGTGAATATATGAATATCCATAATAATTGCAGTTGACAGTTCACAGGAATGAAACACGTTCTTCAAAAAGAGCAATATCAATTGGAAAAACGCACATATATGGTAATATGAACATGATCAATCTATTTGACGTGCAGAATAAAAATAGACAAAATCTATTTAGCATACATGAGACAACTTGCCTCAAGCACAGTGTGATATAAATAAATATTTAATTCATACTTTAAATATTTCGATGTCAAACTGGCATTAAAATCTCCTTCCATAATCTGTCTTTAATGTCAGGACTAAGAGCAGGTGCTCATTGCATGTGAAATCAAGTCACAACTTTCTTTGTGTTCCTATGAATTAAAAGAATCTCTTGCAAGCCAGAAGTTTATGCCAGGTGAACTCGGCCCACAGGATGCCAAAAAAGGAATACGCACAATTTAGCTTGTTTTCAACGGAAATCACTAATAAAAACAGTTGAAAAAGAGCTGTTGAAAAGTTGCAAAACAAAATGGCGTCAGCCTGCTCCATTTTTTAATGCTATCTACCTCCTACACGCCCGTGAGCATTCACACATCTGCTGTAACCAGGCGATTGTATGAGCGCGTGTGTGTCCGTGTGCTTTGTATACCTTACGTAATCAGCTTACCGTTTGTCGCAGTTATTTGGATGTTTTGGATGCTTAAAATGAAAATAATTCCAGCTACTTGTGTCAGGGATTTTCCAGCATATCATGTCGCTCGCAGTCCTCTAAATAAATAGACAAATGCAGACTTAGAATACTGAATGGAAGCAAGATATCAACACGCTTCCACATTTCGCTGGGCCAAAAAAAGAAAGGCAAAGCAACAGCGCAGCTTTCGACTATTGATTAAATTTCTGCCAAGCTTAACTAAATCATTGGCCCTTCGCGAAAGCAAATTGTTGCCAATGAGCCAACTTGGCTGCTCAAGCCTTAGAACTCTTAACAAAGCATCACGAGAAGCGTCTTCAAGTGCTGCCACAGCAGAAATGGGTGAAGAGCTGCTTCTTGCCTGCCAAAGTGGCATACTTAGCCCGGCTGACTGCTACGGCGGCGGTTAGCTCTGTGGCTGCTGCGGCTGCTACTGTGGCGGCTGCCGTTGCATGCCCCATGCCCCATGCCCCATGCTAGCAGTGTGTGAATGAGCGTGCATGCAACAAACATTTCGTTCTACTGCATACAAAAAAAAACCAATTTACTCCCAACAAACACAGACTGGTTTGATGTATACACAATAAGTCATTCTTTTCGAAAAGCGACATAAATTATTTAAATATGTTACTTGTTATGGAAATTGTTTTGCACTATGCATCGTTTAAAAAACAAAGTATCTTATATGTATTATGTATTATTGTCAAGCTATGGAAAACAAGTATTGGTTTCTGCTATCTTATCTTTGTGATTACTATCAATCAATTATCTCTCGCAATGTCATTAGGGTAAGTGCAGGCAGTGGCGAACTGCACTTCATCCGTTAGTTTTCTGTTGACTTTATCATGTATTCATTTTTTGTACAGCCGAAAACAATGGACGCATAAAAATGTGGCGTGCTTTCATCGTTTCGGGTGAGAAAGCAACAAAAAGATGGGCCTAGATGTGTCATCTTTTGTTATTTTTATCAGAGTGCAGAAAATACTCAGTGTGCCAAGTCAGCTCATGTTGGTACAGAGCTAGTGTGTGTGCTGTATCCTAGCCTAGTTCACACCGCAGTGCCGCCCCCTAATCGATATTAATAATGCGCAGCATATCAGCGCCGTTCAATAAATTCCCGCTTTTCTTCCAACGTTCCAATTGCAATCGCCAAAGCAATTCCAAATCATTCACAGCCGAAGCTGGATAATGCTGGGAAACGAGTATACATATGTGTGTGTGTGTGTATGTGTACAACTACCTTGCTATGCATACGCCGACTGGCATAAGTCCTGATTGAAAACAGAAGTCATGCAAAGGCGCAGAAACCGAAGTTTGGCCGAATAAACTAGCTGCAGGGCTGGTAAATGGCGAATGTGAATAGCGAATGGCGAATGGAGCTCCACTCCATTTAAGTAAATCCCCACAAAATCCTTCGAGATGGCAAGAAACGTCCGCTAAGTCACTCGGCAGTCTCAGTCTGCCAGACGCTTCATTAATAACGCACACAGACACACCCAAAAGACGCTGGGGAGCGATAGCAAGAGAAAGAAAAATAGCTGGAGAAGGGGGCGGTATTGGAACAGAAACTAGGAACAATAGTCAGAGTAAGTAATGGTGTATTAAGGCCTCAAAGACGGACATCGTAATTGCTTAGAGAGAACGACGCAAGAAAGCAGAACAAATTTCAGACGAGGATGGAGTCAAAAATCGTGCATATAAGAGTTCAAGTTAGAAACATTGTTAGCTAGTTAACGTTCACAAATAGTGAAAATTTTTAGTATGGGATGGACACAAATAAAAAAACAGTTAGATTTTACTTTGAGCCCTTGTCGCTAAATGCAATGCAAAACCTGAAGCAAATCTTCAATGTAAAGTACAATAAAAATTATCGTCATTCCGCATGAATGCGATAGTTTTTTTACTCCCCTATGACATGTTGAAGTGATAAATAAATAAAGAACATTTATTTTGGTAGGTTTCAAAGTACTTCCACTGACCTATTAATTGACTTTTGGTTCAAAGAAATTATAAAACTCGCGCAGTAGCATCCTAAACAGTTTTCTATATTTTTCTACTCTTTCAGCGGAAATTTTAGTTTTGATCAGAAGTTTGCAAAGCATTTTAAGACATCCCCAAACCTATATAATTTGTAAATTCATAATCATAAAAAGTCTGCAATTAAAATTAGTCTCTCAGATGAAAATTTTTCTTTTCCTTTTAATTTTTTTTTTTTTTATTTTTTTTTAAGGGGGGGGGGGGGGACCCCCCAAAATTTTTTTTTTTTTTTTTTGGGTTCCTTACCTAGTTTTTTTTTTTTTTTTTTTTTTTTTTTTGGGGTTTTTTGTTTTTTTTTTTTTTAAAATTAATTCCATTTTTTCTTTTTTAAAAATGGAACCAAATTTTTGAGGTTTCTGTTGTCCGGGACAGGTGAAGTTTATTTCAAATGTTGGGGCCCCGCCCACCGCCCCGCAAATCAACAATTTAATCTTTTAAGCTGATTTGGGAGCGACATATAAAAGATACAACATTCTGAGTAAGACTATACTTAGCTAATTATTATACCAACATAACGTCAAAATTCCAATCCGATCGGACAACAAACACAGACGTTATTGAACAAAAACCATGTTCGCTAGATTTTGTTTACAGACCAGCAAGCTGTGACGTCACTGCAATGCTCATGCAAGAAAGAAAAGGAAAGAGAATGCGAGCGCGTAGCGCCATCTGTTGTTCTTCTCTTCTTTTTTAAGCACACGCATTTTTTCCATTCAAACCCACACACATACAAACATTTGCGTTTGACCAATGAAATGCTTCTTGCATATAAAAGTATTCATATAAAGACGCATATAAAGGCTTACGTTACGATATTTCTATTTAGTAGTAGTATCGAACAATTATGGACTCGTTACGTTTAAAAAAAAGGTCGAAGGGTATCCCACTGTCGCGTGCCGCTCGACTGTTGCTCTTGTTTTCTCTATGGTGTAATCGGACGGGCCGTATCTGACCGATATATCGTTCTTTTTTTTAACATATTGCTATCTAAACAATATTGATCGTTTCCTTAATAAATGCGAGCACTTTTCATGTAAATTCCGCCAAAAGGGGGATTTCTGTTTTAAGTTTAGAAACAACTTAGGCTATCAGTGACAATAAGAGGTTAGCCATAATATTGAATTCCACGCCACGTATATTGCTATTTAATGGAAATCGGATAACATGAGTACCTGCTTGGGCATAAAACCTTCTATTGTACTTGTCGACGGTAGCCTTTTATTTTCCTTTTTACTACAATACAATTTTTTCTGTTTTGTTATACATCAGACACACTTAAAATAGATCGACTAGATCGAAGGCAAATCGTCTATGTGTATCCCAATTGTCACTTATATAAATAATGAAAATAAACTTAAAAAATGCATTATACACGTATATAAGTGAATTTCTGCTAGACGATCAATCGGACAGTCAAACATGGCTAAATTGACAATTGATGCCTACCATACACACATACGAGTATATATGGTAATTCTTTGTAGGTTCCGCCATTATACATATATTTGCAGTTAATTAGTGTACACTTTTCTAAACCTACCCATTAAGGGTACAAAAAACTTAAGTCTAGAGCATATAACCTTTTCTGAATATTTGTTAGTTTGTTAAGAAACCGTCAGAGTGAATTAACTTTCAATTAGGAACCGAAAGTTGGTATCCTAAGTCCCTGCTGAACAGATTGCAAACAATATATTGTAGATAGATATGTTAGCTGTTATTGAAGCCGACGATGGCTTCTGTTGTCTGTTCAAACATTTGAACAACTTTATTATATCATTTTTCACTTATTTCCATAGCTGCAGGCAACGTGAGTGATAAAGAATGGGAAAGGAGCAAGATAAGTGCTTGGCAAAAAAAACAATAAAAAAGAGTCTACAGAATGTGTCGCCCTCGACGATTTACTGAACTCATAACTCAACAATATTCCAACCACTAGACACTGCAATTCCATTGAGAATTGTTGCTTGTGCTCCGTAGGCAACAAAAAATATAACACTGTGCAACAAGATTTGTAGCATGAGTTTCTAACGAAATCAGTAAATGAAAATATTTTAATAAATATGACATGATACCATAATGGATAATGTGTTATGTACATTGCATATTGAATTCAATAGCAAATTATTTTACTTTGCTTGCTTGGGACTTTTTACGTCCAGACATAGTTTGTTGGCTAGTGTACGTATGCATCCTTATGTATATTTTACCCAGATATTATCTAAATTTGAGTATGTTATTAAAGGGAATTTATGGCCAGGTGGCTTATACCTTTGGCGCTTTCATAATAAATGAAAGCAATACACATTCGCACACACACGTGAGACTTGCCGAATTAAACTCGATGTAGCATGGGTATGTTTGTTTTAATGCCTGCTACAATATGCCAGAGTATACTTTATCTTGGGGCATACAGAAGGGGTGGAAGAAAATAAAGAAGATAAGTTAATAGCCAATTTAAGCACAGGAGGTAAGCAAAGCACTGAGCTTGCATCCGCTTTAACAAGTAATGAAAACTACAGTCAAACGCATCCGGAAGAAAGATACCTCTCATCCTGTTTCGAATAAATATAGTGTGCATTCAAACAGGTCCCAACTTCAAAGTCATTTTGCAAGCTATGCTGCTTGTAACTATGGAAAAGTTGCCAATAATAACTTCTCAGACAGTTTGGATTGCAATTAAGGAAGGTGGATATTATTGTCAGGTAATTTGCTAACAAATCGAATTGAGAAATGTTATAATCCATTAGCGTTGCTTTTGTGCGTTTGATAAAACAGCCGTTCAAGATAAAACAGAAAATATGCACTATTTGGTCTATATATTTTTTATAATATATAAATTATCTGCGCTTTAACAGACTAATAGAAAGATAAAAATACAGTCATGGCCTAATTGACTCCGCAATTAATTTATCGCAGAGTAGGCATACCCGATTTCAATGTGCTAAGGGTTTAATTATGGTCTAAACTGTGAAAAACATTCTCCATATAAGCACACACTAGCATAAAGTATTCATTGCTTTGAAATCTCCACTTCGCTCTGCTCAAATGTTA
This sequence comes from Zaprionus africanus, assembly GCA_018151435.1. Taxonomy (NCBI): domain Eukaryota; kingdom Metazoa; phylum Arthropoda; class Insecta; order Diptera; family Drosophilidae; genus Zaprionus; species Zaprionus africanus. The sequence continues at coordinate 263,414 of JAECXB010000237.1, read as the reverse complement.
GTCGCAAATTAACAGCGCTTTGCTTGGCTAAAAGCACGTTTTACTTACCTGTTTGTATTTGGCTTAATTTAAAAAACAATTATGCTTAAATGTGCACGTGAATTTGCTTAAATGAAGCGCAAGAGCAACGCGCAACGGGGGGCGTATGAGCAATGCGGGCACGAGAAGGAGCGTAGGTACTGAGCAAAGAGGCAGCTGGAAGGCACACCCAGCGCCTGTGTGTTCTTATTCTTGTTCGTCCGTTTGTCTGTCTGTCTGTGTGTGTGTTTGTTCGTAAGTTTGCTTCTTTGTGCATATAAAGCAGGCAAACAGAGCTTTTATTCAAAGCAATTCACGTACATAAAACATTTATCTTTATGGCCGTCTTCAAGTATTTTGCGTGTGTGTGAGTGCGTGTGAGTGTGCGTTGCTTTCTCCCATGTTGTTTGCGCCATACAGGGACACATGTCTGGGCGTGCAGTGCAGTGTGACATTACTTGTCTAATTTGCAAAAATTGAATTTCAAGCACGCTGCCTGCCAAAGGCGGCTCTCAACTTAAAGTGCTTCGACTCCTTCCAGCCATACAAATTTAATTACTGCCGCATGTCCTTTTGCCAGCCAGCTGGTGCCAGGCAAGTCGGCAGCTGCAGTCACTTCAAAATGAAGTGCCACAATCAAAAAAAAAAATAACAAAAAAGAGAAACAACAAATAACTAAAGAAGGCAGCAAACAGCAACCATAGGAAGAGGACTAAACTAACTACGACAACGGCAACAAGAAGCCGAGAGAGCTTACTGCAAAACAATTTTGTTGACAATCAAGTGCAGTGGCGTCGTGCAAGGACGTTGCCAAGCATCCTGAACAAGAGGCGACCCACAGCATAATGCAACAAATTTCAATAAGGAGAGGTCGAGGCATCAACCATCAGCTGCAGCCACCTGCCATCTGCCTCCTGGCGCTTGCTGCCTGCTCCCTGCCGCCTGCTGCCAGCTGAAGGGGAAGGTCTTTGCCTAATGCTGCTTGCCGACCCACTTGCAGCTTGGTGGTTAGAGCCAGTGCAGTGCCTGTGGTGCGGCCTCGGCCGGGACACGTTGCTGCTGTTGCCAATGCCAGCATCCGCATCCGTCAATGCCACACTGCCGCACAGTCGGCCGGAGCTCATTGGCAGCACGAGTGCATTATGGTCGCACACTCGCACTCAGTGGATCCTCCCGCCAATGCCCCAAGGACGATCGGTGGCTTGTGTGCCATAAGCAACGGCCCGCCCTATCAATTTGTCTATGCCAGAGCATCCATTCATTTATTTTGGACAGTCCATCATGCAGCTGTCGCAGTTTTAATTTCGTAATTACAATTCCTCTTTGCCGGGGCCTCCTTTGCGGTCGGATTTGCCTGGCCACGTGCCAAGAGGCATTAAACTTGTATTTGCCTGTTTTTCAGCTTCTCACTTTTTCAATTTACCAATTTTTTCTGCAACGATTTCTGACAGCAGCAGCTGCACCTGCTCAGGGTGATTACCAGCCGATGCCTGCAGTTTAATTACAACACGAAACAGAAGAATTTGCAATGTTTGAGCTCGGCCCACAGAAACAAATGCAGCTGCGGAGATTGTAAATCCGAAGAGGTCAGGGCAATTGTCTTTTGCAAATTTCTTTCCTGTAATTTGATCAAATTCATCCCATGCTTCTCTTGTCCTCAAAAACATTGTTGCCCAAATTTCATTTTCCCTTCAATTGCTGAAATCAAAATCCCAGAATGCCGATCCAAACCGATTTCATTTAACAAAAAGTCGCTCGAACAATACGAGTATATCGGCATTTGTTAGTTGTGTTATTTCTTTTTACAATTTCAGTTTGCTATTTCGGTCTCAGGTCACAGAATGTGACATGCTACCGTTGTCCGGGTCGGGCTGTATATTTTTATTAAAACTCCACAATTATATAAGCGGCTTTTGTTGTGCGAGTTGCTTTGTTTAGTCATGTCCTGCTTGGCGTAACTTATGTGGGGGGAGGGGGGTGGAGACAGGGAGAAACACAAGGAACAGCAACATCGTCAGAAGTTTCCATGTACTCCACCTATAGAACATTTGTATATTTCACAATTTCCGTTTGTTTTCCGGAACGTTTTCGCTGCCGCTGTTCGTGTCACATATTTTTATTTTCCATTGTTCTTGATGCTGGCACTAGTGTTGGTATTTCTGCTACTGTTGTTGTCCTCGCTGCTCTGGTTGTTTGTGTTTCGCTGGCCTTTTTAGCACGGCAATCCAAATGGGGCATTCGGGACCTTTCAACGCAATTCGGTGCCCTGCTTTCGGCCTCCCTCACAATTTAAATTGTTTGTCTGCGGCGGCTTGGTCAGCCTTCGCTCTCGTTCCGAGTGCAACACGCCGGAAACTCAACCCTAAAGCACCAACAACAACTGAATCGGGAGTAGTGTCGCTCTTGTGTATAGCTGGAAATTGTCACCGTTTTGTTTTCTTACTCGTCCTTCTGCTTGTTTGCGTTGCCAACTCAGAAAAGGAAACTACTGAGATAACCCGATGGGTCTCGACCCACTGCTTACCCTTATGAGTTGGAGGCGTGTTGCCCTAGTTCAAATCAGATAAAAACCCGGTTTTCGTGAGGACAAAATCGAACGAAATGTTGCGCCTTCGCTTACAGGGTGTCTGGCTGCGCAGTCATTCCTTCTGTGCTTCACCTCCTTTGTCTATGCTTTGTTTTCACGGCACGGCGCATGATTTATGGGGGCAGAGTTGGTGGCTTTTAATTTGCCACCGAATCCTTGTTAAACATTTGCTGCACGTCTCGTCCTCGTCTGGCTGGCAGCCCGAACTTTTGTGTTTTTTGCCTTCTTTATTTTTCTACTTTTCGTCTTCTGCTTAACTTCTTTTTCCCGAACAAAGCATTTTGTAATTTATTTAATTTAACTTTTCTGCCGTTTTCAAAACACAAAAGTTTCCTCCGCGTGCTTTGAAAGTTGACCAAAATTACAAATTGTAAAGGACAATCAAAGTGAAGAGCCGCGACAAGGGCTGGGCTGAAAATATTTGGGCTTTCTTGAACAATAACAATAAGTCGAGTTCGTAATATAATTAAAGAAATATAATTTCTATATCAATAATTGAACAAGTATAAAATAACACAGGAAACTTTTGTGTGCATTTCAATTTTCAATGTTTTCCAAAACATTTATATATTCTGGGCAGAAAGTTTTATGCATAAAAAAAATACAAACAATTTGCACTAACAATTGTTACTCTATTTCATTCGAGGTAGAACTGATAAAATCGTTGAGAGCAAACAATGCTCGCCGGAAGGGGCATCAGGGAACCCAACATCTTTTCAGGATTATGAAAATGTTGTTTGACAATTTGTCTAATTAGTTTCCAGTCCAAGGAAGGAAACCAACTTTGAAATAGTATGAAATACTGTTTGTGGAAACATTGATTTTGTGTGGGGTTCAATGAGTGAACGGCAACAATAGACACTGTACCCAGCAGAGGGAGAGAGGTGGTCAGAGGGGGAGACGACAAGACAACAATACAGATTTTGATTTGAATTCGAAATCGAAATCTGTTCTCTGGCACAAAGCGGGACTGCACGGAACTGGCCCCTGGGAAGTAATTTCACCCGTTTTATGTGGCCAATAAATGCTTTATCTGCGTATCCAAATTGACGCCAGCTGGCGTGCATGCGTGCCGATAAGCTTTAGCTCCAGCTTCAGCTCCCGCTACAGATCCACCACAGTCACAAGACCACCACCACACCACACAAATGCGACTAAGCCCACACTGCACTGGCGTTTGGTGGGCTGGCTGGGTTGTTCGCCAGGCAGGAGGCAGCCAAATCGATTTATTGGCCCATTAAATCGTGGCATTTGCCTCTAATATTTCGACCCAGTTGCATTTAACATTTGCCTTCGTTTTCGCTTTAGGGCTTTCTCTGCCTGCGCCTTGTGTAAAATAATATCATTGTCTCCCGCCTGGACATGCTGCCTTTGTGTGTTTGTCATTCCTTTCTATTGCAAAAACGACTACAAATTGCCTATTAAATTACATCATTGTCTTTTTTCCCATCGCCCCTGGGCAATTGCTATAGCTCTTCACGGACACTGTTTTAATTTCGCTTATAACAACTGGCAAGCCCGCAATGAAATCTAGCATATTGAGTGCCATTTGCAATGCTTGAAATTCATTTATAAATTGCAGCCATGAAATTTAAATGCATGTTTGTGGCAATTGCTTATTAATAATGCATTTCGATTTGCACATCAATGACTTGAAAGCACAAAATTGGATATTGCGCATACGCAGTGTGCGCCACAAAACAACATTAATAAGCTGACTTACAACATAACTGCCTCCCATCTTGATAAATGCATTTAAACAATATTTAAAGCCGAAGGTGAACAGCCCAACGGGCTTAAGTTGTAATTAGATATGCTTAGTAGAGCCAATCAACATGGAATTCGCTTAATTAGTCAAGAAAATGCAATTATTTAATATTGTTAGTTTACTTAGGCTTCTAAGCAGCATGCGAAATACCTTTCAAAAAGTGCTTGACATAGCTCAGTGGGACACTAATCAGGCGAACTTGAGGACGGCCCAGCTCCACATCTGATGAATTCTTGAAATGGAAAACCGCTCATCAATTATAACGTCTGCTCATCGCATTATAATTGAAGCATCATCGAGTTGCACATGACAAGGACGAGAGAGCGAGAAAGAGAGGCAGAGACAGAGAGAGAGATGGAAAGCGGGAGGGAGAGCTGAGACCAGCAACAGTCAACGCAAATTGAGCGTAATCAAATAAAGCAATCGAATCGACGATTCTGTGGGGAATTGGAGCCGGGGATTTAATTGGAATATACGTGAACCCTCCCCGACTGCACAACAACTTTTAATCTCTTCACGCACACAATTAATTTGAGTGAATGAAGAATAATAAAATTAACCTTCCTTGACTGCAGTCAGACTCAACTCGTATTGAATTGAGTGAATGCATTGCAAATGTGATTTAATAAATTTCGCCGCCTGCTGTGGTAACATTCACATGGATTACTCGTATTTCCGCACCCAAATCGCATTTCATCCCTTTGCACTTTTCACTTGGCAACCGTCTCAGCGAGTTCATAAATATCTAAACACGGTGTTTAAAATGTCTATATGTTGTTGTCCTACTCCACTGCTCCCATCGAATTAATCCATTCGTATGGCACGTGTCAAAACCACATGAATTCACAATTCGGATTTGTCGGCACTCAGGTGACCCGTTTGATCCCCATCGTCCGCGTCCTGGCCGTCCTAAGCCGCTAAGTGGCTTTGTCAATGCATTCGGTCAGTTCTCGGCTTTCACCTTGTCTCCCCAACGAGTGATGGTTTATAATTTATGAGTCGAAACTTCATAAAGGGATTGAAGAGAAATAAGTGAAGAGATGAACAGCGAGTGGCTGAAAACAAGATGAAGTCGCATCCGTTGCCCGTCGAGCGGCCTTATAAATAAACATCAATAATTAAAAGTTTCCGCGAGCTGTCGATTTCTCTTTTCATTCAATCGATGAACATCAATTGAATATTAATCCTTGATTTAATATTGGTTCGATGCGCTGAATTAATTTTCAGTATGGTTCCTCAAATATTAAATTTCCACCAGGTCGATGCTGTTTAAATATACAGAAATAAATGGAAAAGTATGGTGCATAATTTCATTCTCTCCCTGGGCAAGAAGTAAACTCCATGAGCTCAGCGCATAGCTTTGCTGACCTAACATACCTTGTCTCTCGCTGTCATGCCTCCATCTCATGTGGATTAGGATTAATTTGTTATTTTGCACAGGCAGACCAAAGGCCGAGTTCGCCCTCCTTAATTGAAACCTGCTTCCAAACATCAGTGCCTAAATAGAACAATGAAACTTAATTCACTTCGTCAATAAATAATAATAAGAAATTAACATTTTATAAATAAACATAAGTTAAAGGCACATTATAGGACAAAAAAAGGAATGAAAATCAACTTGCCTCGAACTAAATACAATAATTCTAACAAGTAGATCTCAATTACTTACTGTATACAACTAAAGTAAATTTAAATATTTATATAATTTCATTTATATGTTCCATACAAGTATGGCATTTATAATTGAAGATGAACAAGTAGCATACGATATCACTGAAACATAAACAGCAAGTTTTATGTCGCAATAACTGAGATATTTGAATACGAGTAGTTGAAATTAGCTTAATCGACAATGAATGGGGATCCTGCTCAAGTACATATGTGGTTACTTATTGCACCTTTGGGCACCTCAGTGATTTGATTTAATTCTTTGTTTACTATCCGATCGGATTGAAATTTAAAGAAGAGAGAAATATAATCAGCCAAGTGAAAAATAAAGTAAGAAAGGTGCAAATTAATTTGTTGATTTGCGGGGGCTGCAGACGAAGCACTCAATATTTAAAATTAACTCGATCTGTTCAGAATATACAAGATTATTTTAGTCAATTTTTGAGTCTATAGCGTTCAAACGGATGGACACTCAGACAGATTGAACAAACAGATAGACGGACATATAGACATAGCTCGGTCGACTCGGCTAATGATCCTGAGTAAGAAAAAATGTATATACTTTGTGGGGTCTGCCACTCCTCATTCCGCCTGCTACAAACAATGTGAGCACCCCTTTTTTATCATTTTCAATAGCAGATAAGAATAAATCAGTTATTAGTAGAGCAGACTAAAGTGTTAATTATGTAGGTTAAAAGTGCCCAGCCAATGCATTAATCAAAGCAGATTTCAACTCGATTTTATTAACTAAAGCTGCGCCCATTGTCAACTGTAGCGAATACTTCAAGTTGTCGTTCGTGTTTGACACGTGCTTAACAATGATTACCAGAAACAGAATAAGAAAATAAAACAAGAATATAAAGAGTATGTTGCATGTAGAACAATCATTTTGATTGCCCCGTAAGTAAAATGTCGCTCTGTGAGGTTGCTGCCCAAAGAAAGTTAGTTGATTAGGAAATCGAACTAAATTGCTCATGGCAAGCTGTCAGTTTCACTTCACTTGGCTGAAAACTTTGCACAATTAATGGCATCATTGAATTTTCAGTTGACTTTTTCAGCTGTACTTGACTTGGCACTGCCAAAACGAAGGAACTCAACTGAAAGCAAAAGGAAATGTGCTCAAACATCGAAAATTAACTTGTCGTCCCAATGTGTGTGTGAGTGTCCGTGTAGATGGACAGGTGTACGAGCGTGGACGTGTGTGGGCGTAGGTGTGGGTGTGGTTCTAGGTGTGGGTCTAGGTGTGGGTGTAAAAGGTGTGAGAAAATCAATTTGGGAAAGCATATCGACAGCAAAAGCCACGACGTTAATTTCAGGAACAATGTGGGCAGTTGTTGACCCGGTCACTTTGGTCGGCTACTTAGGCCAGTAAATCGTAAAGCTCTACACGATTTGCCTCGGCTCGTTTGCTCGCATTGTTGTGGGGCTACTGTTTTGCTATTGTCCCAATGAATCGCTAGACTTGGCTGACGCCCATCAAGCCGAGCGAGTCACTCCAACTGGACTCGTTATAGTCACATGTGAGGGAAGCTCGCCCTCTGTTCCTCGACTCAGCAAGCCAATGAAGAATTAATTTTTCATATGTGCACTGAGTGTGGCCACGCCTTGTTTCGGGACTGATTTATCCGCTTCGAGTAGTTTTTAGTTTTCACTTTTCCGCCAACTGTTTATAGTATTATTTTTAGATCAGAAAGTTGTTCAGTTCTGTTTTTCACTCCACTCACTTTCTGCAAACTTCTTCTCATTTTCTTGGCTCTTTCTAGTCCTCCTTGGCTGAAGTGAAGGAGCCGGGCATTAAAGCGAAATTGTTGTACAATATTTGTTTTTTATAATACATTTTCCTGTTTTTTGCTGCCTTCTGCGACAGTTGTTGTTGTTGTTGTTGTCATCTCTGGCTTGTCCCTTTTGTTGTCCTTATACATTTCACATAATTTATGCAGATCGACGCTACGTGCAGCCGGCGGCGAGGAGCCAGCCAGCAGAACTTTTCAGTATGAGCTGGAGGGGGCGGGCGGGATGATGATATGAGGGGGACGGGGCATTAGGGGGGTGGGAGTTGGTTCATTGTGTGGGCAGTGGGGCATTTAACATAGAAATAACAATAACAATTTAACAAATTGTCGCCACCGTTCGTTCGCTCTCTATCGCACGCACATGCTCGCTCTCTCTCTCTCTCTCTCTCTCTCTCTCCCTCTCGCTCCGTCTTTCTACACACACGCATCGTGCAGGACGAAATGTCTAGCCAAGCAACAATAGAAATTTACTTGCAGTATATGTATTTTTACTTGGCTTCCTGAGCTATGTGTGTGCTCCGCCTCACATACATATGCATTCTCGTGTGTGTGTGTGTTTCATTTGTGAATTATTTCGCTGGCTGAAGTCCATGTGTGTTGCTGTGTGAGTGTGCGTGGAGCAGCGGAAGTGCCAGCATAGTACAGCAGCTGGGGGCGTCAGGCGGTGGGCGTCGAGCGGACCCACGCGACTGCCTCGGCGTTCGACCCTTGGCACAAAAGCTGGTTAGTCAGTCAGTCAGTCATCGCGCTTGTGGGTGTTAAGGACACCCGCAAATACAATCACATACCCGCACACAAACACACACACACACACACACACACACGCGGACACTTCTGCTGAGTAGCCAAAGGCAACACCAACGCACACACGCACACACACACGCACACACGCACACACACACGCACACTCACATACAAAAAGCGATGAACTCATAAAAAACTTATGAAACTAATTTTGTTTTGCTTGGCTTTGCTTTTGCCTTTACTTTTGGCCGTTGCCGTTGCCGTTGCCGTTATCGTTGTTGTTTTTGCCCTGCTGCTGCTCTTGTTTGCCAACCCACTCACAAAAAGTCGCGACACATACACTCACACACACATATTCCCATTTATACACACACCGAAACGGCTGCCATTTTATTGCTTGACTTGAAATTCCATGTTGCAGCGACCGTCGCCGTTGTCCTCTGAATATTATGACTAGTCCGCAGACACTCGCCACACGTGTGATTGTGTCCGTGTGTGTGTGAGTGTATGTGTGTGTGAAAGGGTGGGAGCGTAACTTTGTTTGTGTGTGTGTGTGCCGTATCTTGTGCGCCTGTGTGTTGGCTCACCGTGCACGTTTGCACGGCACAGCCAGGGCCAAGTCTGCGCTCGTGTGCGTTGGCCAGTCCGCGCGACAATCAACAATCGACAAAAATAGGCATTAAAGCGAATAGCAACAACAACAGCAACAATAGAACTAACAGCAACAGTAAAATAGAAGTCCAATGCGTGCTCTGGCTAATTTTCATTTGGCATTTAGTTTGGGTCGTTGCCGTCGCCCTTGCCATTGCCTTTGCCTGTGCCGTCGCCATTGTTGCTCGGACTTTGGCAGGCAATAAAACAGAGAATGAAAAATCAATAGAATTGCATTTGGCTCGTTCCGCTGCCACACACGCAGAGCCCAATCTCCTTTGCCACCTCCTTCTGTGTCGTTGGTTGGATGCCATATCCTTTGCAATTAGTTGACGACCTATGCGCGCTGCATACCAAGCGAGATGCCAGGGCAGCTTCTGGTTCTGCTGCTGCGGAGACAGTGTCATACGCTGCGAATGAGTAATGCGTAATTTATAACGTATTTCTGCGCAATATTGTCGATTTATTTCCCCGCACTCACAATGCATAATACGTGTAAGTCATTGAGCCGTTGGCATCGGTGCTGTTGTTGCTCAACCTGTTAATTGCATTCGCACAATTATTTTTCAATCGCTGAAGGTCAACTGAATGTCAACTTTGACACGCCGACAATACAAGAGATTCTTGAGCAAATGAAAGCGATGTTCGATTGTTCGCTTCTCTGGTTTCTCCTTTGTCCTGACGAGGGTCACTTTAAGCCTCTTCAATTACATTTTCCTTGCTTTTGTCTACCAACTTTCTAATTAGCAAACCCCCAATTAAAATGCTAACGGTACATAACAAGAATTATCTCCACATAACGCTGGTTTCACTTTTGCCTGCCTGCCTGACCGCCAAGTATTCCTCAATTCGCTGATTGGATTAAAAAGGCTAAATTGAATTAAGTTACCGCATTAGCAGCAACTTTTGCCCAACCCCGATGCCGGCATATTCACGCGGCTGTTCTCTAACTCCGAATCAGATTAAGATACGTCTGAGCCCCACGTTCCTTAGACACCGACAATGTCGACTCGAATCGGTTTCATTTTTGTGGAAACCAAAGTGGTTAATTATTTCATCTTCTACTTTTTGTCGATAATTGGATTCCAAATTCGAGAGAGAGAATGCTTTTCATGCCACTCACAAAACTTGAATTCCGGCCGATCAATTTCCTTAAACTCCACTGGAAAACTTTTTGTTTAGATGGAAGATATGAAAATTTCACACCAATATGCGAAGCAGCAGCTGAAGAAGAGACAAACACAGGATACGACGGCGACGTCGGCTGCTTTTAAGCACTTTTATGCTGATGCTGTGATTTTTTACAGCTGCCGTTTCGATGAGGCAGCGTAGGCTGGGCTGCTGGTGCGGGTGTGGGGTAGGTATCTCTTAGCTACTGGCAGCTGTGCGTGAGGCAACAGAGTACGTTCCTCGGTCCTTGCATCTTCGAGAGACTGCCAGCAGTGGGTCGTTAGGCAAACGAGACGAGTGTGCCAAATGATGTTTGTCTACGGCAGCAGCCGCCTCCAAGAACTAAGGGTACATACTATGCATATATATACTCTTTTATATATATTGAATTTTGTGGTAATTACAAGTAACTCGCTTCAGCTCATTGACAACATTTCTTCCAGTGCTGACAGCTTAGCCTTTTTCCGTCAAATGAAGCGGTTTTCAATGTAAAACAGAAGAGAGCACGAAACATAGCTTTTTTCTGATATCCCTTAATGCAAAGGACCCGCATTTTATAAATATAATTAAAATGGGGCTGTCCGTTGGCTTAATTTAAGGACTGGTTATTGTTTAATGTATCCGGAGTTGCTGCTCTCTGATTACATATCTCGCAGCTTAGGCCATCAAATTACTTCTTTTTTTGGATCATGTTGAATTAACTTATGCATTGTTGTATCGTGCCATATGACTGCACTTCGGTGCAATTTTACCTTATTCAGTCACTAAAAAACAAGCAGTATTTTTCTTTGATACTTAATTGCGGTTTGTTTCAAACAACTTTCTAAGTTCAAAAAGTGAAATTATCTGCCTGGAGAAGGCTACTGTAACCAATTAATTAAAATATTTTATTTAACCCTAAATAAAACAGTAAGAAATGGTCTCATTGCACGACACAAAATCAAACAAAGAATAATAGTTTGCATTAAATGTCAGCTTGTTTTTTAGCTTTTTTTCTGATATGTGGCAACACTCCTGTTGTGCCTGTGCATGAAATTTGGCGCACAATCTGCTGACGCAGTTTGTTGACTCTGCTCTGTTGGCTGGTTTGTAATTGGCAACGCTGAGCTTTGTTGGCAACGCTTGCCAGTGCACTGTTCGCATACAGTAGGTTCAGTATATGGTATATACGAATTGGAGTTGCCAGACAATGCCAGCATAGCAAGCACTTTGGATTAACGATAATGGCTGCAAATTTCCAAAGTTGTTTGTTACTATTTGCAGTCTCAGCAGAAAGCAAGAGAGGGACAACCCTAGTCTGCCACTCACTCAAAACTTCAACGATTTACAGTTATTTTACAAGTTTAAATGGAACCAGCTACTTAGGAATAAAACCTAAGTTGAACCAAACCTGACTATTGCTTAAATCATTCAGGGACCTAGGCCAATACTCTCTTCTCGCAGCTGACATAACTGCATAAGTTCACCACAGCTTATTGGGTACTCTAAATAGCTGTGAGTCATACTCAAGTATCTATTTAATTGCACAGAAGATACATGAAAACCACAGAATTTGCTGTCGAAAGCAATTTAATCTATTTTCATGCCTGGAATTCCTCACATTGTTGCAATGTGTTAAATTGCTTACATCAAAGTCAAATTAAGAGAAGCTGCAAGTTTTAATCCTTCAGGATGCCGCAAAATGTGCGCACACACAACGAGCCCAGCAAACACTCCGGCATCTGAGGTGCGACAGAGAGGAATAGAGTGAGAGAGAGATGCAAGTAGCTGAAAGCAGTAAGCTGTAATAATTGAGATAAAAATGTGCAATTAGTGACTCGCGGTCGCTGTGACTTGGGTCTTTGCTGCAGCGCGGATTACATGCAATTTACGCGAAAGCCAATCCCATAAATGGAACTTTCCCAACAAGGAACAGTCCGCATGAGTGCAAGCGAGAGAGAGAGAGTTGGTCAGGGAATATGGCTTGCCTAGCTTGCAGCCTTTTAAGTCAGCCATTGTTATGAGCTCTGCCACTGTAGTTGGCTCCGTCAAAATCGCCAGCTACGTGAGCAGCGAGCAGTGCTTAGCAACGAATACAAGAGCAGTGAAAATAAATAACACTCTGTAATTTAAGTTTAAGAGTATCACACTCTTCACAATTTTCAATCGCACTTACAATCGTGAATTTTGTAACCTTTTAAAGAATAATTTCAGTTTACAAAACAAGCACGAAAGCTACTCACCTGAGCAAAACGATTTTTATACTCTTTGAGCATTGTCAAAAAAGGGCATACTATCTTTGTGCAAAGGAGGCGTGACGGATCCCTTAAACTCCTTACTTGTTCGGAATCACGGGCCGAGTCGATTGAGCCGTGTCCGTCTATCTTTATGTCCGGATGACCAGATGAAATAAAGATAACTGCTAGAGACAACAGATTTGCCATGAAGGTGTCTGTGTACTAGTCGCATATCAATTATATTTCAAATGTCGGGTGCCGCGCCCACCGCCACCGCAAATCAATAATTTAATTCCCTAAATCAATTTGTAAGGGCGTTACAACTTTTTGAGCGCAGCACGAGCGCCATCTATCGAGAATAATTGGAAAGCACCTACATATGTTTTCACAGGAACATTTTGCTCTCGTTTAAATACATATGCTGTATGATCTGACCGCCACCAAATTTTAAGAAGTTATTTGGGCGGTGAAAGGTATGGTGTTTTAGTTAAAACTGTCACGCATTAAAACTTCGCTTACCGTTTGGTTTTTATCGGTGGTTAAATTCTAAAACAAACTTGAACTGCGTATTGACACCCAATTTGGTAACCTAAGCCATTAAAGTCTCTAGGTTTTTATACGGACACACAAAGAGCCGGATCGACGGGTAGAGGACATAGCTAAATGGACTAAGGGGTTGAAGCCGATTTGGAGCACATTAAGTTATTGGTGTGTATCAGTATTATGTGACCCTCTATCATCAGTTAATATCGTTAATAAATACCGTTTACTGGGTATACCATAGTCGATTTACTTGCACTGTGAGTCGATCCGAGTTGTGCTTGAGTGCAGTGCAGCAAATCGTATAATTCGCTTTAACCCCAACACGCACCCAGTAGAAACGAAGGAGCTAAACGCTGTGCCTCAATTGGTTTTTCTAGCCAACTAAAGTCAAGCGCCGCTACCTTTCACCGCCACAACACCCGGCTCTCCCCCTGGTTTGTAACGTGAAAACGGTTCTGCGAAATGCTTTTTATTTATTTACCGCTTGGTAAATTCTCGTACGCAGCAGCGCAGCAACTTACAAAAAACAAACGAAAACCAACAACAAAACAAGTAAACGAGTAATACTGCATTGGGCTTCAAAAAAACGCGTTACGGGAGCGAATTTTTAGGTAAAAACTTTAACGTATTTATTGTGGTCAAACATGCCTGCAACAGTTTGCTTGTTTTTTATTTTTATTGGCTGTAAATATTTTATATAGTTTCTTCATTCATTTAGCGCACTTTGAAAGGATTATTAATTTACTGCCGTGCCAACAGAATTTAATTTTCAAAATGCGCAAAGAATTCGAGCACATTGGAATGGTTGAATGAATTGATATATTTATATTGATTTATTGCGTAATTTAAGTGTGCATTCAATATAATTAGGGATTGAACCTCATGGAGTAAAGTACATGAAATTTTATCCGTTAAATAATATTTAAATTACTATTTGTGCTTATGGAATAGATTACACTCTTACAAAGTATGCTTGGGAGTTTTTAATCAAAATATTCCATATCTCAATACATATATTTGTTTGTAACCCCGTTCCAATTGAAAACAATGGGCATGTTGAACATTCCATACGTCACTTTGGCATACACACAGCACCAAGACTACCAATTAAACGAGGGGCAGGCATTGATTTTATCACAGAGCTATCAGACAACGAAATTGGTAACCCGACACCCAAAATCAATGCAGTGCCAAATAAATCATGCAACCGTGCGACCTTTTAACAAACATGGCCAAAACGCAATTTGCCATGAACCGCAAACACGGTCGGCAAATGGAAATGGAATTGGGATTCGGTTTGGACATGAGCTGACTTGCAGAACTTCCGGACACTTCAGCGCAGCATCTGCTGGCAGAGCTCTGGCACTGTGTGAAAATATCATGAAAAACGAAAAAGCGAAAAATCTGCGTACAAATTGTCACCACCAAAAAGAGCACAAAACGAATACGTGATGATTGAGTTGTAAGTGGAAATTAATGAACGGAAACTAAATATCAGAATGCGGCTGCTACGTAGGCATTCCAGATTCTCTGTCACACTCCCCCATTGATCGGCCTCATCGGCATTGTGCGCCAATACAAACGAATGCTTGTTTACTCACAAATCTTTTCTTTGGCACGGACTAAATTTTGAAAAATGTCTCAGCCGCTGAGGGTCGATCGGGTTATTTATGAGGCGCGCTGCACTGGGACAATCAGCAATCACGTAGACCGTTTGCTTTGATTAATGGCCGCCAGGCAACCGCGTCTTCGATTTTTATTCCCGCTTCAGGGCGTTGCGGACAAGAACACACGCCTTGTACAGTCGAGTGGGCAAAGCAAACAGCGACAAACTTTTCACAACATTTGCCAAAATTTCAATAAAAACTTATCGGCGGCCCGGTCAGTGCTACTAAGTAGTATCGCGCCCATATTGACGCTCGGGCGATGCCGGGGCGGAAGCCATGTTTGACTTGACTGCAAGTTGGCAATTGAATTGGCAACGCCCTCGCAGGGCACACAATAACGGAAGTTACGCCCTCCTCGTTGGTTGAACAAATGTTGAGAATTTAAAATTTGTTTAAGCGCCTTTTGCAGCACAGAAATGTCAGTCCAGGGTGGGGGCAGTGGGGCAAGGGGCGGCGCCTTGCTTGCAGCTGTCATTGAATTTTTCAAGGCAGCTCGCTGCTGTCGTCGGTGTGAGTGCGAGTGTGTCTCATGGGCTCTGCTCAAGTTGCAGGCTCTGCTCAACAAGTATTTGTATCTGCTGCACTTGCGAGGCGACTCAACGCGACGCCTTGACACACAAAAAGCTCAACCGCAGCGAGAGCGCGTGAGACATTGTGCGTCGCAAAAGCCTAACCGAATATGCATGCTAGCTTAGAGCTTTATGCAAATTTAGCCAACATCACAGGTCCCCAGGCATATGAAAGCACACACACACACACTTCGCCCACAGTCACCCACACACACACCCGGTGACAACAACGGAAAACACTTTACGAAATGTAAGCGACCTCGACGCACCGTCACCGGACGGGGACGACTTTCATTTGCATTTAAAGTGCTGCCATATGGCCAACAACGTTATGTGCTTTTGCCCCAGAGCGTGCAACCATACGAAGTGTCGTCAAAAAAGGTTTCGGCGTTATGGAAAAGTGTTTTGAAAAATCTTCGAATATTGTTCGATGTTTATATCTCCGAGACGCAAATAAAGAGCAATAAATCGTTACTGAATTCGAAAGCGTAAACGAAACTTTACCTTACAAAAGTCAGTCACTAACCGAATATTTCAAACTAACAGACCATACCCTTAAGTTCCCATAGTTAACAATAACCATTCCATTAAACTTATATAAAATCCTAACAAATCATCATCCTTTTTAATTTCTTAATAATTTTAATGATTGCTAATCGCATTACGGCATATTCCTTAGTGGGTTGTCAAGATTGAAAGTTCAAAAGTTTAAACAACTCTAATCGAGCTTACGTAGTTGTTTTACCTTGTTAATGCGATATTATAAACACGAAATAGACTAAACAAAATGAAAGCAGTTAGCCTGTGATAACAAGGAAACAGTCAACTTTTCTTGGGAGCATTAAAAACTTGTAATGTAAATGCCACTGGCAAAATTTCGCATTTACTGAAAACAGTCGAACAGTAGAAAAAAGTGCCTAAATAGCAAATGAAAGATGATGAATATTTGTTGGGAGTATTAAGAGAAAGCCCTTAATATTTAAGTGCAAAACGTAACTTAATATTTAAGAGTTTATTAATTTTACATATACAATATTTTATAAAAATCATCACTTTAGGGTTATTACTGAAAACAGTCGAACAGTAGAAAAAAGTGCCCAAATAGCAAATGAAACGTGATGAAAATTTTTTGGGAGTATTAAGAGAAATCCCTTAATATTTAAGTGTAAAACGTCACTTAATATTTTAGAGTTTATTGATTTTACATACACAATATTTTATAAAAATCATCTCTATAGGGTTATTATACCTTTGTGCCAAGCGGAAATATATACAACAGAAGAAGCCGGAGCAGGCGGGACTCCAAAAACTACATATTTATTCTTAACCAACATCAGCAGCCGATTCGTTTCCATCTTTAAGTCAGAGATGTTGGACGCAGATCAAGTTTTATTTCGATATTAGCCTCGCCCCCTTCCAGCCTCTGTAAATCCATAAGAAACCAGGTCCAGGTATAGTTTAAAAGAAGTAAAGATTATATTGGGTTAAAACAATAAATAGTCTCGCCCATATGATTGCTAAATTTTGATTGATTGATTTACATAGAAGTTATTTAAAAAAGTCCTGATTTCTAATCTGCCCCGCAAAGTATGCAACACAAAATTCACTTAACATAGTGAATAGCAATTTGAAATAATAAAAACAAACGTAGTTTACTATAAACATAAATCGACTCCCCAATGTTAACTTATGAGAAAAAAAAAACAATTATAAAAAATAAAATTACTGTGAAATTTTTAGGTAAGGATATACAAGTTACTTACTTAATAAACTCAAATAAGAGTCGATTTTATTAAAACCATTACAATGAATAAATTAGTCAAACTAAACTTGAAATGTTTAACTTTAATTAGATAAAATTCTGAAAATCTTTAATTTTCTTTATTCTTTGAATGGGTTTCAAAATTTTAATTTTTTTCCGTAAACAGGCAAACATGGTATTATTATATTCATTCAAGTTGATATAAGATTATATACTTTGAAGTTGCAATAAAACTTGTTTCGAAATCCCCAAAACAAAAAAAAAATCTATTCTTTCGCTAGTTTCACGTTAGTCGTCCCACTGTCAGTCGGTCAGGTGTGGGAACAGATGCTGTGCAGAACTTTTACCCTACTTATGTGTATTTAATTTGGAAATGCGACAGTTACTACATTGCGACACTGAATACTTGGTGTAAATTAAATTACATGCGCGACAATGTCGGCTGGCCATGCCTTCTCTCGAAACTGGCACATTAAATTTTCATTCAACCAAAAGTCCCAAAGGTTGAAAACAGGCTGCAGCTGTAGCAGCCATTTGACCGGTGGCCGCATCCCAAGCGCCTAAACCGAATACGATGTACCAACAAAAATGTGTCCGTTTAGGTCAGAAAAGTGGGGAAAATTGTGGTGGACCCTTAACGCGTGAAAATTAATCTGCAGCAAGATGAAATTTGTAAAGTGGCCGTTGTAAAATCGTAACACTAAGTTCTTTCGCTACAAATAAAGTTGAATCTTTATGATATATGAACATTTAATTAACATTTTGAACGTAGTGCTGTTTTAGGTATATAAAACAAGAATAGCTGATCTCTATTACGAACTGTAACTAACTACAGAGTTGAGACTCTTTACTCATATTGCGAATATTTCCTATAAAAAGTAAGCTATGCAAGATAATCTTCATTTTTCCATCAAATTTATCAAACTGTGATTATTTGATTTAATGAGCGTATGATTCATAAAAATAAAACAAGTTATGTTCTGTAATAATTCTAGTTTGGTTAATTATTAAATTAGATATAAAATCAGAGTTTTATTGCTCACTAGCCCATGAAATTCTTTGCATTTATGAAAATGTTTATTTAGAAATACCTTTGCTAGTTGCAAAGAAACTGTAAAACGCACTTCAAATTGTTTCGCGTTTTCATTTTTAGCGCTGCGCGTGCTTTGTTTCAACAAATTGGCAACAATTTACAAATTTTCAATGGCTTTTAATGTATTTTCACTTTGTGTGCTTCAGTTCGCAATTTAATTACACTTGACTGCAGCACTTCAACAATCAAATGGACGACTACCTGCGGCTGCTGTCTGTCGACTGATAGAACCCCACCCTTCCCCAACACTCCTTCCAGCCACTTGGACGCTCAGCTGGAGCTGGCGTGTCTGCCGAGGGGCACGGTCAAGTGTTAATAGGTGAACCGTTTGGCCTTTTGGTCGCAATGTAACCCCGCTGAGCTAAGACAGCCATGAATATATACACATCACTCATAGCGCAAACATGTTTGTTGGTTATCACAGCAGATGGACACAGTTCGCTGGGCATATTTTTAATTATTATCGTAACTAAACACCTTTGTGTTTACTATTATCCTCTACCCTTGTTATGTTCCTTCTATGCGTACCTCCTTTGTACATTTTATAGATAGAGAACAATATAACAATGAACAATAACTTCCGCTATAGAAAGCGAGATGTCTATTTAATTCAATACATGCCACTAATGCAGAGAACTGGCAGCGAGTTGGCTGCGGTAGTCGAGGAGGATGTAAGGATAGATGCGGAATAAATAAAACTCAAATAAAATGCCAATAAAGCGAACCAATAGAGCGCTTACACCCAACGATATATACTCGTACATGCTCGTATGTATTAGTTTGCAAATAGTCGAGTATATGTTACACAGAAGCAGGAAGCGGAAATGCGATTTTGGTTTTGTTTTGCGCATGGCGCATTGCGATCCGAAATCCCCTAAACACAATAAATTGTACATTTCATTTAAGTCCATTTAATTTACAAAGCGAAACCGAATCCGAACAACAAATAAAAAGGCGCCATTGTGGGTGCTGGCAAAATGGCGGCCAGCTGAAGTGGAAGAAGCTCAGACGGGTAGAAAGGGACATGCAATGTAGAGAGAGAGAAAGCGAGAGAGACAGAGAAGAATATAATAAATAAATATAACAATTGAGCTAAAATGAATGAAATGAAATAAAGCTCATGTGCTGCCATCATATTGAATAGTTGAAGCTATGTTCGAGTCTGGGACTTGGCGCATTCAAGGGAAGTCCCAAGAGAAGAGCAGCTGCTGCGAATGTATTCCCGCTGCTTGCTTTACATTTGTCGAGACATCTTGGTCTACCGATGCTTCATTCATTTTTCATTGACAGCATCCAGGGTTGCCTTTTCCCCTCTCATTCTCTACCTAGATCTATTCGCACTCGTTCCCTCGAAGTTTTCGGCTGTCCCATTTCTTATGCAATGTATTTGTAGCACATGTCGGAAAAGCGCACCGATTTGCAGCTAGTCAAAGTTTATTTAAGTTGATGCTCTGCCGAAATCCTTTCGACCCCGGACATTTCCTTAGAGCGTCTTTATTTTGCAGGGTTGATAGTGTTTCCCATCGTTTGGAAGAGTTTCCGCCTGCCTGCCCGGCTGCAGTGCCTGCAGCTGCATTGCGAAAGTTTTTCGTGTTTCCTTTCCGTTTTATGCACTTTTAGCTGCCACACTCAATGGCCAAATATTAAACAGTCGCCGTCGTCTTTGATGTGTTTCACAACTTGGCACACTCGCCCAACTTTGCGATTGAAAACAAAGTTATTGAAATTCTGTTCTGCAAAACTTTTAGCATAATTCAATCATTCCGCTGTATACTTTGTAGCCGCTTCACTTCAGTGCAATGCGATTTCCGAGTACATTTATTTGGCATTTTTTGGAGTACAACAAAATCAAAAATAGTAAAAATCAATTGCAAAAAAAGAAAGAATACTTACAGTATAAATGCCAAAGAAATCAATAAGTACAAATTCAAAGGAAAAACTGAGCGGCAATAAATGTATTTCCCTTAAAAACTTCTATACATGCTATGCATTTGAAAACATATTTCTAACTTCATACCTTAATCTCTTTCTTCAACAGTGATACATCGATATCAACACGCGTAGATATGCTTACGCCTGCTATTGAAGTCTACAAGCCGCCGCTCTGACACAAAGACGACACTGTGGAGAGCAATTTAGGGAATCCATCGACGAGTAGCGATTTCTAGCAGAAGCTAATCACCACTGCAGAACTAACTACGGATAATCTATTTGTTCTTCCATCATAGTGTCAATCAGGTCTGGAAAACTGAAAACCAAACGGAGCAGGCGGCAACTTCTCGCCGCATCTGGAAACCACACTAAAAAGTTTAAACAACAACACACTACACTAAACAATAAAACACCGATACCCACACACACACACAAACACTTACAGAAGACACAGAATCAAGGAGAAGAAGTGAACAACCACAGAGAGAATAATAATAATAATAATTGATCCAACTGAATAATTCCTAAGATTGATTACATTTAGTTACTTTTTAGCGTAAATGATTTTTAAACCTGGCCCAGAGGTGGCCCCAAAAATGCTGCGTAGTAAAGCAGAAAAACAAATGGAACATAGTTGTAAGTATAGGGTATTCAATATAAATGTATGTTATGTATGTACGTGTAACGGTGATGGCGAAACACATCGCATATTTTCATATAGACGCGATGCCCGGATGAGAATTGTGTTTGTATCTGCAACAAATTTAACAAGTAGTTCGTGTATATTCAAACGAGAGAATTGTTTTCAATGTGTATCGAAAATGTAAATTTAGTTGTATTGATGAAGAAAACAACAAACATGGAACAAAAACCAACAACAAAAAAGGTTAACGCAAAGAATAATTTTTGTACTGCTGAAAAGACATGACAAACAAATAAAACATAATAAACGAAAGAAAAACATAACATTAGATGTACAATTCTAGAGATTACTTTTTAATACGTTTCCAACACCGAAGAATGCAAAAGTAAAGCCGAAATTTGAAATGTTTAGCAATAGAAAATTCGAAATTTACATTTGATTTTCAACCAAATTTTTGCGCTTCGATTAATGCGCGGGATATATTTGACATCCGGCCTTTAAACTGCACAGACAAAGATATAACATACACCTTTGCAGAGGGTTTTAGGTTTTATGGTATAGAGAATATATAAACATATATATACACATAGACTTAATATCGTTGATCATGGATTCGCTTGAATATTGGACCTCTATATCATATAGTAGCTGTCATAGTTATTAAATGTTCTGGAAGGGTTAAGAGCCTTCGGCCACCGAAGATAATATTTTTTCAATATTGTAAATTTTGGAATTCGTCATTGCCGAAAACAGTGCTGATGAGCCCTCACAAAGTGCCCCAAGATGTTTGAAATATTTTTAATTTGTTTCATTCAGTAAATCGCAATCATCCGTTTTATAAACACCCACAAACAATTGCACTATTTATGATTAACGTACCAATTGCGATCGATCGGAGCCCCTTTTGTATATATTAGTGTATAATAGAAAGTTTTCAGGCATAGTTAATTATTGTTTTCGACTGTGATCACATTAATTATGCTCGTGTTCGTATAGTAAATATAAAAAATTGTTGCATTGTTACTGTTTTAAAATACATATTTGAATACATTCAGTCAACCGAAAGCAATGGAGTTCACAGTCGTGCGTAAATATTTAAATATATGGTACATAGATACTGAGTTTATAAACAGTTAACTTTGGTTAATGCTCAGTTGTTCCTATACAATGATTCTTGCGAATAGAAGGTTAATAAATGAAGAATCAATAAATAGTGCTATATTTTCTTGCTTTTTTTGTTGATATGCCCAACTCATTCATAATTGTGCTTGACAATATCATTTCTTAAACACTTTGAATAACTTTTGGTTTTGCTTATCGATTGATTGATTACTGTTTTCTTTTTTTTTTTAATTTCATCCTTCATTCTTCTGCTCACAAAACAACTGCGCCTAGCACACAGTCGTTGATAACGCCGATAAGTTACTTCTTATGTTTTGCCTGAGCCCAATCGATATTGCTGTCAATACAGTGGATCAGCACAGCATTGATTGAAAAATGGCAATCGCATTGATTGTTTTCTTTTAAATATGGTGTATATCATGCTGGTAAAACACAACAAAGTCATAACACAACTATATGATACTGATAATATCAAAATGTTCATAGTTAAGAGACAACAATAATACGAAAATAAATATAAATACTGTAAATAAGTTGAGAAGATTTGATTGAATGTACACTCATACATAACTGCACTTAGTATAAACTTGTATCATTTGGATAGTTAAGCTAATCAAAACCATTTTCTAAGACACGAAATGCAGATGTGCGAAAATGAGAAAGACGCTAGAAAAAGAATAATTAAGTTATAAGTAAACTAATCAGCGCATAGCAAGCGAATGTGCGTCGAGGAAGATTAATTAAATATGAATCGCATTCTAACATAGTAAATAATATCCATTTTATACACACGCTTCATGTTGAACATGCTCGTTAAATGTTTCGTTGTTACATTAATACACACACATATATATGCAATCAAGGTATGAATAATTAACGATAACAAATTGAAAACTTGCACACTTTTTTACAATTGGCTTGGTGAGACTATGGTTTAAAAAAATGATAGGAGATTAGTTTACAAGCAATTTGAATACAAATGAAAATAATTACGATAAAAACTGAGAAAAACTCCATAAAGCAGCGTAAAAAATACATATAAATTGAGTAATTAATGCCGAAATAATAAGGCAATTTGAAAATGGCAAGCATTGATATGAACACGCAATGAACAATAAAATTTATTTATATATAATGATGAGAGAAATAATCGAAACACATAATAATAGAACTAGGCGCATATTGAAAAATAAAGGAGAAATATTATTGACAGAAAAAACAAGTTTTATTTAATTTTTGTATGCGCTGGAGGCCGACAAGTGGGGGTTAAGCTTTTATCGAGCCAATAAAATAGAGCTTATTACAGAGATGAGTAATTAAAGCGCTTAAACTGAAACAGACCCCGACGCTAATTTAAAATTAGTTTTTACTGGTTGAGTATAAGTTAAATGTTGCTGATGATCTCTGAAAGTAGATATTCAAATAATCTTCTTTCTTTACGTAATATTGATCTCATCGTTACTCTTTTGCTTGAGTTCATATCATTCAATAGAATTTACGGAAAAACAAATTTCAGGAACTCTAAATATATAATGATTTTTAAGCCCATCCCTAAGATTATGCAACATAGAATTTGCAAAACAACGAAGTTATATACTGAATTAATCGTATTTGTCTTGTGTTTAGCGCGTATGTCACTGGCGTATTTGTGATTGTTTAAATATATAACAACCTAAATAACGTACAAATACAAAAAAAAATAATTTTTAGCAAATGTAAAACGATGAGTCTTGCATTAATTTCTTTATTACGTTACTCCCATACTCAGGTAAACGCAGATAAAACCTTTTAAATTTTTTTTGCTCAGCGTCTGTTCCCATTATAAACAATCATATAAGACTTTCCAAACATTGGTCCAGGTATATAGCTAGGAATTTTCAGGAGTTATTTTTAATGTTTAAGATCTTTTTTAAGTCTTTGTGTCACTTGTTCGACCAATTATCGAGTGCGGATTATTTATTTCGTGATCTCAGTGCAAGGATCATTTTCCCCGAAAATAAATTTCCTAATCTTTGCCTTTCGTGCCTTCCGTGAGAAGCAGGGTTGAAAATAAAAATAGGATTTAAAAAAACGAAGAGAAAAATTTAAAAATTGTTTGAAGAATTTATGCGACGGAATCAACAAAAACAAGCACAAAAGTTACAGTAGAGTGTGCTCGACTGTGATATACCCCATACTCACCTGAACAATACGGTTTCTTATAAATTGAACTTCCATTTTGTGTGTTGCATACTCAAGGGAGCGGTTTGGAAATCAGTAATTCTTTATATTTGTTCTTAAATAACTTGTATGCTATTCTGTATTAAAATTACGCTTAAAATAAGCTTCTTATTAAACATCTAAATCAAACTTGATCTGCGTATTACTGTACGTATGCATGTTGACACCAAATTGGATAACTCTAGGTTTTATAGTCTCTAAGATATAACGGACAGACAGACAGACAGGCAGGCAGACAGACATACAGACAGATAGACGTAAATACACGACTATATCGACTCAGCTGTTGGTGTTGATTAAAACTATATACACGTATAGCGAGGTCTCACACTCGAAAGAAGCCTCCTTTTGGCTTAAACATACATTTTCTACTGGCGCAAATTTCTAATACCCTTCTATTCTATGGGTAGCGGGTATAATTAGTAAATGAATGCAAACATACGTGTACATGCTCGTACATATGTACGTTGCTTCGCGATTCTGTCCGCATTTCCGGATCGTTGATTTTCGTCGATTTCCTTCGAAATGGGCACCAGCGCTGTGTAGCACGAGCCACCCCATATAAACCAATGTCTGCCACATGGGAGCGTCGCAGTCGCGAGCTGCTGTTGCTGCAGGTCCCTCGACAACGAAATGAAATGAAGTGAAATAAAATCAAAGGCATCCATCGGCGTCAGAAGGCAACGCATGGAAATCGACGTGCTCGCTGGGAAGCCCATTCCCATTCCATTCTACACCAAGCCATGGCACATGCATAGAAGAGCCAGTCATTCCTGCCATCAGTTCCGGCCCACGCCAATGATGATGTTTACAGTTGAGCTGCACTGCTAGACATAACGAAAGACCCTCTCGCAGCACCGCGCACCCACCTACTGAACTAACTAGTTTATGTGGCATGCGTTCATGTGTGCACACTTCCACCTTTTCATAGCCATCCATGCCCACGCCTCCTCCACCCGATGCGCGGACAGGATTTTTGTGCTAAGCGCCAAAGTTGTTTGCTTTTTGTCCGCATTGAAATCCGAAAGTGAATTTTCCTGACTAGATAGTGCGGTTATGGTTACTGCGGCAGGAAGTTGTGAATTTGGCACAAATATGCCATAACTGTGGCTACAAACTGTACTGTAACGATTGAGGAGGACCCCAATTTCATAAATTTGTGCGTGTAAGAGGCCCGCCATGAAAGTAATGCCCATCAAACAAGTCTATGGCACTGGAAATCCTTAAGACCACACAGATTATTAGCTATTTATGAGTATGTACATACATAGAGGTAAGTTTACCTTCCACTGACTTTCTACTTAGTAAATGCGTAATCACATGTTTTATCTTACTTAATCAAATTAGAGAGTTGTGAATATATGGCTAAAAGTTGATTTTGATATAGCTTTTATTTATTAACTAACTTTTACTTTTTTACAGATGTTAGGAGAATAATTTGTCTGTTTCTATCATTACAGAATATGTTTATTCAAATGCAAACAGCCTCTTTAATTGACCTCACAGTACAAAAAATCTCCCATTGCATCGCATTACAAAGCAAATATCTTACTGCAAATTGTGGTTTTGCCAAATTCCCGTGAACATGTTTTCTTTTGTCTTCTCTTTTTTTTCCGAACAATGCTACTCTTAGCAGGAGCAGGTCTTTTTCAGAATTGTGTACTCCAAGCCGGGCGAGGCCAGACCTGCCCTAGTAATCGTACAAATCATGCTGAACACGACGGCAAAGCTGCCTGCTGTTCGTGCAAATCGAAAAGTGCCCCCAGGTGCGGTGCCACACTTCTCAACAGGTACCCAAATTCACCCACTCGCAGTCGCCTGTCGACTTGGGTTGGCCATGCAGTTGCCAAACGGTCGATTAGGATTGAGCCTGAGATTGGGGCTGCTGGGAAGTGATGAGATGGAAGGTGGTGTTGGTCTTGTCGGGGGAGCTGAGGCTGGTGGGTCAGGGCGGAGCTGATTGGAGTGAAGCGCCACTAAAGGGCGCAATTGAGAGAACAACAAGCTTAACAAGTTGCCGTTTGCCGGGAGCGCTCTTTGTTTTCCAGAGCCCATGTAGCATTTCCCACGATTATTTGGCAATGTGTGTGTGTGTGTGAGTGATTACGAGTGAGTGGGTGTGGGTGAGGGCGCCCAACGCAGATACACGTCAATTGAGAACAATAATGTGTCACTTTTGGCGGCTTTGGCTGCGACTTTAATTGTGCATTTAAATCATAAATCAACAGTTGAATAATTCCTTTGTAAATAATGAACGCCACGCCCTCCCCGCCCCTAGGCATACCTCTTTGTGATTCCCCGTTGCGTTCTGAATCGGTAGCGGGTTATTATCGATTAGCTTGGCAGCCTTGAAAACGTTGCTTTAATAACGAAATTCCCTCACCACAGCTGACTCAGGTCAGTGGAGTGGGCGAGGGAGTGGGTGAGGGAGTGGGTGAGGGGTGTCAAAACCCAAAACCATTCATCGACTGTCAAACTCAAGTGGAGGCGCCGCAAAACTACGCCCAACTCCTGGATTCGCTTTAAATTTATGAACTTGACTTTCGCTTAGCTCCACAGCCGTCAGTTGCCTTGCCACACACATCCCCCTAACTCGTTTGCCTGCGTCTCATATCCTGCGTCCCATGGCTCCCTCGATCAGACACGAAACGTAGCGCTAAAGGTTTGCATGACTACAGGAAATTACCATAATTTCAATTTAAGAAATTAAACGAATTTTGTTGAAGCAAAAAGAGCCTCGCAGTGGTCCCAACTTCGCATGCCAACGACAGCAGTAATAACAGCAACTCCCGCGAATAGCCAAGGCTTTAATAATAGAATTGATTCTAGAGTCCAACTGTCCGAAGCTCAGCGGGGAGGCGGTTACATCCATGGTCGAAATGGGTAGAACTACTAATTTCTGCCAAAAAAAAATATTGCTTATTTGCTAATAGAGATTCAATCTGATGTTAATTAAAATAATGTATCTGTACTTCCGAGAACAAAACTATACAAGCATAGCATATTTTCTGTATCCAATACAATATGTATAGTTCCAGTTAGAGCTTGAATATAAGCGAACAGAGTTATTATCTATTTATCAAGTTTATTTTTCGCGAATCCAGAAATGATAGACTGAAATCGACGTATGTACCTTAATCGATAATAAATAAAACGAGAAAGAATGACTCCCTTCGCAATGCTGAAGTTCTTATACCCTAGCCTAATGTTAATGTCAATATGTCTATTTTTGATTGATCCTGAAAAGTTTATTTCTTTCCAAAATCAGAAGTGGTCTTGATACAAAAGCCTTCATATCAGAAAATAAAATGTATATTATTTAGTGGTTCGATTTTGATGTAATTGTATATGTTTATTATCTATTTATAAGAAGTCCGTAAATTGGCTTGCTGTATGTTGAAAAATAACAAAAAATTGGCCGATAGTTTGTATGGCGGCTGTACGATAGTACGAGCGCGCAGCAAAAAGAAGTATGAGTATCAAGTTTCATCAAGATAACTCGTAAAGACTAGTTTCCTTTGCTACAGACAGATACACCAACAGTGCTAGCTCGCTTACCCAGGTGATGTTTATTCCGAATATAAGTATATTCTTAAAGATCGGAGATTTCTTCAAAGGTGCGTCGCAATCTCATGGCCAATATTAATATACCCTCTGCAAGGGTATAGTGATGACATCTGAAGTTTTGATTAAATAGAACTCGACAATCAGGGTAGTATTTCGACGTCAAAACGTCAAAAACTGCAATGATTACTGCTCATGTTTTATAACACTGTTCCATAACACGTGGAGCTCTTTCGACCTCACAAACACCTTTCCACTACTCCGAGCTCCTCAACAGCAGCCAAACCAGTGTAGAAAGAACAAAATGAATTTACCTCAGAACGATCCACTTCTGCAGATTACGAAGTGCGAGATGTGCCCCAAGAATGTGACCAACTTCGTGTTCGGTCTCTGCGAACGTTGCGTTGCCATTTGGGCGAACAAGCGCAGCATGGAGACCTTGCACATCACCATCGACCACGTTAAGGCCGCCATTGTCAGTATGAGCCAGAACAAAATCAATCATCAAAGCATGCATGGAGCCTTCCGTTGCGTTATCGAGGAGGAACAACGTCGGCGCAAGCACAAAGTCGAAGTGTTCCAGAAACTTCGCGAGAAGTTCCAAGATGGTGTGATTATACACGCGAATGAAGAAAACTGTGCGGCAACCAACCTTAGATATGAGGTAGAGGAGAACTTTTACGACGTGCCCCTGCCGAGTACGGAGCTGGGTCAAGTTTTAGATGACTGGCAAGCTAACTCAACAGGGAAACGGAACTGATAAGCCTTTTATATATTGTATATTTTATTTATAACCAGAAAAACTAATAGAAATAATATTCTAATGACAAATGTTCGCTTCTAGCAATACAAAGTTACAGTTTTCCTGGCCAGAAATTTGACAATAAATTTCAGGGAAAAATCAAAGTCAGCGGGGGAATATCCCATTAAAAAGCAATTGATGTAAAGTAATTGCATTCGCTTTTGTGCAGCAGAAGATGCAGCCACAGCATGTTGAAGTCCCTGAAGGTTTTCCACATCTGTGTTCTACACACAACTACGTTCATTGAATTTGTTTATTCAAATTTACGTCATTGCCCGTGTTTATCACAAATAAATATCAATCTACATAAATAAGTGCGGCCAACTGCACACACGAACTGTAAATGTGGTCAGACATACATGTGTAGGACTTGTCATTGTCCGGCAATTTGTTTAATGACCAAGCCAATAAATCAAATGCTCAGTCCATGCATTACATTCAATTTAGTCAAAGCTGACGTCAAAGCTCGATTATGGATCGAAACGGAATTAAAGTGATAAGTGCGCTTTAAGCTTGCCGGCACGAACGGGCAAGAACTAAACTATAGATCGATTACTTAATCAATCTTTGATCCAGTTGCTACACTTTAACTCAACGTTTCAATCCGGACTTAGCTCTTATATAAAAACGAATTTTGAAGGTGAGTCCAGAGTAAACACATACTAATTACAAACATGGAAACATTAGCTTTGGGGATTACCCCTGATTCCAAAACAGCAACCATACTTTTCTTACCTTTTGGCACAACAAAAACTGGAATTTGTTTGTATTATTATATCAAATTTCATTGCAATAAATACATCATAATGTTATTTATATGGCTGCATGTCATAAATGCTCTGAAATACGACGAGCTTTGTAGGAATGCAGTGTTGGCAGCATGTGTTCTCATTAACGAAGTGATGAGGGCAGGGCATTAATGCCCTCCAGATAAGTGTAATAAATCCATTAGATCATAGATCGCACAGAGAACACAAGTTGAATTCGTTTCACTTCACTCATTACTTGTAATGCTCAATCATTGACATTTCGCGATAGACAGAAATTCAATGTATTGTAGGAAAAGAGTTTCTCAGTTATAAACAAAAGGCAAGGAAAGGGAAAACTAAAGGTGTTTCCTTCAAAGTGAACACGAAGCAATATCAATAGAAACTCTGTCTGCTGAATGATACAATTTGTATACCATTCTAGTATCTCAGTTTTCAACTATCTTTATTAAACAAAGCACATGATTCATATCGCTGCTCGCTTTTAATAAGTCGGAACTACCCGACTCGGACTGATATACCGTAATATCGCATACAACCTTTTCAAGATATTGCAACCAAATCCAAAATCAGCCATTCTACATAAATAATATGCATTTCAAAATCGGACAACTATAACATGTAGTTGCCTGCCAAAATGAGGCTTTTTGAAAACCAATTCCTTTTTGTATAAAAGTCAACTTAACTTTACAATCTTTCTATTTAATTTAAATTGGAAAACAATAACCTATAGACAGCAATAAAGGTTTTCATAAAATAATTATTTTTGGTCTGTTCGAACAACAGAGCTGCACGGAGGAGAATAAAGACCTTCAGAGATATGAATGTTGCTCTTTTTTTTATTTTTGTTAGTCCTATTAGTCCGTATTTTATACGGAAGGACATGGGTATACCGACTCGGCTGTTGATGCTCAATAAGCATATAGTTACTGCCTGTTTCGTACAATGCTATAATACCCTTCTAACCTATGAGTAGCTGCTATAATAAAAGCTTTGATGAAAAAACTGGCGAGGTCCTTAATCTTGTACAAGAATCGACTATAGTGAATGATGTATAAGTGCAAACATGTACTTGAGTGTATCGTTTCCAGCAGAAAGTTAATAAATTGAGTTCAACTGCAATGACTCCGCCCTCGAACAAGAGGTCATTGAGTTGTTCCTGGGTAGCTTAGGCTGTCGTGTGGACTGTAAATGGGTCTTTCAGATGGACAGTAATTGATGCATGCAGCAAGTGGAAACAATGCAAAATGGCCGTAAAAACGGCGCGACACAGCTGCTGGAATAATTAACGCGAACTTGTGAGCTAACGAAGAGGAATGTTGCAACAATGAAAACAAACAGACAAACAAACAAACAGGAAACAACTGCGATTGTGGCAGCTGCAGACATTTCTTTCTCTCTTTTTCTCTTTATTTCTCTCTCTCTCGCGCTCTATCTGTGTTGCTCACTTGACTTTTATTTGAACTTGCATTGATATGTGTGTGCATAGGGAACAATATGGAGGCGCACTCAAATGCTGGGACGGGGTAGGGCAGGTCGAGTGAGGGAGGGAGGGGGTCAAGACTCACAGACTGCAGTTGTGCGGGCCCCTTCATACCTTTCCGAAAGTTTTTTGTGTGCATTTTGTTGTCAGGGCAAACTGCCAAATTGGCCTAATGGCGTTAATGCGAATACGAGTCCCGAGTAAGCCAGCAGAGGCACCAGTAGCTGCAGCTGCACCCGGCTGACATCAGAGATCATTACAAAGGCCATCAGTGGGTGCAGTTGCCAAGCAATGGTTGGGAAATTTCGGGCAACAATATTGCAGGCAACTCTGTTGACAAATGCAAATTTAAGAACTTCGAAATCTGGCCAAATTGGCAGAAGGCAGACGGCATCAGGTGAAGCTGAAAATGGCAATGCAAATATCGATTGCAATTTTTAAAGTGACAACACTAGCTCAACCATAAACATTGACCAACTGGAGTGCAAAATAATGACGTTTCTCTCCTTGACTTTCTTGCGTTAACCAACACTCTTCATATGTCATTAAAATCACACTTCTCTGAGTAGATTGTACACTGACGCTATGGCCCCCTTTTCCATTTGCTCACAATGCTCGGCAAGGACGCGCAAGGTAGTCAAAGATCCCAAGACATTGAAGGATATTTATATGTGTCCGGT
Source organism: Zaprionus africanus (assembly GCA_018151435.1). Classification (NCBI taxonomy): domain Eukaryota; kingdom Metazoa; phylum Arthropoda; class Insecta; order Diptera; family Drosophilidae; genus Zaprionus; species Zaprionus africanus. The sequence continues at coordinate 231,952 of JAECXB010000237.1, read as the reverse complement.
AAGATTTATGTAAATTATCCACACAATCCTCAATACAGTTTTAATTTCAATTGCCAGAAATGTTGCAAAGCCAAGGCAGAAGCGCCCAAAAAACTTGTGAATGTTGAGGAAAACAAAGAAGAGGAACAGACTCAAATCCAACAGGCAGTGGCTCAACCTGAAGAGCCCCCAAAGGTACCCGTACTCCCGTCGCCCGTTAAGTTGCCAATTACTCAGGTTGAAACTGAGAGGCCAGTCCTACCAACCCCACCCCTAATGCAGATTGTCGTGATCAACGGACGCAAATACATTGCAATCAGTGCTACAGCTCCAGACAGTTAGGCACCAAACAAACATACTAATGTGATACTAGACTATATGCTAATATATAATATTATAATAAAAACATCTTAGCTCTTTTCTATCCCTGGATTTAAAATGTATCCCAAAATAAATGACATTTAGAAGCTCTAACATCAGCTGACCAAATATAATATATAATACAATATACATGAATGGTATTATTCATCCAGCCTGCAGCCCAGGAACATGTTTTTAATTAAAACTACTAAGCCAGCCTCTAATTTGCATAAATTAATTGGACGCATTGCGTGACGCGCAAAAATAGCAACAACGGTAAACAATAAACAAAAAGTTAGCTCGCAGAAATTTTGTGTTTGCGAATTTGACGGCATGCATCAACATGTTTATTTTCGAAACTGTTGTCGTTGCAACAGCTTGCAACATGTGTTGTTGTTGTTGTTGTCGTTGTAGCTGCAGCTGTTATTGCAGCTGCTGTTGGCGAGGAATGTGCGTGCCACCGCGGTATTTATTTACGTCACATTTCCGCTTCCGTTTTGGGGTGCAGCTGCACTTCGCACCAGCTGCCACGCCCAACTAACTCGATTTCCGCCCATTTTGCCGGTCTGCGTGATTTTCCAACATTTTCCATGCCCATAAAACTTTTAATGGAATCTCCATAATCACATTTCAAGTTGTACAACCATCGCATAATCCCAGTCCCAGTTTCCAAACCCGATTCGCAAGCCAAAACGTCCCTTGAACGCATACATTTCAGGGCAAACGATGAGGGAATCAGGAATTATTATAAGCATTATGCTCTTACAATCCCTATAAAATAAGCCTCGAATCATATTCAGACTAGAACCAGCAAGAAAGGTAAGTACGCTTGACTGTAATACACTCACTAACCGTCTAATCGTTCAAAAAATTGTATTTATTAATTTTTTTTAAAATATATTTTGAAATTATTCAAGTTCCTGTTAAAAGGGTCTTGAGGGTAAAAAAAACCGTTACCTCCACCGGGATTCGAACCCGGAACCCATGCATAGTGACATTTTAAAAACAAAACTAACAAAGTATATATATTCATGGTCAGGATCATTAGCCGAGTCGATTAAGCCATTTCTGTCTGTCTGTCCGGATGTAAGCATGACCAGATGAATACACAGATCTCAGCTATTATAAAAGCTAGAGACACCAAATTTGGCATTAAGGTCAGAAGCAGACAAAGTTCATTTCAAATGTTGGGTGTCACGCCCACCGCCCCTGCAAATCAATAATTTAATCTTTTAAGTTGATTTGTAAGCGTTATATAAAAGATAGAACATTCGGGTTAGACCAATACTTAGTTGATTGTCACATCAATATATCATCAAAACTCAATCCGATCGGACAAACACAGACGATATTTCTATTAAGTATGTTAGTATTGTAGTAGCGAAGGGAATCTTACAGTCGCGTGCCGCTCGACTGTTGCACTTATGTAGTCATAAATATGTAATTTAAAAATTTATCTACTACTAAACTTATTTCTTAAGTAACTTCTAAGTTAACTAAATGTTCTAGAATCATTTAGATAATTACAATTATTGTGCTTACCCCTCCTCCTTGGAGAAATCTAAGATCTTAGATCTAGATACCAATACGAACACACGTCAGATATGGCAATAGCGATATATAACATAATATATATGGGCTTTTGGGTTTGAAGAAAGTTTCCCTCCGCATGTTACAAATATAATCAGTTGCCAAAATATTATAATACCCCTTGTATTGGTAGAGCATGCTGTTTAAGAGTTAATTCTCTTTAAATTTCACAGCGCACTTTATTTTTCTCAGTGGTTTCTCTAAGCAACACTGTCTTCCGTCGATTCTGCCAAACTTTACAAACTTCGAGAGTCCTTCAAAGTTGAAATGCCAATGCCTGCCTGTGTGTGTGTGAGAGTGTGTGTGTGAGTGCAAAGAAAACAAAACATTTCACCCACAAACGGAGTATGCACAACCATTGTCAGAATCAAAATCAATGTTAGGACCTTGTAACCTTCGTCAGGTCTTCGGGAGGGTATGCGGCACATGGGCTCCGAGATATGACATTCGATTTTTGGACGAACGACCTACAAAGTTGAATGTCTGAAACTATGCAGCGAATACGGATTGAGTGCACCTGGCAGGCCAAAAAGCGCGCTGAGGCCAATCAAGCATCATGCAAGCAAGGTCCTCAGCTAGCTGCCTAGCGACAATTAAGGTCGTACACAGAACCCAGCCCCCCACACCCAACCCCCTGAACAGGGAGCTCTTTGACCCTAGTGTTGCCTCAGCTGTCGCGGGAGCTTTTATTGTCGCAGTTGTTGCTGTTGTTGGGGTTGTCTTTGTTGTCATTGTCATTGTTGTTCATGTTTTGACTACTTTATTAAATTTAAGGCACGCGATATGCGCGGGCACAGTCGAGGCAGTGATCGAACTGACCGAGCAAAAAACCCGCTAAAGGCTTTTTGCCACAGCAGATTTTGTACTAAATGCAAACTCACGTGTCAACCTTATGGCCCATTTGCCGTAATTGAAGTGCTCCACGCGAATTAAGTAGTCCCGTTGACAGGCCCGGCTTATGTTTCACTCACCCGCCTATGTTGTCTCTCAATTGTCAGTTCCAGGCCCTCTCCCAGTCCCAGTCCCAGTCCCAAAGGCAGCTGCTCAAACATCCATTGGCCATTTGGCGCCTGCAGATTGCATGCTCATTAGAGCCAACACCAGCATTGTTTTTTGTTGTTTGCTGATATTGGTCATGGCCAGAAGGAGGGAAAGTGTCGAATATACCCTAAGCTTCAGCGAAGCGGGCAGCCGGACTAGCTGCGTTTTGCTTTGGCATATCTATGCAGCACTGAAAATTCTCTTTACGTATTCTATTTGTTCTCTGCTGCACTTTTATCAATTTTAACTAGCCGCAGGGTATCGCGCATTCGAATATTCCTTTCTCCCCCTTTCTCTCCCCATCACTCTCTCTCTCTCTCTGTATTTATTTCAGCCTGTGCCTCCTCTTGTTCACTCTGCTGCTCTTGCTCGCTGTACCATGAATGATAATGACGTACGCATCCTTTTGGCACGCCCGCCAAATGGCCGGACGAGTGGCCCGAGTACTGGCCATATGTTCCATGGAGCGCCCGCACCAGCACCGCATACCCTTCCTCCCCTTGCGTCGGGTGACCTAAATAATAATTTCGTCTAATTGCTTCGTAATTATGCCGCGCACATGCTTTTCTCGATTTGCCCACTGTCGGCTCTTGGCGTTTGCCACTTGCCACTTGGCTCCTGCCTCCCCTGACTCTTGGCCGTTGACTGTTGGTAATTCACTTGGACAGCTCCTCGGAGAGTTCTGTTCTCCCACAAAGACACGGACATCGCGTAAAAAGAGTGCGTGCTAGATTGTTGACCAGCCAAGCAACCAGCCTGGCCCATTGTCGGCCCAACTGGTCGGCCATTTTGCTATTACTGTTTGTCTCTTTTGTTTTGCGCAATTTTTCGTCATTTGCTTCATTTTCTGTCATTAGAAGCATTTAACTTTTTGCCGTTTGCCGATTCGCCTCCATTATTCATGCGGCTGCCACTCGCAATTTGGGGCTGTTCAGTAAATTACTCGAAAACTCTGCGATTACCGTTTCTGGAGTTTCATTCCAGTGCAATGACCTGAGAAAGGAATTCCTTAAAGAGAAACATGTGAATTTGTGGCAACAATTTTAGAGTATTATCAATGAGTAGCATGAGTAATCCCGGATGTTCATACTTCAAGAGCATCTGTGTCTGGTCTCTCAAGTTTACCTGGAATGTCACTACAAATGCAGAGAACTCTCCTGGCAATCCGCGTTGACTGTAACTAACAAGCGTATCATCAATGGAGACACACGGACAGACTCGTGTGTCAATAGGTAACTTGCTGGCTTAGAGGCAACACACGACCTCAACACGTGGCACACACGACACGCACACAGACAGACACACTCACTCGCTCCTTCTCCCATTCGTGTCATGGCAAAGTCATTTAGATATATCGCGCACATTCTTAATGACAACTAAATACGAATGTCATTTGGGTTTGCGAATACCGAGAGTACCCGGCACCCGGTACACGGTACCCTGTATCCTCTCGCTGTACCCAATAAATTGCATGTACACTGTACATACGAGTGCCGTGCATGTCCCGCAGATGACGCCGGGTAGATGTGGTCGCATCATCAACGTGTCTCGGCGCGGCACAAGTTTGTCTAATACGCAAACTTTTAATTGAGTTTAAAATTGTATGAGTGAAGCATGAGAAGAATCGTTGCAGTGATGGGGGCAGAGAAGGCGGTGGGGGCTGCCTACCCAGTAGGGGTAGCTGGGAAGGAGCTGCGGCCACATTTATGCGGTAGCCTGGAATGAAGAATGAATGAATCCCGGTGCCGAAGTGTCAATATATATACATACGTAGGTGTGCGTGTGTGCGTGTGTGTGCGCGGAAAGTACTTACTCTCATGCATGCACGTGTGTGTGTGTGTGTGTGGGTATGTGTGTGCGGGGTACGCAATTTTTGAAGTGTGTCGGTTTCAATCCTGGCAAATTGCCCATGAAATATTAAATTTACCATAATGAGCCGCCATTTTTATACCTCGTAATTTGGCAAACTTTACGTGTATATTTGTGTGGTATATGTGTGGCATGTTGTGCTTATTAACGCCTCTTTCACGCACTCCTCCCTCTGGCCCCTTCCCTGCAAAGAACAAATGGCATCTAACTCAACCACGCAATATGCAAAATAATTTAGAGAAACTTCATACCATTTATTGAGGTTCGACTGTTGTCGAGTTACCTTCACCGGGCACGGGCTCTGCCAAACGTGATGCCTTTTTATGGCCATGACAGCTCGTTTTATGCTTTTAGTGCACCATCCTTAAAGGGTACATACTCGTACAATGTGATACACGCTTAAAAAAGGGAACTTATATGGGTAAATAAAAACTGCAGACACTCACGTGTTAATGCTCATTAAGTTTAAATTTCAAATTCATATTTACAAGTTAATTAGCGCAGGGACATTTTTTACCCAAAAATGAGATATTTATAAGATTACAAATAACCTAAACCATTTTATTATTTATTATCAAAGTCATCATTTATACATAACACAAAAAGGCTGAATAATTTTCTTTTGAAACTCTGTAATTATTCTTGCAAGGGAAATATTCATTTTGACTCGAACTTTGGCACGCACCTAAAAGATAATTTAATCAAATTAAGACCACTATATCATCTAGCTAGTATAGGTAGAAACCGGCTAGAATAAGAGTCATTCTATAAACCTCGTATTGTTTCTAAATATGATTTTATCGGTGATTTATCGGTGTCAAATAAATTTACACACTATTCTTCTTATACCGTTCGACCATTGAAAATGAGTAAAAAGGGTAGAAACTTGTGCAAATATATTATGTAACAGGCAGAGGGAGGTGTAGGAGATCCCATAAAGTACTCCGTATACAACACTTGCTCAATATCATAAGCCGAATAAGGCCAAGCTATCTCTGTCTTATTGTCCGTCTATTTGAACATCCAGATCTCAGTTTTAATAAGAATTAAAGACTTAAAATTTAATACACCTTTTTTTCGAACAGTGCGCACATCAAGTTTATATTCATATACAAATACATTTTAGATGCCACGCTCACAAACAACCTCCGCAAAGAAATAATTATATATCATTTAAAGTCGATTTGTAAGCTTCGTTAAAATATACAACTTTCTGGCTAAAAAAAAAAAAGAAAAGTGAATAAAATAGATCATATTTTGAACTAAGCTAAGTATTAATAGATTATGGTATATAAGCTGTTTCTACTATACATATACAAGTATATTAAAATAGCAACTTATTATATCTATTATCATACAATTAAATACTCAGGGGTATCCATGCTCGGGCCCCCTCCCTTCCCTTTAAATAAATCAGCTTTGCCGACAGTGATGTAATTTTAAAAGTCAAAATCGTCATTAAAGAAGTTTTCGAAAATCGCGGGCCCATCTGAAAACCGGGCCCGGGGAACCCACCCGTCCCCCCTCTCGGTGGCCCTGCTCATAACAGCAACATAGGTGGAAGGGTATCCTACTTTCGAGTGAGCTCGACTGTTGCTTTTATTTTCATTCCAATAAAATTGAGAAACTGTATTCTAAAGTTTTTATGAGAAGATGATTAGTAAGGAATAAATATTTTCTTACCATACTTTCTTATATACATACATATGTATGGCGTTTGAGCTCATTATATGTACTATGGTTATGTAACATAGCTGTTTTTGAGCCGGGTATAAAAACTACCGCTTACTTTCTAATACTTTACCCATTTAATCATTTTAATCAAAAACATACAATTGAAAATCTTAAAAATCATTCGTTATTCCTCGCCAAGGGATGCAATTTTTGAAATTTGTCAATATTTGAAGTATTTAAATGGAACAAACAGTATGTACGTATGTGCATGTAGCTTCACTCGCTCGCTGGGTATTTTTAAATAATGCAGAATATACTAATAAGTACAACACAGTATATGTCTTTATATAGTATAGTACTAATAAGATCCATTAAATTGGTGTACTCAACACCAACGCCCTAGGCTTTCACGATGCATTGTGTGTGTTCACTTATTTCTCATTCATTAGCAAATCCACAATTGTGTTCATGTAAATACACATAAGCACTCGCGCACACACAGACACACACACACACACACAGGCACGTATCCATATGCGCTAATGGCTGACCCATACCTGGCTCACAGGTATGGAAACAATGTTGCAAACAAAAGTAAAAATTTCCCTTTATAATTTTATGCATTTAATGTAAACACCAGAAGCAAACACAGACTGGACACACGTTACACAAACACATACACGTCTCCAGCATGTGTCTATGTGTGTGTGTGAGTGGGTGTGCAGTGGTATTTATTTAAGTACACATAATTGCAGAGGTGGAAATGCTAATACGGACCATTAATACGCACTTAGTCAAATACTGGCACACACACACATCGACACACTCACACACACACACTCAAACGCGAACAACACGTGCATGTATGTGGGTGCAGATGTTCCATGTTCCTTTTGGACAAACATTTCGATTGGCCAATCGTACAAGTTGGCAACGAAAGTGTGACAGATTGGGGCCAAAAAACAACTCTTGGTCGGCTCCCCGGCTCCCTGTTCCCTGGCTCCCTGGCTCCCTGGCTGGCATTGTCGCTGTCCATTAATTTTCAGCTGGAAATGAAAAATGACTCAATTTGCAATCGCTTGCACTTTTACCTGGCTGTTCTGCTCCTTCTCACCTCAACTTCCCTCCCCTGCCCTGGCTACCTGCTCCTGTCCCTTTAGGTTTTAATATGAAATAATTCTCTGCGTCGGATAGTTACTGAAAGTGACTTTGCTTACTGGGAACGTCTTGCAATACCGCATCGACAAATGACTTTGGGCTTCGGGGCACGTACTCTGACAACAGCAACAACAGCAACAACATCAGCACGAAAGGCAGGCGGCCACCGGAATAGGACGCAACACGGCAGCATTGTGAAATACTCTTTGCAGCGGCGCCTCGACAACAAAAAAAAGAAAGACAACAAGCACACACACACACACACACACATAGTATGTACATAAATAAATAAAACGAGGAGGCAAAACTGCACGATGCGCGTTTAATGTCATTTAAAGCTGCAATTACTCAGCACGCTCTCTAGTTCTCTTTCTGTCTGCACGGAACCCAGTCACAGTCACAGACGCAGGCACAGGCACAATGGCTCCCCCCCCCTCCCTTCCGCTTCGCTGTCCTGTATCTTACCAACTGGCAACTTCCGACTGGGGCTCTCAACTCCCCACTAGTAGCCTGTGGCTTCGCTTTAATGTCATTGTATGGCCGCAATTATTCTGCATGTGACCCGGGCCATTGTCGCTGCATGCGATCCGTATGCAAATGCAGGGCCAACACTGGCTGGCTGGGCGACTCCTTCCGGTGCCATAAATCGCGCGGCCCATACGAGCCTTATATTCTATAATTAAGTAGCCCGGCGCAAGGCATTAGAGAAAGTGTCCAAGCACGTGCAGCGCAAGAGGATCACGTTTGCACACGAGTCAAGCCAAGTCATACTGCAATATGCAACATAAATAATGAGGGACTTTTGCCACAGTGAGCGGAACAAGAGATGAGTGCGAGGCTATTAGAGCGCAAGAAAATGAGTGAAAAAAAATTCACATAGCAAGTGTTTGTGTGTTTTATGCAAGCCAAGCTGGTTTCATCAGTTTTGGTTTTTAAACTGCAATAAATATCATAAACAAAAAACATAAGAAAAAATTAAAAAAAAATTCAGCGGGCTCAACCGGGATTTGAACCCGGGACCTCTCGCACCCAAAGCGAGAATCATACCCCTAGACCATTGAGCCATCTGCCAGACCTCTTGCTAAATAACGTATATAAACAGATTCATTTGGTAGTCCAATAATAACATATGTAGCAATCAGCTTTGCAGCATAAACAAACTCCAAACAATCGAATGGAAAATTCACGTATGCAAATTTTCAATGGATGTCTATTTTGCCATTAATTATTATTAATGAGCAGCAATGCAATTTGTTGGCATGGATTATTTGGGTTCCGAACCCAAATAAAGGTATAAACAACATTAAATGTTCAAACAAATTAATCGATTCCTTACCGAACTATTCGATATATGGCTATCGCACTTATTGCACGATAGGCGCGCAGAGTGGGTATGCATTTCCCGCCAAAACGAGGTGTTTGGGCACAATTCGCACAGCTGCAGAATCAGTATCAATTGCAGAATAACAAACTCTGCGTGCGGAAGAGTTTTAAAACAAATTTGTATTCACGAAGAAAATATTGCTAGCAGAAAAAATGGTTAATATTCTTATTTTCTATTTATTTATTTGCAATTAAGTATAATTCTTTTGGTTAGGACAACCCGAGCTCGCCGCCGCCAAATACGCCAAGCGACGCCGCAGAGCGTCAGGACTTGCGCGCAGCCATGACATCTCCAGTGGGCGACTTCGAGCCTTTCGAAAACGAGGATGAGATTCTTGGTGACCAGACAGTCCGAAACGAAGATGAGGAAGACGGCGAGGAGCTGTTCGGCGACAACATGGAGAACGGTATGCGAAGAATAACCAGTGGTAATATAGACGTGTAGTTTCATATCTATCGCATACATTATTTAGATTACCGCCCAATGCCTGAGCTGGATCACTATGATCCCGCCATGCTCGATGACGAAGAAGACTTCTCAGAGATGTCGCAAGGCGAGCGCTTCGCCGCCGAGTCAGAGATGCGTCGTCGTGATCGTGCGGCTGGCATTCATCGTGACGATCGTGATCTTGGCTTTGGCCAATCCGACGATGAGGATGATGTTGGTCCTCGTGCCAAGCGTCGGGCGGGCGAAAAAGCAGCCATGGGAGAAGTTGAAGATACAGAAATGATCGAGTCCATTGAAAACTTGGAGGACACGAAGGGACACTCAACTAAGGAGTGGGTTAGCATGCTCGGTCCTCGAACGGAAATCGCCAATCGCTTCCAGTCCTTCCTGCGCACGTTTGTGGATGATCGAGGTGCCTACACGTATCGTGATCGCATTCGTCGGATGTGCGAGCAAAACAAATCTTCTTTTGTGGTGTCCTACACGGATCTGGCCAACAAGGAGCATGTGCTGGCCTACTTCCTGCCCGAGGCGCCATTCCAAATGCTCGAAATCTTCGACAAGGTGGCCAAGGACATGGTCCTGTCCATATTCCCCACATACGAGCGTGTCACCACAGAGGTTCACGTGCGAATTTCTGAGCTGCCGTTGATTGAGGAGCTCCGTACCTTCCGGAAACTGCATCTTAATCAGCTTGTCCGCACATTGGGTGTGGTCACAGCCACCACTGGCGTGCTGCCCCAGCTGTCGGTGATAAAGTACGACTGCGTTAAGTGCGGTTATGTTTTGGGTCCCTTTGTGCAGTCGCAAAACACAGAGGTCAAGCCGGGATCTTGCCCAGAGTGTCAGAGCACGGGGCCCTTCTCTATCAACATGGAGCAAACCCTGTACCGGAATTACCAGAAGATTACGTTGCAAGAGTCCCCAGGACGCATTCCTGCCGGTCGTATACCACGCAGCAAGGATGTCATACTACTTGCCGATCTCTGCGACCAGTGCAAGCCTGGCGACGAGCTTGAAGTCACCGGAATCTACACCAACAACTACGACGGCTCACTTAATACAGATCAAGGCTTCCCGGTTTTCGCTACGGTCATCATAGCAAATCACGTGGTGGTCAAGGACTCGAAGCAGGTGGTACAGTCACTGACGGACGAGGACATCGCCACCATACAGAAGCTGAGCAAAGACCCCCGTATTGCCGAGCGCGTTGTGGCTTCCATGGCTCCATCAATCTATGGTCATGATTATATCAAACGCGCCCTGGCCCTGGCTCTCTTCGGTGGCGAATCTAAGAACCCAGGCGAGAAGCACAAGGTACGTGGCGACATCAATATGCTGATCTGCGGAGATCCGGGTACAGCAAAGTCCCAGTTCCTGAAGTACACAGAGAAGATTGCTCCGCGCGCCGTATTCACTACTGGGCAAGGTGCCAGTGCTGTAGGTTTGACCGCCTATGTACGTCGTAATCCCGTGTCCAAGGAGTGGACTCTAGAGGCTGGTGCTTTGGTTCTGGCCGATCAGGGCGTCTGTCTGATCGATGAGTTCGATAAGATGAACGATCAGGATCGAACCTCCATTCACGAAGCCATGGAGCAACAGTCTATATCCATATCGAAGGCCGGTATTGTGACCTCGCTACAGGCACGCTGCACTGTCATTGCCGCAGCCAATCCTATCGGTGGTCGTTACGATCCCTCGATGACCTTTTCAGAGAATGTGAATCTCTCGGAGCCGATTCTGTCGCGTTTCGATATACTTTGTGTGGTCAAAGATGAATTTGATCCCATGCAAGATCAGCAGCTTGCTAAGTTCGTGGTACATTCACACATGAAGCATCACCCCAGCAAAGAGGAACAGACAGAACTGGAGGAACCACAGCTCAAATCCGTTGACGAGATACCACAGGACCTGCTGCGTCAATACATCGTTTATGCCAAGGAGAATATACGACCTAAGCTAACGGTATGTAGGCTGAGAGACTCCTATTAATTGATCCACTAACAAACTTTCTTCTTGAACAGAACATTGATGAGGACAAGATTGCAAAAATGTACGCTCAGCTGCGCCAGGAATCGTTTGCGACTGGATCGCTTCCGATCACAGTGCGTCACATAGAAAGCGTCATCCGTATGGCTGAGGCACACGCGCGTCTGCATCTGCGAGAGAATGTCTTGGAAGCGGACGTCAGCATGGCCATTCGCATGATGCTGGAAAGCTTCATTGAGGCACAGAAGTTCAGCGTTATGAAGAAGATGCGCTCCACATTCCAGAAGTATTTGGCCTTCCAGAAGGATCACTCCGAACTGCTGTTCTTCATCCTTCGCCAACTCACGCTCGACCAGCTGGCCTACATCCGCTGCAAGGATGGACCTAGCGCCACAAACGTGGAGATCATGGAGCGTGATCTCATTGAGCGAGCCAAGCAGCTGGACATCAGCAACCTGAAGCCCTTCTACGAATCTGAACTGTTTCGCAGCAACGGGTTCTCGTACGACCCCAAGCGACGAACCATTCTGCAGATCGTGGTCGATGGCGCTGTTTAGTAGCTACTTTACAATTGGAGTTCATTACTTCGTCTCATTTCATTCAAGCCTCATCGAAATCGTTTTGTTTCCCATTTTTTACATGTATGTCTGCCCAATAAAGATTTGATTTTGTAAGGAAAATGGATTGAGTGAATCTTGGCAACATTTAATGCTTTAAGTGGTTAGCCTCATTTGATTAATGTACTGTTTCTTAATGAGATTTCCTCTAAGAACACATCTCTTAGCTCATCCTTAAATTCCTGTGGATAGTCCGGATCAGCAATCATCTTATCATAGGCCATTTCGTAGTCCTTTGTGGAGAAGTTACTTGTGAAGTTTTCTCCCGATTCGTTAAAAGTGCCATTCAAATCGCCGCAAGCTATGAAAGGAACCAATCGTCGATTCACCTCCGAGCCAGTTTTGAGTGACAGCGCCCTGATATCCTCACTCGTCGAGCTGATGATCTGTGGTATATAGCCAGTGGGCAACTCGAAACCGCTGCAAACAACGAAAGATTCTATGCTCGAGGAGCGCGAACTGGGCGGCTTGTAGATTTGGAAGTGCTTGAAGAACGTTAGCATCTGCGATTCGAGAAGGCTGTTTGCGTAGCCCTTGAAGATTTTGGCGACGAATTTGCCGCCGGGCTCGAGCACAAACGTTGCAATACTTAGGGCCGAGACGATTAACTGGTTTTGCATATACTCGTCCATCTCATGGACACCGGTAACGTCGGGTGCGCCATCGCAGACAACCAATTGGGCCTTTTGATCGGAGTCCTTGTCGAAGTGGGCGATAATGTCTTTTGCCGTGCTCTCCTTGGTAATGTCGCCCTGCAACTGCACCACTCCACGGATAGGTGCCATCGCTTGCAGATCCACTGCAATGATTTTCACGGCTATTTTCTCGTCATCCGTGAGGCAGCAATCAAAGAGTTTGCGGGACAGTACCTGAGACCAGCTACCAGGTGCCGCACACAGATCAACAGCTCTACGAACATCTGTTAGGATTATCAAGAAGAAATTCGCGTTTGAAAACCTCTCCGTAATTTTTAAAACAAATAAATGAATTTTTTACCCCGGAATATATGAAAAGCGTCGTCAATGTGCATCAGTTTGAAAGCACTGCGAGCACGCCAGCCTTCCTCCTTGGCCCGGCGATAATAGACATCTCGTTTGTCCTTTGATGTCTTCCCCATTTCTCTGCAGTCCCACAACGGACCTACGAGAACTGCATGTATGCAAATATGCTTTAATTGATAAAGATTTTGTTTTAAGGCAGTTCCGTATAAAAACTCTTGTTATCAATGCTCGATTATCGATAAAAACGTGTGGCTACCATGCGACAGTGACTTTCAAAATATCTACAAATGGTTCACTTCACTAATTCTGCATTTATCTTTCCTGTAAGTAAAACAACTATTTATAACTGAGAATGGCAGAAAAATCCTATTAAATAACTTCAAATTCAATATTTTGAAAAACAAACCTGAAAAAAAAAAATGATAACCAGTGAAAAAAATTATAAAAATTCAAGTAACTGCGCTAAAACAAATTGATGTGAATGCTTAAAACGGTCAGAAAATCTATGTAGGATAAAAGATATAACAGCAAGGAAACCTTTTGTGTCTTTTTCTGCCAATTAGCAACAATCTATATTAGAAACATTCTATATTCATAGATTCAAACTGCGCAGGCCGTAACAAAACTATCAAAATCTAAATTAACAGTCACTGTGTTAAAAGTCACAGTTCCTAGCTAACGCCCATCTCTCATTGTTACAATCGCATACCAGGTTATCGATAATTAGCTATTAAAAATCATATGAGAAAAAGTAAATGACTTGTTAAAGGGTAGTAAATTGTAAGTAATTGAGTATAAGCCGGAAAAGTTTATTGAATTAATGATATTGTTTTCTTCGTCTCTAAAAGTATACATATTATAATGTTTTGGAGGGTGTTCTCTGCGATAATTGTGCTACTAAGTTTGGTTGCCAGCGGATGGAGCTTCTTGGAGCATGATAGTTGGATCTCAATTGAGCTGCACCATTCCCTGTCAGCGTCAAAGCCAGACGTATTTTCCAAGCGAGGAAGTATTTCTATAGCGAGCCTGAATTCGGGACTGGCGACGGTCGAACAAAAGGAATTAACCGACAGTGAACTGGAGGATATCAAGACCATTGCGAAGAATGATGGGTTCTACCGCTTGAGGGCAACGGTCACCTATCCGAACGGAAGTAGTCAGCGCTTTCTTACGTCCAGCAAGGCCTGTAGCCTGTTGATGTCACAGTTCAACGATGTTTTGTGGATATCGCTGGATGCTCAAGGATTTGTGACAGGCATCACAGGATCGCAGGATCCGGCACCCAACAGTGCGGGATGTTCGACAGAGAACATACAACAAATAGGGGAGAAAAGCTTCCGCACTGATGTTATAATAAGGCACGCCGAGCTGGCTCCTGTTCCCGACACTGGTAGCTTCATCCAAAAGTACGAGCGGGAGCGTGAGGCCAGGGAGCGCGGTGAGGTGCGCGACAACAGGGGATTCTTTGCCAAATACTGGATGTACATTGTGCCCGTTGTACTATTAGTCTTTATTTCTGGCGCAACAAATCAGGACGGAGCCAAATAAATGTCTAAACCTAAGTTTATACTGAATGTTAATTTTGATTTGTCAACTATTTAATCGCTCTGTTTTTAGCGGCATTAGTCCTCTAGATAAATTAAATAAACAATTTAAAAATTGTCGTAGTCGAATCTGCGATAAATGTATTCGGAGGATTTAAATCCACTAAAAGAAACGTTTCTTTAATTATGTACTGCACTTTATTCAAAGACTTGCTTAATCGTCGTTGGCAATACCCATTTCCTTGTCATAGTCCTCCTCGCTGATCTTATTCTTTTTGAGTCGCTTGAAGACCCGTATGTCGTTGGCCAGTTCATCCAGATCTTCCTGGGTGTACTGTTGCTTGCGCTTGCGCTGTGATCCGCCTTCTCCCGCAGCCGCTTTACGCTTACGTTCTTTCTTGGCCTTTCGCAGCTCCTTCTTCGACTTTGCATCCAGCTTGGCCTTTTTGGTTTGGTCCCAGGACTCGGT
Source organism: Zaprionus africanus (assembly GCA_018151435.1). Classification (NCBI taxonomy): domain Eukaryota; kingdom Metazoa; phylum Arthropoda; class Insecta; order Diptera; family Drosophilidae; genus Zaprionus; species Zaprionus africanus. The sequence goes on along the minus strand of JAECXB010000237.1, from coordinate 216,830 downwards.
GCGCTTCATATGCTGCTTTTGGCGACCTGGCCAGCTGCCAGTCTCCTCGTATGTTTGCATCTTCTGCTTTCGGACCTGTTCCTTCTGTGCATTCTTGTACGTCAACTTGGTAAGATCAAATTCAAAGCTGGGTGCGATGAATCCAGCACCTTGGTAGTTCTTTAGCTCCGGCATGCGTGGTAATTGCAGCAGTCCGTACGCGGTGGCCATTTTGCCCAGATCCAGATCTTTGAGGCGCAATATAGCGCTGCACTCGTGCTTGGTGTACGCACGCACATGGGACACGAATGCCCGCATTCCCTTGTCGTAGACTCCTTTGTCGGCCACCTGAAGTCGATGCAGTGATTCTAACGTAGATTTCAACTCGGCCTCCGAGTGTGCATTGTCTTCTTCAGATAGTTCACTTAGTTCCACCTTCTGATTGAGTTTCAGAAACTTCACATAGGCGTCCTCGCTAGGGAGCAGGAACACAAGAGCATTTCCCTCGTTGCCCTGCCGAGCTGTGCGCCCCACACGATGCACAAAACTCGCTGCATTTGAGGGCGGATCCCACTGCACTACCCAGTCAATTTCAGGTACATCAAGGCCACGTGCCAAGACATCTGTGCAGAGTAGAACTGACTGAGGCTCGCTTCGGAATCGCTCCACGACGCTGGCACGTTTGGTCTTCATCTTGCCGTGAATGCCAAGAACACACCGCTCCTTCAACAACGGAGGCAACGCTTCGGCCCAGTACTCAACGCAAGCGCAGGTGGGAAAGAAGACCATAACCTTGCCAGAGCTGGAAGTCGGGGAGCGGAGAAACTTTAATAAGGCCAGGAACTTATACTCTGGCTCAATGATTTTGTAGAAGTTCTGGAGGCGCGCTGGCGTGTTGACGGAGGCCTTCTCTTTGACCGAGACTAATACAGGATTACGTAGTCCAGCACGTATCAGGTCAGTCACTTCAGTGGTCTGTGTGGCCGAGAAGAGACCAGTGCGGCGCTGCCGTGGCAGATAGCCAAGTATATTATTGACACTTGTTTTGAAGCCCAGATCCAGCAGACGATCAGCCTCGTCGAGCACCAGAAACTCGAGACTCTTGACACGCCCCGCCAAATTCAAATCATCACCCTTGCGCTGAAAGAGATCCTCAAGGCGGCCAGGCGTGCACACCAATATGCAGGGTGTTTGCTGTTTCAGGGCGATAATGTCTTCCTCAATGCTGTTGCCTCCGACAATAAGCTGCTGATTAAGGTGTTCCAGTTCATCGTGTGCCAGAAACTGCGCTAGTACATCGGATATTTGGCGTGCCAACTCTCGTGTGGGTGAGATGATGAGTGCTCCAATTTCCTTTGCTCCCCACGGTGTTTCTCTGTGTCTTCGCTGCAAGATCTCCAACAAGGGCACCAGGAACGCCAATGTTTTACCACTGCCAGTTACAGCCTCGGCGGAGACGTCTTTTCGTGCCAGCAGCAGTGGAATTGCTGCTGTTTGCACTGGAGTCATCATCTGGAAGCCCATTGCTTCTATTACTTCCAGCACAGGCTTGGAAATCGGCGGCTTGTCCACAGAACTCCATGTTTTGCGTGACATTTTTGTAAACAAACACACGTGCTGCGTGGTTGCCACCTGACACATACGGTCTAAATCGATTGGGACGTGTTATCGATACTAATCGATAGAAACAAGACTGCAGCAAAATTACCAAGAACACATCTCCAAGTGACTGGCCTCGCGCTTATTTTGAAAATTTTTAATGAAGAGGAAATGCGAGCTTGGTTAAATTTGAAACAGTCCATGCTACCCCAATTAAATAACAACGTTTACTTCGAGCTTTAATGTTTAATTTAAAATACTGTAAAATATATATGCAGTTATGTAAATACACATTTAAATAGATTTTCTTTAGACACTAAATACAACTTGCCGTTTTCTTTTTTTTTTCGTATTACACATTTACTTAATTAGTTGAAAATACATACATATGTATGCATATGTAGCGCATTTGTACATATCCATATGCACATGCATGTACACGCACATATTTTTGTTTACATACATATGTATGCTTTAAACCTTCACATAAGAGCTGGCGGTAAATGGGCGATTAAACAAAATCAACATGCATTATAAGGTGTATGTAAAATAATACGGTCAGCATGTATAATTATGTATTCTTTTTTATAACCATACAATTTTGGACGTAGTTCTTATTAAAAGTTTTGCAAAAATAGAATGGAATTTTCTCACGACTAATAATTTTGGGTCTGTCGATCGGTTAAGATGGACACACACGGATAATTTGATTATTTTTGCATTTGTTCCTTTTGTTTCGTTTCGCATCATTCAAAATGATCTTATTTTCCCGTTCCATTTGGCTTAGCACCAAGGCTCTTGTACGGTTTCCCTCCGTTCCGCTCCCATTCGCGGTTGAACTCGTGGTCAAGTATCTCGGCTCCGCGTTTGCGGGTCAGACCCGTCTCCTCCAGACTCAGCTCACACATCTGCATGTCATCTGTGCCGGCAACCAGCAAAATGGGCGGCTTATCGGCATGCAGCTCCATTTGCCGGGCAATCCACTGGCCATCGAAGTGAGCATACCACAAACCGCGCTTGGCTAACGTGGAAGATCAAAGAGATACATATAGAATCAGAGTTCCCATTGCTGCACTTAATGCACTTACTGTTGTCCGGAGCATTTGCCCGCATAAAGGGTATGCGGAAGTAACGGTGCTGAGCCGTGACAATTTCCTGTATGGGCTGCACAATGGGTGGCTGTTTAAAAGCTGAGGGATTGGAATAGTTAACGATAATTGAATGTTCATTAGGATGCACATCCACATACCGGCCTCCATAACGCTTCGAGGCGCACGTTCGTTCTCATCCATGGTGGTCCGCTTGCGGTTCTTTGCCTTCCAGGCGTGGTACACCTTCAAGCGGCGATGGAATTCTTGGCGACAGGCCTGCCGAAAGAAAGTTAATTAGCAAGCTGACTTGGGCTAAGACATATTAATCCTGCTCACCTCGAGAAGTTCAATATCACAGGACGTATTGATAGCATCGCGAAGTTCCGAGTACTTCCACTTGGACAAGTCATATTTCTGTTTACCCAGAGCTTGTTGCTGGGCACGTACGTTTTCCGATCTATAGATTTTGAAAACAGATTAATTTATGTTGAAATTGAGATTCAGACTTGAAGATGCGTACGCAAAGTGAGTTATTGATGGGATTTAATGCTCATTATATACGGTAAAAGTCTAAACAGCTTTATAAAGCTCTACAGTTAAGGGAAGGTTCTCGTCCTTTTTGGCCAAATTTATGAGAAATGTTGTGGAACAACAATGAATAGACATTTTTTCCAGTTAACAGATAAACTTGGTTTTTACAAGATATAGAGAATAAATTAGAATTTGTGAAAAGTTTAAAATTGTAACTTTCAGATAAACACAAAAATTTACCTATGCGTGAACAAAAGGGATCCAAAATTGTAAGACTCCTGTGATAAACCGAAATAACTTTGGAAACCTTAATTAGAATTTAGTGAACTATGCAGAGGATGAACATTTAAAGACACGGGATATTTATTTTTAATTCAAAATAATTTGAATTACAACAATGAGAACCTTCTCTTAATTGGCAAATCGAAGTAGAACTGTATTACGAACGTTTAATTAGTGTCAATGATAATTGTAAGAATACATTAGATAGGGGTGTTAGTAACGTTAGTAATTTGGTAAATATAAAAAGTATTCAAAACCAGCACCAACTCACTTATTTAAATATCGCGAAGCAATGTTTGACACAACTTGTGAAAAACTTGTTCATAGAATGTATAGAAAGTTAAATTAGAAGTAAAGATATTGTTTTGTTTTTTGTTTTTATATTGTTTTAGTTTTTGAAGATACGAGTATATATTCCAATTAGTTGTGTAAGAGCATTTATAAAAAGCAAGAAATATCGATTTTAATAATTTACAAATACAAATAAATTATATTAAAAAGCGTGCATATACCTGATCAGTTTGTTGGAACCCATAGGAGACGCGTCATTGACACCACTGTGTTTGTTGGTTGTTGGATTGGTTTGGTTTTTGAGTGTGGTTGGGGTGTGGATTTTATTGAAAAGAATACGTGAAAGGGATGGGAAAAAGATTGTGAGTTTTTTGTTTTCTTAAATAATTAAATATAAAAATCAAATATAAATAATTAAATTAATTGGTATATATGTACAGTATCTATACTCTCGATATGCTTACATACAATATATGTATACTAACTGTACATTTAGAAAACTAGGTATCGACTTCGCCAGCTTCATTTTGTATTGACATCAAAATAATATGCAAATCCCACATTTCCCATATACCGCCCCCAGAGGTAACTATTTTTCAAACCCGTAAGCCTAATCTTGGTCGATTTCTACTTTATACAATATACATACTTGCGTATTACAGGTGGACTATCTTCCACCTGGCCGTTGGATTCGTTGGCTAAACGGAGAGCCAATTCGTGATCCCGCCGTTCCTGCTCCAGCTGTTGACGATATTTGGCATCGTCCTTGGCTTCTTTTTCCAACTGTGCCTGCAATGAAAGTGCAGCGCGACGATCCTCCTCCTCTTGTTTCAAACGCTGCGCCTCGGCAGCCTTGCGCCTGGTTTCCATCTCTGCTTTTCTGCATATTAATATAAGTTATGTGTTAATCGAATTTGTACAAATTGTCTCATTGAAATACTAACAGTCGCTTGTTTTCGACTTCTTCGCGCAGGCGCTGCTCTTCTTCCTCCTTAGCACGACGTTCAGCCTCCAGGGCTTCTTGTATTCTTCGCAGTCGCTCCTGCTCCTCAGCCTGCTGCTGCTCCTTCAGTTTTCCGTTCAGATCAACAGTCATTTTATTCATGTTCGCCATAACTACGGTGTACATGGAGTCGATTTCTCGTTGGGTGATGCGACTGTTTTGCTGTAGGAAGGTAAATCACTTTAGAATCACTCATAACAATAACAAAGAGTTGGACGCACCTTTATCTTATTTATGGCATCGTCGATTTGCCTATAAATATCATTTACACCGCCGACAATCTCATCACGACCGAGCTTAAGGCCATTGGCAATTTCGATGGTCTTCAGGGCGTTGCTACGTATCTTGTTGATCTTCGTGATGCCCTGGTAGCGTGGACGATGATGCTTGCGAGCCAAGAAGCCGCGGGCAATACGCTGTGCAGTCAAGACACACTTGTTACGATAGATGATGCGATTACGTACTGAAAAGTTCAAAATAAGGGTAACTAAGATTCACGTTCCACGTAGGTGTTATAACTTACGCTTTATTACGCAGAGTGCGCCAAGAGTCGACTTGACCCATCGAGAGCGTATTAGCCACTTCTTCACCTTGGCCACAATGGCCAACATGTTCTCTGGATCGGAACGCATGATGCGGTCAAACTCCACAAACTTTCCGGGTCGAAAGAAGACCTTGGTGATGCCAAACTTGAAGTCCTTGGCACTCAGATTAAGTGACTGAAACATGGCCTCGCAAAATGTTCGTGCAGGCAGAGAAAGAAGCTCTGGCGGCAGCACTGACTTGTACATGTTGTAGAGATCAGCAAAGAGGACGCGTGATGGATATCCATGCTCCATCAACTCGAGCACTGAAATGGTGCCGGAACATTTAAGTTGCGCCAACGCCAGAGAACCTTCAAACTGGCGATCAACCATTTTACTGTTCGGCTTAATACAGCGAATGAAATTGGTACCCTGCAATAAATAGCAAAAATTCGATTAGGAGCTCTTTGCAGATATTATTCTGTAACGTACATTCTGCTCCAGCTTCTCCATGAGCTCGCCCAGCTGCGTCTTGAACTTGGAGCCGACGGATATAAAGTTGAGTTTGCCACGTACGGACGTATTGCTGCCCGAGGGGAAAAGCTGCTTCAACAGTGGATTCTCACACTCCTGTACCAAGCCCTCCAGCGAGGCATGCAAGGCGTCATTGTTTTTCTCAATGAACTGTTCCGTATTGTAGCAAACGGCGCCAGCGAAATGACGAACTAAGAAACCTTCCTCATCGCGGAGTGTGCGGTGTGCTTTGAGACGCGATGAACGCGGCAATCCAAGACGATAATGATTTTGCCAGGACTTGTGCACTTCGGCGGTAAAATGCGATGGCGATGGTTTGGGCAACTTGGATTCCTCATCCAATAGTGTGAAGATGCCATTCGATTTGGCCTCGATAAGCTCAATGATATCTTGATTGTCCGTGAAGCTTATCTCGGGCACATTGAGACCTTCCCGCTTGTACAGCTCCTGCTCGTTCTTTAGTATATTGTCGTTAAAGAACTTCTGCAGCTTCTCATTGCAGTAGTTGATGCAGAACTGCTCAAAAGAGTTAACAGTGAAGTACTCGAAGCCAGCTATATCCAGCACACCAATGTAGAAATTGGATGCCTGGAAGGGAATGCTCTGATTGATCAAAGCCACAATGCGATCAAAGAGACGGCTGTAAATAGCTTTGGCCAAAGCGTCACGAGCATTGCTCGCCTCGTAGATCTTCAAAGGAACCCTAGAATTGAACACAGATTGGCAAATGTTAGCTGCGGTACATAATGGGCGTAGACGGGCGTAACCTTACATGATAACCGTGCCCTTGAAGCCACCGCCCTTGCTCTGCATGACGCGTGACACCAACGCCGTGCGAAGCTCATTTCGATCCACACCTAGTAGGCCGCTTGTGATAGTCAGTGAGTGCTCCGATGCCTCCGACACTTGACAGCCGCCCCGCACATCGTCGGGAATTTCCTCGAAGGCAATGTTTCCCAAATGCAGCACGGCCGCCACCAGAGCGTAAATGCCCATCTTCTCATCGGTTGACATGCCCAAACGTCCCAATGCCTTGTCCAAATTCTGGAAGTGCTGATAGTCATCGATTATGGGGTCCTTGAGCGGACCCTTCTTCTGGTGACTTGCGGACTTCTGGGTGCCCGGTATCAGCTGTTCCGTCTTGGCATTAGCAAAGTACTGCGTACAGCCCGAAAGGTACTGTGGTCCGGAAAAGGGAACCATTATGCATTGCTAATAATTCAACGGATTGCCAAATTACTTACCCGATAATCATCGGGCTTGCCCAAACTAAGCTTATCCCGCAGCTGCTGCGGAGCGCCAGCAAGAAGCATGTAGAACACATGGTAGTTTCTCTCCTCGGCACCCTGGGTGCAAATGCGACTTTTCTCTAGCAAATAATGAGAGATGTAGCCGCCCACCACTTGGCACTTGCCATCGTAGTGCACCTCGATGAACTTGCCGAAACGGGAAGAGTTGTTGTTGCGAGTGGTCTTGGCATTGCCGAAGGCCTCCAACACGGGATTGGCTAAGGAAATAAAATAATAAATAAGTTAAGCGCATTTTATAGATTAGGTCTCTTTACGTACCATCCAATATCTTGGTCTCTATGGGTCCTGCACTGTCATGCGAGTAGCATAGGTATTTGAGCAAGTACTTGGTGGACTCCGTTTTTCCAGCACCTGACTCGCCGGAGACAATGATGGACTGCGACAGCTTGTACACGCGCATGTCGCGAATGGCCTTGTCCGCTGTTTGGAAATAGTGAAGAGATTATAGCAACATTAAATCAACACTGGATCACTTCATGCACTTACCAATGGCAAACACATGCGGGGGCAGTTCTCCCAAAGAGCGACCATTGTACTTCTTAATGGTATCGGGCGCGTACAGCTCCTTGATCTCACGGTACGGATTCACGGCAATAAGAATGTTCGCCACATAAGTCTGTCGGAAGAATTAACTTGAACAATAACCAGAAGTTCGCTAACCGATTGGGGTACTCACGTAGATCTTGTCTTTGTAATAGCGCGTTTTCAGGTTATCCAGAAATGTGGCCTCATTGAGTAGCATAAGTTCACCTGGAAATTGGAGTAAGTGCTCGGGTTATTCCTGTACCATGGATTGTACTTGCATTAAATGGTTTCTTTTATGAGGAAATTTAACTTTCCCCCGGGTCGGGGGTTATGTTTAAGTGCTTTACCGCTCAAGTGTTTCACGCAAGCGTAGCTAACGATCGCGACAAGGGTTTACTGCTCTTGCAGAGGTTTACGATGTTGTCCAAAACTGGAGCGCGGAACACGTGAGATGGGCTGCTTGAAAGTTGTATTACGGGTATAGCCATTAAAGAAGATCTCGTCATATCTGCCGACTTAGGTTTCTCTTGAAACAGTTCGGTTTATCTGGTTCTGCTCTGAAACAATTTGTTTTTTCTACCATTGCACTATTCCCATATTATCTTCTAGCTCATTGCAATCAAATTTGATTTGATAAGATGCAAGTTAAGATAACATTCAGTGATAAATATATCCAAGCAACTTTTATTCGCTCATTCATTGAAAATATCCGAATTCTGTTGTACCTACTTTATGTAACCGCGTTCTTTACACAGACACACTTAACTGAATAGATAAAACACCCGATAGAAACACACACTCGCACCCCCACATACGAAACAAATACAATGTACGAAACTTTACGATTACTTACAGTTATCATCGTGGTCCTGTGGTCCATCACATGAGGAGTGTATGTCGTCGTAGTGACACGTGCGCTTCGCGAATTTTCGATCAATGGGCGTCACCTCAAACTCCTTACTGCCAATTTCCGTAATACGACCTTGTATATATCCATCCGCAGGATCCCGAACCCAAACAAGTTGGGTGTCCTCTAACATTTTGCGCACTGTAACAGCAATGGAATGGAATGACGAACGATTATAGCTTGATATTTTGTTAAAAATTTATGTGTAATTAGTTGGGGATTTGCTAAAGCTATCGAAATGAAAAATCTTATCAATTGCCACCGTCACTAACACGAACAAACAGTAACAGGTAACAGGCCAACGACGTTCGTTCTGAGTGTGAGCCGCGTCGTCAGAGTTCACAAAAGCAACTGAGCAAACCAACAGCCGTTGGCAGCCAGGTGAGCTTCAAAGGCTAGTGATGTGCGCGTGAGGACCACTCACTTAATCGACTGTAGCAGAACGGAATAATTTATAATTAAGCTTGGCTTACAGGCGTATGAAATGTTTGACAATATTTTAATACACTGTTTTTTAATTACTTAAAAAAAGTGTTTATATACTTATTATTTTTGATCACTCGTGTCACGCACAGTTCCATCCCTAATAACCGCTGATCGTTTATTATTGCTCTCTTCTGCGCTTGCGCTCTCCATCTCTCTCTTTTTCTCACTCTCTCGCGCGTTACAGTCATTAAGGCCGTTTGCCCGCTCTGCCACCAGTGACGGAGCCGGGTCGGGCCGGTGTTTTATGGCAGTTCGTGGTGAGCATTTCTACCTTACCTGTTCCGCCTCCGTCTCTCCGACACCCCTGCTTATATCTTTTTCTCTCTCTCACTCCCTCTCTCTCTGTCTTTCTTTTTGTCACTCTCGGCTATTGTTCTTTCGTTCGCTGACGTTGTCGTGTTTGTGGCAATTTCTGTTTCTTTTAGTACACGTATTTTTGTCTATTTCCCAGTTACCTTTCTTGGTCATGCGTTGACTCACGGGCGTCGCACTGTTGATAAGCAGGGCTCCGCCATCCGTGTAGGTGTCGACAATGCCAGAGCAGAGAGAGAGTATACGAAAGAGAAGGAAACAGAGACAGCAAGAGAGAGGAAGAGAGCGGGGTTCATAACAAAGTCGACCTTGTTGTGGGGCCCACTTGACTGTCACAGTTCGAATTCGCATACTATATAACGACTATATTCATACAGTCGAGCTGATTTTTGTAAACGCGTTTTCGCATTTGAAACCGCAAGCTCTCGATTACAGCCCCTGCTCCCCTCGGCCCTCTGTCCCTCACTATTCCCATGTCTACCTTCGGCCCAGCTGGGGTAACCAAGACAATGACGTTGATAATTGTTTTTAGTGGCGGCGTCAAGGTGAAATTCATTTATTCAGTTCGCTGGGTTAATGGTGCATAGCTCGGTTCAGTCTCTATGCTCTGGGTTCGGCCCGGCTCGGCTCTGCTTGATTCGGGTCTCCAGCTTTAGGTGGGCTTGAGGGCGGTGGGAGAACAATGCAAGCGGTATGATTTTTGAACGCGAGACAATGGGCAACAACGGCTGTTTCCACTTCCCGCATAAATTAAGTTGAAATTTGCGAAAGTGCTAAATTATTAAATGATCGTTAAACGTGTTTTGTACTCTCCAGCTGATGAATAAGCTCGTTCTGTTTTGGTTGGAGACAATTGTGGGAGTAATTGTCAAGCGTTATTGTCACTTTTCGTTAGAGACTTTCCGCTTAACTGCAAGACATTTAAAGGTTTATACATTCGTGATTTCTTTCTGATTTTATTGTTTCTTAATGAGTTTCTCAGTATTTTTGTTCTACTTTCGGACAAGTCACGAAAGTTCAGGTCGAAAGCGAGCAATGTGCTGATTATCATATTATTTGATGACACATACAGTTGTTATGTATTTACCATACATACTTCTGCTTTGTCGACTTCCCTGTTCTTCACCCAAATATTCATCGATTTCCACATAGTTCCAAAAGCTCTTATCAATAAATGGGGTTTGGCTATTCAAACATAATGTATGTATGTCTTCTCTTGCCTCAATGAAATTTTGGATTCTCCATTGAGAAACTATCGACCGTGCAGACATAATGTTTTCCAATGTCTTGAGTGCACTAGAAAAGCCTCCGCGATGATATCTTGCAATTAATCGAGCCCCTCCATTAGCTACAATGTATCTATCATAATTAGCCCATTTCTCGAAAAGAAAGTGGAACTTGCTCTTTGCATATGGCTGAAATCGCTTTATAATGTGCACCGTGCAAATTAGCAACAATTTTTCAGGCAATTTAACATAATCTTGATTATGCAGAGACCGAGCAAGAAGACAATTGCAGTATGCATTTACCCGATACCCTGTAGCTAATGCAATACAGAGTCTATTGGGGCTAGGAAACATAGCAAAGTAAACTTGTCTGTTTAGGTATTTGTTACAGTTAACTTAATAATACAGGGTATTTTCCTAGTCGCAAGCAGTCTGCTGCTGTCGACCTGACTTGTTTTTGCATGCATGTCAGCAAAGACGATGACGCCGCATCGTCCGGGAGGAGTCTCGGAGAAGTCTCCGCCGTGCCTACAATTTGTCTGGCACTTGAATCTCTGCGCTCCTCTGCATGAGACGTCGGCATAAATTACAAATTGCGGAATAACAAAAAATAAATGAAGTTGCCTACGAGCAGCTCAGGGAGAGTGTTAAGCGAACCACGTGTGTGTAAGTGTGTAAGTGTGCATGTGTGCGAGTGTGTGCATGTGGAGTGTGGTGTGTGAGATGAATGCCACATTTGATGGCCGTTTACAGAGAGACGGTCGAGAAGTTGCCTGGCTGCATTCTGGCAGATTGCATTGCAATGGAAATGGGAGATCTCCGTGCAAGTCTTCAAGTCTCCCGAGTCTCAGGCCAGGCAGCCAAGTGTGGCAGCAGCAAGAAAAAGCATAAATGACTTGATGACGGAGGAAGTGCTTCAGGGCGACATTGACAATGGGCAAAGCAGAATCAGCAGCAGCAAGCGGCGAAAGGTGTGCAAAGTCAAGAAAAGAACCTTGGGCCGAAGGCACGGGGGGCACCGAGACAGAGGCTTCTCTTTATGCTGCCTGAGAATCGACCAAGTCATTTTAAAACGGCTTATGAAACGTGAAGCCTCGGCCTTTGTGCTGTGCTCAGTAAATGACTGGCACCTCCAACCTGTCAGCCAAAGCAGTTTGAGCAACCCTAACAGGCTTATTTCGGCACGCCTGGCCTGGACAGGGCTGGGCTGGGCTCGGCTGAGCCGGACTGGTCTCTTAACCAGCTCGATGGCGCTGGCGTAACCGGAGCACGTGCATTGACATTTTTCGACCGGCCAGCCACAGGTCCAATTAGCCAAGCCGGAAAAGTAGACGCAGTAGACGCAGTGATTTACTGTCCGGCGGTAAAAGCAGCACACACGAATAGTCGGGCTGGCACGTTGTGGGGGCGGTGATATCATCGCAAATGTTTATCGTGGCGCCCTTTCCCAGAGCTTATGCCCCGCGGCAAGTGAATCAGCACAGGTTGCGTGCCCTGTCTGCCTCTTCTTATTACTGTAATTGAAGCCAGTTGCTTCTGCTGCGTAGGAAATCATAGTCTCCAGATATTATATTCGTTTTACTAATTATAGGTTGCTTAAGTCGTAATTTATATTCACTAACTTATCGGTTATTATGCAGTTTATAGACGTTCTCAGACGTTCAACTTTCTCATTTATTTGCCAATTTTGATAAAGCAAGAACAAAACTCAAAGCAGTCATTGCCTTATAAAGATATCTCAAGCAAGATTGTCCCAACTGGCGTATGGCAAGTTTGGATTTAAACTGGATGAGGATTTTGTTTTAATGATGAGTATTTGTTATAAAACATAAATATCGAATCGCTTTCGCCCGACTTTGGCTTTAGCTGGAAATGTGTGATTCGATAATGCGTATCTGATCATTATTCGAGCTATAAATAATCGTATGCCGTGTGTCTGCCTTTCTTTTACGAGACGCAAGTGGATTGCAGCAAACACACGAGTATATAATGGTCAATTTGGTGTAGATTAGATTATGCTTTATGAAAGTTGGACCAATCGATGGCGAAATTAATTGAACTCACCGGAGGATCGATCGTGCTGCTCTTTGTTGCTGGCATAGAAGTCCATTTCGTTGGGGTATCTCAGGGTCGAGTGTCTTAATGAGTTAATTGCAGTGCAATGCACCAGGACCGAGGGTTGAGTCTAGAACTGTGAAGTCAAGGCTGCAGTTGTCAGCCTGGGGTGGCGCTGCAGTTGACTGCACTTTGAACTAAGCGAGTTTTCGAGGGGGTTGACCTGGGTCTGAAACCGTTCCGTATCTGTGTGTGTGTGTGTGTGCAAAGGTGTTTGTTTTTGTTTTTGTTTTTGGTGCTGCTTTTTGTTGATATTGTGATAGTTTGTCGTTGTCGTAGTTGCCTTGTTTGTGATTCACTATCGATTAAACACTTCCTCTCACTTGCAGCGCATTTGGTTTACACTTTCGCACATTTACCCCGATGTCGGACAATTTCACTGCGTTTCGTTTTCGATTTTCCAGAAGTTAATTGAATTTTCATTGCACACGGAAAAGTGAGAAACTTTATCGCACACTCTGCGGCAGTTGCTGACCTACATTACGCGGCAGCAAATCACCGACAATGGATGATTTAAAAACTATGAAATGGAGATTTCCTATGCCATATGCCACAAGATGCCAGGCCAATACGCAGCAGCGTCTCCTATCTGTATCTGGGGAATCGACGTTCGTGTGCGCCTCGATTGCATTCGCCGTACATATATGATTTGTTTAGTTGTTGTTGTTGTTGTTATTGTTGTGCAGTTTTCACCCAGTAACCGAGTTCTGTGACGACCCGCCCCGAACTGACGACCCGAAGATGAAGCACGTGCGCGCTGCTGCGACTGCAATCGTCGACCTCACGAATTGCACTGATGCGACTGCGATTGCGATTGCGGATTCTGTGCCTCACTGCCTCAGTGCGAACCAGGATGTTCGTTTGGGTTTGTGTTGTTTCTTTTTGGGGTTGCATATCGCATATCGTAAACGATATTCAAGCGACGCTTACTGCGCCGAATCCGCAATGAGTCCGTGCGCGTGTGTGTGTGTGGGTGGCACAGTAATGACTCCATTTGTGCGCCCCGTTTCAGCTCATTCGCCACTGTCCCCCCTCGCAGTCTGTTTATGCTCCAATTCGAGTCCAAACAATGGCAAAAATTGTAACACTTTGCTCGAGTGCAGCCACCAGGAAGCAATGCCAGCAATGCCTGCAATGCCAGCGGCATCTGCAACCAGAGACGCACAATGGCCACGGACCAACAACAAAGCAATGACAGTGCAGCTTGGCATGACCCAACGACTTCCGGTATAATTTACGCGGCTCCGCCGGTTGTCCCCACTCCTCATCCATTTTAACTGTTAAAATTGAGTTATTCACAGGCGCAACAGCTGCCCAAGACCTGCTCCGCGGGGGTGCATGAATGTGGCACACAGGCCCGATAGCCTCTTCAAGTGGGTGCCCTCTGTGAACTTTCCCTTGCGAGCTTTCCCCTGCGCGCCGACTGCAATCATAGCCCAAAGCTCGCATGCAAATCTCAAAGCATCCGCGTGTCTGATGCAGCTGATTATCAAAGCTTGCGATAAGCTTTTTGTGCAGAGGCAGCGAACCAACGAGGGCAGGGGGAGGGGGAGGAGAGAGCGACGCGCCGAAGTGTGACACGCGTACATGAATACTTACGTATGTACATATGTAAGCATGTATGTATGTACACGCACACACATGCAAATTGTTTGTATGTGACGAGAGGGTTGGCTGCTGTTGAGGGAGAGAGCGAGCGAGAGGGCGAGAGCGAGCATTGTATGCTCATCTGCTCTCTGCTTGCCATTGTGCCTTGTTGTTGTTTTTTTCGGAATAAACAAAAAACTGGCAAATATAAAAATAACTAACCGGGAAAGAAGAGAGGGAGAAAGAGAGAGAGTGCGAGAGGGGAGAACACATGGTTTATCTTTAAATTGAGAACATGATTCTCAAAATTACACATAGCATATAAATACAATTGAATACGCACACACATTCACATAAACACATGCTCCCACCCCGCATTAACTGAAAATGTATGTTCTCATGCATACATACATACAAACACACACCCCTCTCTAGGCATGCGAGAATCGTATACCTGAAAAGTGACAGATAATGAAAGCAACGTTGCTTATGTAGCACATTTGTTCAGCCTCGTTCAACAAGTCAGGTTGGCCGAGCGGTCTAAGGCGCCAGATTTAAGCTCTGGTTCTCGAGAGAGAGCGTGGGTTCGAACCCCACACCTGACAAAGCGGGATCAGTTCCTTTTTTTTTTAAATGAATACACAATAAACAATTTTTTTTCTACTTCACTCCAATAGGGAAAATAGGTACATAGCGAGATATATGTATGTTATATCTTCTTGTTTGTAGAGTCGCTTTTGGCTGGCCCTGTAAAGGTGAATCATAACTAATTATTTATTGCTTGGCTGCCATTGCAGTGATTGTTATTATGCAGAGAGACTGAAAAACGATTCTTGATATTGCCTGTTCTACGGCACACTGCACAATCTTCCGGTTGACCAAAGGAAGAGCCCGTAACGAGCAACAAGACGCGCATTTCAGTCCGCACCAGAGTGCCACAAAGGGCCAACAAGTGCCGTTGACTCTGAATAATTATTAATCGTTGCGCCGTTCGTTATGTGTCTATTGTCTTGGAGTGCGCTTTGTTATGTATTCTGTTGCATTGCGCAACACTCGTAGCCCCAGCAAGGGGCAACAAAACGCACGAATCCAAAGATCCATAACTGTTTAATTGTAGTCGCGGCAGTCTTGCTATCAGGAAATCAATTTGTCAAGCGCAAATCTGGGTAAACATTTGAATTTCAGATTTGGATTTTGGATTGGGCTTTGAAGTTATTGATTTAACATTCATCTTGAAACTGTGACTGATGATTAAGATACACGAGTGCGTTTGTTTATTCATCATGCAACGTGCAACAAACCCAACAAAATTATTGTTATTGAATCAGTTGATTTGTTTGATTGCAAGCAATTTTAGAGTGGAGTTATAAACAGAAGATGACATCGGAAATTTCAAATAATTTTAAAGAATTCAATTTGATGGCAATCCATTTCGTTTATAACATTTTCAGCATGAAAACATGTTCGATTTTCATTAACACGTGACTTTTGTTGTGAAACTGACATTTCCCTTCTTATTGTGTCTCTTTGCTTTGGCCCATTTCCACTGCTACCCTACTTACGAATATATGAAATTATGCATGTGAATACATTTCAGTTCGCGACACTTCCCTGTACCAATGTTTGTAGGTATGTTTGTATGTTTGTGTGTGCGAAGACAAAAGAGATTGCATGGACAGAAAAAAAAAGCCACACAATTGCCATAATTTCATAACCCAGAGCAAAGCAAGCTCGTTTTCCATTCTTTGACTGTGGAAAAACAATTTGAATTGCTTGTGGCATACGAAAATGCGAAAGAGAAGCAAGAGAAGACAACAGTTGAAAATTGTGTAATAATTGCGACATTTTCTCTAGTTAAGAGCCGTGAAGTTAGGGCCCAAAGTGGTTATGCGAGACGCCCAAAGGTAAACAGAAGAACTTGAAGCTGGGAACTTGGACATTAGCACAGTTAACAAATAAAAGAGAGAATTTCATTGGAATTTTATTAAAACGTTTGCACAGAAGGCGAAAAGAAACGAGAACGTCTTCTTCGACCAAGTATGGCAAAGAGCGGAGGGACGAGACTGAATTGAAACCCGTTTCGTGATGGTCAGTTCTGCTGGCCGCGCGTTTCAATATCAAGTTCAACCAGTCAAATGCAGCAGGCTCAGGCTCAGGCTCGAGTTCGGGCTTGGACCTGGGCACGGGCATGGGCAGCAGAGTCCACAAACATTGCTAACGGTCTCCATGTCCATGTGGCTGCGACGACAGGTTCGTGTATCGAACGCGGGGGACCACAGCAAGAATCCAGATGCATCTGCGAGTGGCAGTTGCACGGATTTGCAATGGCAGCAAGTGAACAACAACCAGTTGAACTTGTTTTGCAGCCGATTCGCAGCTGCGCAGGCTCATGGATGCCTCATGGAACAACAGCAACAGCAGCGGCAACAATCGAACTAACACAAGAACTATACGCGCTGCTGTCCGCTTCGATGAGTCATGCGGATAACCAACTAACTAACCGAAGTTTCGGCTTGGAAAAACTGACAAAAGAAAAACCCAAAGGCCAGAGGAAATGCTCGAAAAGCAATTACATTTGCAACAATAGAGCTGACTCCAGTGCAGCTGAAAATTTATGGCTCAAACGTCACAGGAACATGACTCTAGCTTTAGGCCAACAGTGAGGGAGGGCGTGCGCGGGTAAGCGGGCTTGGTTCACTGTACCGTAAAGCGGCAAACAAAACGCTGCGCATGCGCAAAGCTCAGCGACCAAAACGAGTTCGCTATTGCGCGTGTATCTGGAGTTTTGGGGTTCAGCTCTGAGTAAAGATTCGGCTTCTCCCCCCCACTCTCACACACACACACACACACACACACTTTCCCGTTTCAGTTGCCTTCAGTGTTGGAAAACCAATGCAGGGCGAGTGCAAGAAGAGTGCATCTAGTGCATGTGGCAAGCAAACTATCCTGTGTGCATCGAACGAGTTCAACGACTTGCAGACCGAAATAGCTTCGCTGAGTTTTGAAGAAAACAGCGCAGATTGCTGTTTTCATTGCTGTCGATAGTTAAACGTCGCGCAAGTGGAACCAATTAATGCAGACATTGGGCATAAAAATTAAAAACAGGAAAAGCCAGCCAGCCAGCTAGTCAGCCAGTTAGCAGCAGCAACAATTGGAAAACAGAAACCGAAAACGAAAACAATTATCGCTCGGCATTTCCTGCACTACTTTCCTCTCCCTCCCACTTGCAGTTGCAGGAGCAGGCGTTGAGAGATTTTCCATCGAACCGCAGTCTGAGATCCAACAACATTTCCCAGTGGGGGTTCCCCCTTGTCAAATGTTGATGGATGGAGTTTATTGCCTCTTTCCCTTCAACTTCTTCAAGCAACTTTTGTGTTTTTGCCGAACACATGTTCACAGATCTTCTATATGTTTTGCAGCCTTCAAACCACCTCCTCTTCCCTCCCCACATATTGTGTGTGTGTTGTCTGTCGACTGGTTCGCCTTTTCGTTCAGATATTACCGAGTGCACTTGTGGACACAACACGCTGGGTATGAAAATAAACAAATGATCCCAATGGCTTTTTATAGCGAGCTCCAGCTTGCTCGCAGATGACGAAAGTTGAGTGCGAATTGATCAGGACCGTAGCTAGGGTGGGTGGCACAAGGGCCCCAGCGTGTGTGGCGTATGTCACGCCTCCCTGTGACTCTGTAATATATTTTTACCTCATAGGTTAAGGGTAAGAATAATTGAATGTATTGACAATGTCAACATTCGACAATTAGACAGAAATAGAATAAGAGAACCCTAAGCAAATTGTTTTTCGCACACTATTGAAGAACTTATCTACATAAAATAGAGTGAGTTTCTTAATTTTCTTTGTCTTATGAAGTACATATAATACATGCTATATTTTCAATCAAGTCAAGAACACTAGGAGCTCCCGGCAAGTTTTGCACAAGGGCCCCCGAAACCTTTGCTACGGCCCTGGTATTGGTGTAGGCAAGTACGTGGCTTACGAAAGATACACTTTTTTACATTATTTTGTAGAATTAATAGCAATTCTAACAACTCTTTAGGCCTGCTTTGAATTGCTTTTGTCGAACAAGCTGTGCAGTTCTCTTTTATCACTTCTTGTGGCCACAGTTAATCTTATCTGCTTATCTATCGCACTGCAGCTGTGACAGTCAGTTTCAGGTAGACCAAATAAAGATACTGACATTTATTAACACTAAACATGGCCAAGTGTGGCAAAGTTAACAATGGTGAAAGAGAATAACTGGAAACAAGTTTAGATTCTGCATTCATTTGACTCATTCGTGGATCCATAATTCGAGCAAAAATCCCACTCATGTTTCAAATTGTGCCGTTATTATTTGTGAAATAACACTTCCAGTTAGGCGAGATAAAATGGAAATGCTGATATACGAAGCCAAAACCTGATAAGCTAAATCCATTTCGGAAGCGCGTTGTGTGGCAACATTTCGTTTGATGCGATGCGATGCGATCACCGCAAACGAAACGAGGAGGATGCAAAACCTAAAGAAAACCAAAAAGAAAACAACACTATGCTAATCTTACAGTCTAGAAAACAAAGGCAGCAATTAATCCACTGACTTTCTCTGGGCCGGCGCAGCTGTTTCACTTTTATTATATGCAAATTTTCCAACGCACCTCACTTTAAACGAGCTCGCCTCACCCAGGTTCATGCCCAATTGAGCCAAAAGATCGGGCGGCTGGGCGTCGGGCTAACAAGCCTCTCGCGCACATAACTCCATTGTTGTCTGACCAAAATTTCGGGCAAATCCCTATGAGATGCCTGCTGCCTGCCTGCGCGGAGAGGAAGTTGGACAGCTGTCGCCCGTCGCTTGTCGGTTGACACGACAAAGGATGTGTATCAACAATCGTCGATCGCACTGAGAGCGAATCCCGCTGTCAGCTGTGGCGCGTGCAGCGATCCCTTGCTCGACAACACGGGGCGGGCGGGTGATCAGAGAGGGTGACGGACAACAATGAACTTCGCAAAATAGACGGAGCAAAAACAATTCTGCTGTGCCGCTAAACCCGTTAATTGGCTTTCAAATAAGAATATCTTCTCCAAAATATACATGTGTGCACAGATGTGTGAGTGTACTTCAAGTACGCTTCCCTGCATGGGCTAGGAGCTTGTCACGTCGTCGTCGTTCTAGGAAACGCAATTAAAAGAAATGTGCCTCGCATCGTTAAGCGAGGCTCGAGTGGACATTTGCTCCTTCTTGCCGTGGCGGACGAATCAACTGTTCGCTCATTTCCGCACTCAATTAAAATGGCCATGGGGCAAGGTTTAATGTTTACACTCCTCGACCATTGAGGGGTCTATTGGCATTGTGCAAGTGTATGTAACAGGCAGAAGGAGGAAGCCAGGGATATCGAATCGTGAATCAATGTTTCAGTGATCTCTGCGCAGTTGATCATTTCAAAAGTTGGCAACTTTCTGCTGCGACTTGTATATAGATGAATATGATCTATCTGTATTCTCCAAATTTCTGATCGCACAATAAACAATGCAGAAGGGTATCTAAGTGTTGGGTACGCCCCGCTGTTAGTTTCTTCTGTTTTTGCTCTGCGCCTGCGTCAACATCAACTCACAAATCTGTCTTCGAGTTGCGAGCCTTGTTCTTCTTCTTGCCTGCCTTCAACTTCGCTGCTATAAATAGTGCAGTGTGTATGTGTGTGTGTGTGTGTGTGTGCGGGTGACACAGCTGCCTCGGTGGTGGTGACTTTGTCTCTTGTTGACATTTGCTGGTTGGGGGTGAACACGAGGATGCGCGACTGCGCACCCCTCTTCGTTCCCGTTGCATTCCCGATTCATGGTCACGTCTTGAGCAAGTCTTTTTATCGATTGCTTTGGCCTATCGCACCCATTTGTGGGCTTAACGATTCGCCAACGCATCAAAAAACGCGCCAGAGAAAACGGAAAACGAAAACAAAAACAAATATAAATCCGAGCCGAACAAAACAGAACCGAACAGAACGAAGCAAACAAAACCTAAGGTTGGGTACCTGCCTGAAAGGGCAAATAATGAGAGATGCGCTTACCTGTTGCCGCTTCCGCTGGTGTTGTTGCTGCTGCTGCTGCCGCTGCGGCGTCAGGGAGTGATTAGCCGGTGTTGTTTATGCTTCGAGTTTCAGTGTCAAATGTTCAGTTAGGGCACGCACGCCTTCCGTCTTGGCAAGTGAAAACACAATAGTCCGAAAGTAATAAAATGTCGATTAAAAAAAACATGCACTTAATCGCGCCAATTTCCGTACTTAGTAATTTTGTGAAAAGCTTGCCACTTGCAGAGGGCGAAACTGTCCTCGAACACAAATATCTTGTTGACGTATTTCAAAAGAGTGTTTTGTTTATATTTTAATACATTTCATCTGATCTCGTGTTAATTGCGCTGAGTGCGCGCACCGACCGAACCGTTCGATGTTTTTCATTCGACTGCCCGCGATGTCCAATTCGAAATATCGGCTAATCGGCTAGCCCACTCAAAATGGCACACAAACCTATCGATGTATCGATAGTGCTAGGCAACACTAAGCTGTGTTGAATAATTCTGTAAGTGTTGCTCAACATTTCATCTAAATGTTGAGAAGTCAAATAATACCACAGCTCGCAATGTGGCTGGCAACATGAAAATGTTGGCAAGCAGTGTACAACAAGCAGTTTATTTCAAGCAGTGGAAAAATGTCTATGCAAATCGGAAATGTTCTGTTTTTTTGCTGAAAAATAAAGATTTCTTTCTTTGGTTCACAATTTCATTAAAAAATGAAAACGGTAATGTTGAAGAAGTGTATTAAGAGTTCAGCTTTGAAAAAAACTTAAGATTTGACAAAGATTTTCTGTTTGGAAAGGTAAATGAAAATAAACGAAAATGTGAGGAGCCCTAAAAGTTGTATATTGTCTTTGTACCAAGGCTTAAACAAATATTCACAATAGTTGTGTACAAAATTACTACGTGATCTATTTTGCATGGAAATTATTTGAAGCTGTTGACGCTTTTTATTTATTAATATTATTAATAACTTTACTTGAATGTGTATCCCAAGCAACACACGAGAATATTTAGACAATATACTTATAAATCAAAACAAATTAATTATAATGAATGCATGGATATGATATGATAAAGTAAATATGAAACTGAATTAAACTAGAATTTTGTCATTATCTATATAGACTCATATACTCAGTATACATCTACACATAAAGTAAATGTGTATTTGAGTTTACGAACCAGTTGATCCCGAAACTGACATCGTAAATTAAAAGTTCAGATTACCTGTTAAGACGCAGTAAGCGTTTTACATATAAATTGACAGAAATAAAGCAAACAGATCAATAAAGCGGTTAATTGCGGTTCCAGCATCTTCAGATCTTCCTCGCCTCCGACAACCTGTTCGAATGACATCGCATTACGCCTTTTTTTGTTGATCCGCCCCTGCGCGTCGATTTGGAATCAGGTTCGACCGTCTAATTGAGCCTAATTGAACTGCTTGGATCTGGAATTGAACATACGATTTCTCTGTCAATTGATTTTCCAGCAACCAATAATTGATTCCCATTGAAGAGCGCAACAAAGCGAAGTTAAATGAACTTTGCGTATCTCGGCTGCTCCAGTAAACCGAAATCTGAAATGACTGAAACTCGAACTTCAGTTTCTTTATCGGAGTGCAGACTACACAAACCATTGTGAATGTGATCTGTGGAAGGCCTACTAGTTACTTCGTAATGCCACAGAAGTAATAATAACGGAATTACTAATTGAATAAATGAGGATTCAATCTAGTTGTGCGCTTACTTATATATAAGTATATAATACAATTATATTGTTTATATGGTATAATACGAGTACTAGAGCCAAGTCCCAGTATCGCTTACAAAATAGAGAGATAATATTATAAAAAATAAAGTTTAAAACAACATTAGAAATGTTTTTCTGAGAATGGTATGATAAAAGAGCCAAGTATCTACCCCCAATTGAAGTATGACGCAGAAAACTTAGTTATAAAAAGGAGATATATCATAATATGTATAGAGAAACACAATATTATATTTTGTATGTATTAATTTATATAATTAATACAAATTGTTCTGTTTTATTTTAATGGTCTAAAATACTAAGTACTATAAAGACTATAAAATAGAGAGGTAATATTATATTATATAGACTTATACAATATTATATATGTATTTATTTATAAAATGAATTAAAATTAATTGGTTTTATTGCAATACTCTGAAATACTAAATTGAAAGTGAGTCATTTTCCTCTGTTGAATACTCACAGAATATACCCGACCTACTTGACTTACGGCAGGGTGCTTTAAATATAATTAAGAATGTGTTTATTGTGCTTTGTTTTCTTTATGGCAGCAAGGCGAATTCGCTGAATAGGTTTGAAAACTTTCAAGCCACTCGGTTAACTTCTCGTTCGCATTGAGATCCGAAATTGGCTCCCCAGTGTGAACATACCTGACGTTCGAGCTCATGGGGTACGGGGTATGCATGTAAGTGAAATCGCTTAGTCTTGAAAACAAGTGGCAAGTGTTTTGGTCGGCTATTTGCGTAACAGTCCCGCCTACTGTCCAAATAGAGCACGATATGCGACCGATATATAAACATGCGATATGTGCATACCTTCCATATGGCACATGCATATGAACTACGTCAGCGGAGGAACGGATTAGGGGTGAGTGAGGAGGGGAGAGCCTCGGTTGGTCGGGCCAACAATGAGTCAGTTCGTAACCCTCGGGGTTGCGTTCAGTCGTCAGTCGGCGACGAGGGCATGAAGCATAAAGCCACGCATATCGGAACCGCTCTCTAATTGCTGGAAACTATTTGGCCGATACAAACAGAGAGGGAAAAGATACAGAGAGAGAGAGCGAGTGAGAGAGAGAGCGAGGGAGAGTGCAAAAGACAGCGAGGGAGAGCGCGCTTGGCGTGACGGAGTGACGGAGAGAGCGCAAGACGGTGACCAGCTGGCAGTGTCATATCTTCGGAGCACATGATGGATACTCGTTCGCTTGGCAATACATATACTTGTATTCCACGCGAACTGCTGGCGGAAGGTATCGCAAATATCGCAAGCATACTGCCTCAGTCTTCGCTCGGTCTTCAATCGAACAGTTTGCTACCACTCGGGTTGCTCGGCTAAGGCATATGCGGGCATATGCCACTTCCACTTGCCTCTTGCCACCTTCGTTCGTGCGAGCTTCATTGCGAATTGATGAAATTCGGACTTAATTTCGGAACTTAGATTGTGTTCTGATTGCATCAGATCCCGCCGGCTTGGGTCGGTTAGGCGGCAACACGTGTTGCCCTGCGTCGGCAATTATCGCGAACGCAAGAGAAGCTTTTCGCAAGCCGCTTGCCCGGTACCGCAGGTGACTGTTCTCTCTCTCTCGCTGTCTCTCTCTCTCTCGCAGTCTCTGCGACGAACGGAGCAAAGTACACGTCAGCGTCACTGCAGCCCGCGTCCGCTCGCATCACGAGATACGCATTCTGAGAAAGCACATTAGCGAAAAGCAACAACCAAACAACCAAACAACCACAACAATAACAACAACTGAGCAGAGAAACACAGGCACATTCGCCAGTGATTCACCGGCAAGTGGAAACGCGTCGTCGTGCCACCGGACACACGGAGCACTCAGAGCACTCGGAACCTTCACGACAGTCGCTCGTGCTCCGCCGGCCGAACCAGACGCACAAGCGCACGCGAACATGGGCTACGACGAGGTTATTGTACAGCTGGGCGACTTCGGACGCTACCAGAAGATAATCTTTCTGCTGATCGGGCTCACATCGATTCCGGTTGCCTTTCACAAGCTCGCCGGCGTCTTTCTGCTCGTTCAGCCGGACTTCCGCTGTGCTCTGCCCTCTGACCCGGCGAACGGCAGCTTCGAGCTATCGCCGCAGCTGAAGCAGCTCGCCTATCCGCCGGATCAGAGATGCGAGTACTACGACGTGCAGGTGGACAGCAATGGCAGCTATCATCGGGTTAGCGAGGCGACGCACGCCTGTGCTCGGTACATCTACGATCGGTCCAAGTACGAGGACAGCGCCGTCACGGAATTCAACTTGGTCTGCGGTCGCCAGTTCCTCAGGGCCACCAGCGAGTCCATGTTCATGCTGGGTGTCCTGATGGGCAGCTTCGTCTTTGGCCACCTGAGCGACAAGTACGGACGCAAGCCGATCTTCTTTGCCTCGCTGGTCATCCAGGTCATCTTCGGCGTGGCAGCCGGCGTGGCCCCCGAGTACTTCAGCTACACCCTGGCCCGCTTCATGGTGGGCGCCACCACGTCAGGCGTCTTCCTGGTGGCCTATGTGATAGCGATGGAGATGGTGGGTCCGACCAAACGGCTCTATGCTGGCATCTTCGTGATGATGTTCTTCTCTGTGGGTTACATGCTCACGGCGCCGTTCGCCTACTACATCCACCACTGGCGCTGGCTGCAGATTGCGCTGACGCTGCCCGGGCTGATCTTTATGTGCTACTACTGGATCATTCCCGAGTCGGTGCGTTGGCTGCTGTCCAAGGGGCACAAGGAGAAGGCCCTGAAGGTCATTCAGAAGGCCGCTCGCTTCAATCGGGTGGAGATTACCAACGAGGCTTTGTTGGTGCTTCTCGACGAGGATGGCAGCTGCAAGCAGGACCAGACTCTGGAGCAGAAGATGGAACTCAAGCAGGAACAGGCGGAGGAGAAGCCGCCTTCGATGTGGGATCTGCTGCGCTATCCGAATCTGCGCCGCAAGACGCTGGTCATCTTCTACGACTGGCTGGTCTGCACTGGCGTCTACTACGGCCTCTCGTGGGGAACCAGCAAGCTGGGAGGCAATGGACTCACCACCTACGTCATCTCCGGCGCCGTTGAGCTGCCCGCCTACTGCCTGCTCTTGCTCACGCTCAACCGATGGGGGCGCCGCACGATTCTCTGCGGCTGCATGCTGGTCTCCGGCATCAGCCTGCTGCTAACCATCGCTGTGCCCACGGATAGCACCTGGCCGGTAATCGTCTGCGCCATGGTGGGCAAGCTAGCCATCACCGGCTCCTATGGCACCATCTACCTCTTCTCCAGCGAGCAGTTCCCCACAGTGGTGCGCAACGTGGGCATGGGCGTGGCCTCAATGGTGTCCCGGCTGACGGGCATGCTGGCACCGTATGTGAACGACCTAGACAGGATCTGGCCACCACTGCCGCTGGTCGTGTACGGCACGCTGGCCCTGTCGGCCGGCATTCTGTCGCTGCTGCTGCCCGAGACGCTGAACAAGCCGACGCTGGAGACGATTGCGGACGGCGAGAGGTTTGGCAAGAAGCAGCGGGCTGACGCGTATCTCGAGACGGGTCGAGAGCTGCGGGAAACGCCAGAGAGCCGCCCTCTGAACGGGGTCGGGGCCAAAGGCAACGGGCACAAATTCTAGGAAAAAGCACATGAGGAACACAAAAGAAACACAAAATTGCTCTCGAACTTTGCTTTGGCATTCGGTTGGCTCGACTGGCGAATGGCGAATGGCCTGCGCGGGAACCTAGGTAGTTACACTTCTCTATAGTACACTTTAATCTACGTATAATCTATTCGTACCGGGGCGGGGTCACTGCACGCACCCGAGTTAGCGGCACGTTTTCCTATATTTAGTTCCATGATGAAAGACAAAGTATTATATTTCAGAAATCTCAATGCATGCCAAATAAGCAAGGACAGTAGCATAGACAAGAGGGGAGGGGTGCCAAAGGGGGCAAGCCCCTGCTATACTAATTAACCGACTTGTGGAACCTCACACGTTTTACTTCTCTCTCTCCCTCTCCCTCTCCCTCCCTCTCTCTCTCTTGAGTTGATGTCGTACTTAAGACAGAAATGAACTCTAACGAATTTGGTAGAAAAGACAACCCGGCGTACTTATCTCTACGTACTTATTTCGAAATCCCACATTGTATTTTGTATTTTGTATTCGCCTGAACCAAAGTAAATGAATAAATTAAATATAAATAAATCAATGAACACAAGTAAACTTTACTCAAGCGACCTTTCTACGACTTTGCCTCTTAACTGATTTGGAAACTTGAAATAAACCCGAACCGATTCTCAATTCCATATTGCGTTTGTCGTGTTTCGTTATCACGAGCCGAACACGAGACGCGACGCGACACGACACGACATGACAAGTTAATTTAGCGAAGAGCTTGTCGGCAAATACACTGCGAGAAAAGGCGCGGCACTCACAATCATTTACTTCCATTTCATTGATCGCTTATGTGACGCAGTGGATTATTCAAATTATTCAATATGCACCAGTTGTCTCGGGGCTTGTCTGTTTGCATTGGGTTTATTATATCAGAGGGTCGCGTGTTGTTGGCCTAGACAATGTTGCAAGCAGAGAGCGGCGAGATAAGCATTTCCATTCCGAGACTGTTGATAAGAGAGAGCAAAGAGAGGCCGGCGAGCGAGTCTGAGAATCTACTTGTGGAAAATTGCCAATTGAGCGTGTGGATGACACCCTGCGAGACACCCCGTGTTGCCCGCTTTCCCAGGCTTCTTCAATGTGATAATGCACCCCGAAGTGAGGCAAGCATCCCCTGCTCAGCTGGCTCGGAGATCGCCAATCTACCTGAGATGCAACTGAGATTCTACGGTTTTCCACGTCATCCGATACAGGGAGGAAATGCGGAGAGGCAGAGCGACGCGTTAGACGTTGACGCGGGTACTGACGCCGCCGCCGGCGCTGGCGATGGCGTTGGCAGATATGGACTCTGTTCTTGAGAAGGCGCTGCAGAGCGCTCTTAGTCGCGCACAGGCATAGATCGCGAGCGGTTGGCTTGAGCGGGAGTAAGACGAAGCACGCAGTATATATACACCACATATATATGTATATATACCCGCAGATATATGTGCACACTCGTATATAAAGCAAGACGCAGAGAAGTATTTAGTAAGCCGCGTCGCGCGATTGCCTAATCAAACTAGCTTTAACTGGCACACGCGGCGTATGCGCAACGGCCTACGCAAATTCGATCGAGAACGAGTTGCGCCCTCGTCACCTGGCCCATCCACTGCTGCAGACTGGGGCGAGCATTGAACCTCGCGCTCAATCATACGACCGTAGCGAGCACACGTCGCCGTGATTTGTAATCCCTATCGGTATCCATATCACCCCCCTCACTATCACCAATCGGCAATGGGCTACGACGACGTCATCACACACCTGGGCGAGTTCGGGCGTTATCAGAAGCGCATCTACTTTCTACTCTGCCTGCCGGCGATAGTTTGCGCCTTCCACAAGCTCGCCGGCGTCTTCCTGCTTGCCCGGCCCGAGTTCCGTTGCCTGCTACCAAGCGAGGATGCAGCCACGGCGCGGTTCGAGTCGCTGCCGCGCGACAAATGGTCGCTGGCCTACCCCAACGACAGTGTGACTGGCCAGGCGGACACTTGCGAGTACTTCGACGTGGACTACAGCGAGCAGTACCTCAACGGCAATCTCTCGGCCAGTCACAATGGAACTCTGCGCTGCAGGAGCTACCTCTACGATCAGTCCAAGTACCTGAGCAGCGCCGTTACGGAGTGGGACATGGTCTGCAGTCGCAGTCTGCTCAGTGCCACCAGCGACGCGCTGTTCATGGTGGGCGTGCTGCTCGGCAGCTTCATCTTCGGCCAGATGTCCGATAAGTTGGGACGCAAGCCCACATTCTTTGCCTCGCTGGTCATTCAGCTTATCTTTGGCGTGGTCGCGGGCGTGGCCCCCGAATACTTCAGCTACACCATATCGCGGCTCATTGTGGGGGCCACCACGTCGGGTGTCTTCCTGGTGGCGTATGTGATAGCCATGGAAATGGTCGGGGCATCGTATCGTCTCTTCGCGGGCGTTGTCGTGCAAATGTTCTTCTCGGTGGGCTTCATGTTGACGGCGGGCTTTGCTTACTTCATCCACGACTGGCGCTGGCTGCAGATCGCGCTTACCCTGCCGGGCCTACTCTTCATGTGCTACTATTGGATCATACCCGAGTCGGCACGTTGGCTTCTGTCCAAGGGACGTAAGGAGGAGGCGTTTGTGATCATCAAGAAGGCGGCAAAAGAAAATAAGGTGGAGATCCCGAGCGAAATCTTTGATCAGCTGATCGAGGAGGTCGCCGAGAAGAAGAAGGCCGACGAACTGGCTGCCTCGCAGCCCTCGGCTTCTGTGTTCGACCTGCTGCGCTATCCCAATCTTCGTCGCAAGACGCTCCTCATCTTCTTCGACTGGTTCGTCAACAGCGGCGTCTACTACGGCCTGTCGTGGAACACCAACAACTTGGGAGGCAATCAGCTTGTGAACTTTGTGATCTCCGGCGCCGTCGAGATACCCGGCTACTCCCTGCTGCTCTTCACCCTCAACAGGTGGGGTCGCCGTGCTACGCTGTGTGCCACCATGATGGTTGCAGGCATTAGTCTGCTGCTCACCATGGTGGTGCCGAGCGACATGAACTGGCTGATCATCGCCTGCGCCATGATCGGCAAGCTGGCCATCACCTCGTCGTATGGAACTGTTTACATCTTCACTGCAGAACAGTTCCCCACAGTGGTTCGCAACGTTGGCCTGGGCGCCTCCTCCATGGTGGCACGTATGGGCGGCATTCTGGCACCTTACCTGAAGCTGCTGGGTGAGATCTGGCGTCCGTTGCCGTTGGTCATTTGTGGTGCGCTGTCTCTCACTGCCGGCTTGCTGTCGCTCCTCCTGCCCGAAACACTAAACAAACCGATGTTGGAGACTATTGAGGATGGCGAAAACTTTGGCAAGCGGCGGCGACCTTCACTAGAAGAGGAGGAGTTGGGCGAGATGTTCAATGGCAAAGGCAATGTCAACCCCAAAGCGAACAGCTGATGCTGCAGGCGACACAATTCTGTCAGCAATTTCAATGAATTTAGGCAATTAGCATTTATTTATACGCAGAAGAAGAAGAAGAACGTTGATAAATTGATGCAATCGCTCAGCGCCTCGATTTTATTTACACTTATTGTCTATTTAAACACAACACGAAAATAACTTAGCACGCCTGATGCGCCTGGAACGCAATGAACTCCGGCTCGGTTTGTGTCTCGTTATTTCTTTATTAGAGATAAGCCGTAGGCCTTACGGAATTAGGTCTTTAGGTGGAGGAATACTACGTTAGATCAGCAGGTCGACGCCTCGTTCGCGATAGCGATAAGAAGGCGAGTGCAACAGCGTCCGCTTTGCACTGTTCAACAAAACACAGAATGTAAATTAAACCATAAATAAATACATTATTCATTATTATCGTAACTTAACGTTTGCTTATCGAGGTTTATAACCCTTTTGGCTTGATAAAATTGTTCAAAATTTCCGGTGATTCACTTTAGTTACTCTAACTACATCAAGAGCTGAGCTCGCTAGTGTACTCACGATTCTGAATGGAAATGTTTCGCCACTATGAATGGCGACAAAGTACAATTAATGAATCTATAAATAAACATGGAGATGTAGAGCAAACAGACAGACAGACAGAGAAGCTTATTCCATTATATGCTACGCACACATAGACTTCGTAAGTCAGACAAGGTCGAATTGATAGTTACGAATTTCGACGCACAATCTCTTTACTAACCTGGGAAATCTGTTTGAATTACATTGATAAATAGCTCCAATTTGCATACGGAACTATTATTGACTTAGTTTACAACAGGCGACAATTGAAATTGTTAATAATTTATTGCGAGCATGATCTTCAATTTGCCGATCATTGAATATCAACACTTAAAGGTTAACCTCGTGTTTAGTTGTCAAAAGGATTTTAGAAAAAAAGGTCATAAGAAACTATTTAAATATTTTGTACTATAGCAGTAGACAGAGCAGAAGATAACTGATAACTGCATTTAAGAAACATTAAAATGCAATAAAAGCATTTATATTAAATAAATAACTGCATAATAAAAAGTGTGTTTGATGCAGGCTTCGATGTTGGAAAGAGTTAAACTTAAGAAATTTTCACCGATTTTTCGAGAAGGATCGAGTCATTAACTTCTTAACCAAAGATCTACGTTTTTTAAATATTGAATGAGAGCCAAGCTGGCAATTTATCTATTTTCCCACAAATCTTCTTGTTATAATTGGAGACTGCGGGAAGATGTTAAATGGCGGCTAGGGGGAATTAGCGAACTTTTTTACCTTTGCAGGTTCTTAGGTGTATGTCCTCCGTTCGTTCCTTTGACAGTTTTGTCACAAAATTAAACAATAATACGTCGATTAATATCTGACTATGATTTGCTCTGATAAACATACTAGTCTTCATAAGAATCTCCCTCATTATGGCAAATTGTTCCTATGGCAGCTAAACAAATAATATGTTATAGTAGACAAATGATAACATTTTGTATGAATAATATTTACATAAAAACTACCGTTGTTGTGAATTCGGTATCGTATTTTTGGCTTTTTAAAAATCGTACTTAAAATCAATTAGATCAAGTTTTATACTTAATAATAATTCAGAAACACGAAAACAATCGTCGAGTGTGTGTGATATACCTACTACCCACCAGAAAACACAATTTTTTTAATAATAAAACTTCTATGTATTTCGCCTTGCACACTTAGGAAATCAGCAACTCTTTAAAATTATTTCTATGTTCATTTCCTAATTGCCCCTAAATTGACATTTTTTGGGTTGGGCGGTACAATGTATATCAAAAAATTGACTGTGCTGGAAAAATCTCGTTTTGTTCGGTTTAAACAAACAGCCTTAAACAGCCTTAAACAAATTAGGTCTAGCGCTTAGAATTTGGAGATTTTTTCACATATATATTTTTGGTAGCCCTAGCTCTTATAGTATCTGAGATCTAGTTTGGTTTACGGACGAACAGTTGGACATACATTTTTTGATTGGGACAACGTTATAATACCCTTGGTATCGGGAAAAAATAAAATAAAAGGCGAGTGAGCCGAGACACATGATCATTTCTTGGCAGAAATGGGATTGCGTCTTGGGAGAGCATTGAAATGGAAGCAAGACAAAGCAGTGCACTGCTTACCTCAGCTGTCATTCGCACCACAAATTGGATCGTGTCTTGGGAAACAGAGCTCCATTCGCTATGATAAATAGTTCTTCACTTACAATTACGACAGTTTTTTCCCCATTTCTAAGCCAAATTTGCAAAAAAAACTATTCCACCTTTTTCAGAAAATAAAAGACCATTTAAGAAACTTTACTCTTTTAGCAAAAATACAAAACGTGCTGGCGTCACATGTTTACATACTTTGTAATAGAAACCCCTAACTAAGGACAGCATTCACATACGTGTATATGTTCATGTAATAAACTGTAGAAATAAAAGAGCACTTGACTTTGCTTTCAAAACATTCAAGTAAACTATGTCTTTATTTCATACGTCTTTTAATGGACTTACCTTTTGGCAGTGAAATACCAAAATTAGATGTACTCATCGTGGGCGCTGGCCTGTCGGGCCTAACGTCTGGCGTCAAATTGCTGGAGAAGGAAAAATCGCTGAAGTTCAAGATTATCGATGAGAGTTTGCCTGGCGGACTGATTCGTGGTGCTAATTATCGATCAGTTGGCGATGAGCAAACGGAGTTGATAAGCTTTTTGAACCAGCTAAACATAAGTTTACACAAGGCCGATGTACACAGAGATGCATCGCTTAACCGTTGCTGGGATCTGGATCGAGGTGCGTTCTCTGCTCCGATCAAGTTCGAGCTGGGACGGTATATAAACATGATAGAACTCCGAATGGACAAGTTCAAGCCGCAACGAATACAGTAAGTATGAACTCTCCCTAAGCAATCAATAACGGATCGCATCTGTATCTTGTTCACTTTAGGTATCGGGATCGAGCGCCATCTATGGAGCGTCACATTTGTTACCACCTCTTCTTCGGACAGTCTCGTCAGTTCATGTTTAACGTGGTGGAATTAGCAACAGGAGTGGCGCCCAGCGACATCACCTACGACGAGTTCATGGGCATGTGCAGTGCCTGTGGTGGTCTCTCTGTGCTCATCAATATGTAGGTGTGTTTCCTTTAACGTTATTTTAACTGTACCACGCTGCTCTCGCAGGTACTTTAGAGAATCAAGTTCTCCGATGGTCGTCCCCTGCGAACGTCTACTTGAGGCATTGCTTGAAAAGTTGAAGTCCATTGAGATTTCGACGAATGAGAAAGCTCTGAAGATCAATCACTTTAAGGACTATGTGCAAGTGGTCACCACGGAAAGTGAGCCCTACACTGCTCAGGCAGTTATCCTGGCTATACCATGGGACAAAATTTGCCAGTTAGAATTTAATCCACCAATTCCACAACAGTACGCCAACGAACTAAAATGCGCAAAGGGTGAGAAGAGAGTGTTAACCCAGTATCTCATGCATTATAACAAGTCCTACTGGGAGACCTGCGGTTTCTCCGGCGAGTTCATGAACACTTCGCCATTGGTGGTGGGCAACGTGCTTCGACCGGGTGAGTACGGCGGTTACGTTCTCCATTCCAAGGACGAAAGAAACGTGCGGGAGATCGTGACTGGTTTGCTTTCGGAAAGTTTTGGTCCGGAAATGATGGAACCGCGGGACTTCAAGCAAGAAATCATTCAGGTTAACGGCTTGCTGGGCAAGCCGCAGACAGAGCCCTGGCTCCGAGTGGTCTGGTCCAGCTCGTCTGTCGCTGCAACCAACAATCGCAATCTCATGGGAGGCGCCGTGGAGAGCGGGCTGCGGGCTGCAATCAATGCGTTATATCTAGTGCGGCCGCAGGTTGTGAGCTGGCGGGATCTTAAGAGTGTTAGCGAAAAGCCATCAAGCGGATCTTCCACTTCAAGTATTCTGCCGACTTTCTTCAGCCGCTTTAACCTGTACAATTTCACGTTTTATAGCTTCGTTATAATCGGCCTAGTAGTTGTGCTAAACTACGGGTACTGCCCGCCCTAGAAGATCTGCGAATAGTTTTATTGCTTTTTATGTGACTCATGGTGCGACGATCTAATTCTTTTGACATTGCCACCGCCAGGGGACACTTCACCTATTCCATTCCGCTCTCTATAGAATATTCACACCGTATCTTACTGTAGAATTACCGATATAATACCCTCGGTTCATTCCACATCGTTCCAGTTAAGCACGATAATTTTTGCATAATTCTAAGCTCGTTTCTTGGGTAATCATTCACTTAAGCGGCGCGTCGCGCTGCGACGTAATAAAATATGCCACCTACGCCAAACTAAAAAATTAGGTTTGGTCAATTTCCGTAATTTCCAGTGCACCACTAGGGATGAACCTTACTGTCATTTGAGCTCATCGTCACTAAGGAGAAGCGTATATATCGGTTTATATTATTATTTGGCAACATATAATTATATAAAATTAAATAAAAAAGACCGAGTGTATTCGCTCTTCGACTTTCCGAATAATTACTTGTCTCATGTTTGTTCCATACTCATTCGGTTTATTCTGAATATTCTGTTTTCTCGTGTTTCCTGTGAAATAAAATACTTGAAAGATTTTAAAGATTTAATCAGCAGCAATTATTTTAATTCCTTGTTTCGTATGTGCACTTTTGCATGAACAAACAATCGAGGCCGATATTTCAACGTATTTCTTTACATCTCTCGTGATCAGTTTTTACCTCTGGGTTTTACTTAAAACAGCCAGATACAACAAAGTTTATCCCATTCTCCATCTAAACTATTGTTTCACGAAAGGACTGATGAGTGAGGCTTAAAAAAAATATGATTTAAAGATCGTTACAGAATGTTATATCGTTTTATCGCGATCTTGGTAAAGTAACGAATTAAGGGACGAGCTGGCAAGGGCAGGGTCCTCACCTTTTAGCGTGGTCCCGAACCATTGTGTGGTTGCGAAAAACAATTGATAGAATGACAGAAGTCTGATGGCTTTAGGCATGCGGAAGGCTTAACAGCCCCTTAACTAAGCGAAAAACTGTTTTGGTATCTTTGATCGATCTTCATCTCCCCTCGTTGGCTACCTTAGTGACAATCATATCTTCAATTGTAATCTGCAGACTCTGTGAAGAAACTACCAATCATATTCTTTGCGAATGTCGAGCCTTGTATTAGGAAGAAAAATCTGCAGACGGATACCGTAGTTCCAAACAGATATCAAATTTCATGATTAAAGATCTGCTAGAGATCATTCAGATCGCAGTGCCACCTTTTTCTCCACTGGGAGACTCTCTCTTAATAATATCGTATATCTAAGCTCATCACTACTACGTGTATACTACGTCTTGGTGGCAATTTAAGCGCTGTCTACATATTTGAGTTATTTGTCTGTCTACATATTAAAGTTATTTATTTATATGTCATTTGCATACAAATCAGATTATGTATTTATTTAGACTATTCAGCTTTGATTGAATTAAATTTCTTTTATTAGATTGGGGTAGCAAAGTAAGTAACAAGAGTTTGGGTCAGTGCAGCTTGGATATTTTCAACATTTACGTGCCTGGGGTGTACGATTGATGTAACGGTAATTGGGGGCGAGTGGGTGCATGTGACGCGGTACCTCTCTTTGTGACCAAAAAATAAAACAACAATAGCTGCACGTGCGTCGCCAACAAACAACAAAAACAATACCAAGACCCACCCACCATCCAAATACAATCAATGTCAGTGAGACACGCCCATGTGCATCACGATTTGAATGAAAACACGGCAACCGCCCAGGCAGCCAACCCGAAACCCAATAGAATAGCTCTAATTGCAGCCTCCTAGACGTAATACTGGATCGCCATCCGCCCGCCTGTTCGTCAAGTTTATTGTCTTCGTTGAGTTTTTGTTCCATAGTTTTAAACCGTTACAATGCGCCGTTAGACGCGCGAGAGTTCTATGCATTTTTCACAGTTGAATGCAAAACGAATGTAGGATGATTACATGCATGTGAAAAACTTAAAGGCAATTAAATGAAATATTTCATAAAATGTAAATGGGTATTTAGCATGTCGCCCACTGGATACCCTGTAGTCGTTGCATGCTGACTTAAGGCTGCGCTTTCATGTATTATTTGCTTTAATTGTCATCGCGTTATCGGTCGATCGATCGATCGATTGACGTACATACCGTTTGCTGGTCTCAATTGAGCTTGGCCAGAGTTGAGAGCTCTCGAGAAGCACTCGTATGTGATCTAACCGTTAATACATTTAACCTCAATCGGAATCCCTCAGTTGGGGTCAATGCTTAGAAATCTGGTTGCAGTCTGATATCTCGCTCGATTAAGGTTGACGATCTCGTCATCATCAAACGATCGAAGGTTCAGATATGAATAGTTCTCATCGATAACGATAGCATACATATTTATATACACTCCAGAGTTAGTCGAGCGAAGATAATTTACTCATAGATTACAAAGATTAACATGAGTATTCAAAGATCGCATTGTTTTCAGGAAACCCGCTACAAACAAACTGCATGCAATCAAAATATGATGTAAATTGAACATTCCATTCATATTATGCAGAGCGAATTCATTCAGTTTTCTTTAAACAATGTTTTTGCTCTTCACCTTGCTTAAGAAAGAGAACTATACAAAGCGAGTAAATATTATGTTCTTGCATATGCGAGAAAATAAAAGAATCACATACCCTGACGAACGAAATAAGAGAAAACGAAAAGGTAAACAAAACTGGCGTTCCACCCATACATATGTATGTAAAATGTAATTAGAAAAGTAGACAGTATGTAAATTTTATGAATTACACTTTAACCTAGCGTGAGGCATATTCGAATCTAAGTGTGCTATGTATTTTGGGTCCATTGAAAATCTTTTGCGAATCCCAAAAAGGTTTCAGCTGCTACTGAGTACAGAGAAAATGACCTAGGTAAAGATCCATTTACAAAGTCCGGAAAGAGGGATGTTGTTACATGACGTACTTTTAAATTCGACGCTCACACTGCAACAAAATTCATACAAATAAGTTATAATAACAATAAAAACCTGATATTACTGCCAAATATACTTACATAAATACATAAGATATGTAACTGTAAATGCATTAGAATTGACACACATTTCTATACTATTTGCAAATAATAGTATAGTAACAGTTATAGTACAGAGTTTTTCAAACGGTCAATTTATTCCTCAACATGCATAATAGCTTTATAAAACCTATAGGTTCGATTTAAAAAAAATGTAAAAAGCATACATAGGTATAACTTTGATTGGTACTGATAACTTGAATTATTTAAATAAAATAAACTGGCATTTATTAAAAAAACCCACATTGCAGCAGATTATTCCTATGGGAACTTTAACTAATTGTGATTTAATTTCGAGTCAATTTTTCATGCATTTTATTTACATTCAAAATTTACCATGTACTTAGTTTTGTTTCAATATCTAAGAAATCTAACCAATAAAGCCCAATAATACAAGTAAAATAAATAATGAATGTTCTTAATATCAATGAAGATAAAAAAATATTCGAATAGAACTCAATGGGTGTTTCTGCTCAGTGCTACAAAGGTCGTGTTCCTGAACTTCGTAGACAACGTAGCGAATTTAAACGAAATCGGCAAAACCGTCGTCAATCAACTTCCCCTTTTTGTGTGATTTATCAGCTCGGCTCAGCCGATCGATCGTAGATACATAGTACTCGCATGTACGTATATGCTTCCCCCAAAATTGTAGAGTGCTATTGTCATTTGGAAATAATCTTTCGTCGAGCGAGCCGTGGCTTCCGAAACTCTCAAGCGAATCCCGAGCATAAGTAATTGGAACGGGAACAGCCGAAGCCGAGTGATCCCGAAGCGATTCAGACCCGGAGACGATGACGGAGACAGCGATAGAGACAGAGGCAGAGCAAGTGAGGCGCACTCGCAATCGTAATGAGTGTGTGTGTACGTATGTGTGTATGTAGTGCGAGTACTATGCGAGTTTGGTGTGTTTGTGTGCCTGTCTGCCTGCCTGTCAGTCGGTCTGCTCTCTGTCTGGCGGTCCGTCTGTGCGTCTGTCTGCCCGCTAGTACAAAACGTTGCGATCGACCTCCCGTGGGCTTAGTTTGTGAGACGCCTCCGAAGCGGCAAGTAGTTGGTAGCACTGCAATCGATTGCATCGGGCACAAAGCAGACGCGGCCGAGAGTTCATTCAAATTTAGAAACATTGGCGCGCAGCTGTCGAGAAAGACAACAAAACGAAGGAAGGGAACTGAGAAATTCAATTCAATTTTCATTTTTATGTTTATTTTAACATATAAGAAAATTTTGACAAGCGCAAAAGAAAAACAAACGTGTTGTTGTTTTCCCTGAACCGAACCGAAACTAGAAAATAGAACGGATAGATAACCTAATAACCAAAAAGACCGTGCCGCAGTCGAAGAACGTGAGAGTGAAAGTGAAAATAAAAATAAACAATAACAAAAACAACGAGAATATCAAGATCGAAAAAAACACCTTTGCATTTGCTTTCATTGCCACTTATCGCCCATCGCCTTTTGCGGTTGCATTTGGTAGATCGAGCTCCGTGCTTAGGTCCGTTTGTTGCGTGTTATCAGTCTGGATAAGGAGGAGCCAAAACTGCGACATAAGGCGAAGGCAGTGTCAGTGGTCGGGTCGGTGTCAGTGTCAGAGGCTGTGCGTGGTGTTAATGCACCCGTGATCGTCGTCTTTGTGCCTCGTCCGACAATTGACAGCATATGAACATAAGCATATAGTATATTAACATATGTATATACGTGTGAACTCGGATTCAAAAGGCAAATCTAAATCGCGACTTTTGAAATTTTAATTTCAATTGAACGATTAATTGGCGCTGATTATAAATAGATTGGCACACAGCCTCCGTTTTCAAAGCCAAGTTCAGTGTCGTTCCCCATTGAGTGCAATCGTATTTATAGAATCGTTCACATTATCTGTCTGTCAACAAAGTCGAGTCCTGTTAAGGCTGTGCTTATTCCACGAAAGCAACTGTGATAAAGTGCAATGGGTAAATTGAAGGATAATCCGGAGAAATCGAAGGAGCTGATCAGCGAGCAGGGAATGAAGGATCTGCTCACCAAGCAGCTGGAGATTGTCGGCAGTGGAGGCGCATTTGTGTGGTACGTGTTCAAGGTGCAGCTGCATTCATGAGTGCTCGAAAGTAGTTCGAGTGGGAAGTGAAAGTGATTTTCGAGTGCGATTTGACCTATTCTCTAATGAATGCAAGTGTCGGCCCAAAAGGTCATATGAGTGGATAAAAATGCGAGCTTCTAGAGCTAGTTTACTAAGAATTTAACTGAGTCAGTAGATCTACAGATTCCCACATTGCTCCTCCATGCGATATGCGAGTTATTTCAATCAGAATAATATAATTAATTTTACGGCCCATGGTTGGTGTAACTATTCCCAATATTGTTCTATTCTGTTCACATGCATAATTAACACGCGACTTGGGTGCGATGTGTGTCTGTAGATCGTTCTCATTTTAATTAAAGACAAATCGGGCGTTTTATGATAATGCGTACAGCCGACCTGCTGATCGCACAGTAACGAGAATCGCGTTATTAATCTACAAAAACCCGGTCCAATTAACCAACCCAGTCAGATAAGAGCAAGATGGGGATCTCGCACGAGCTGATCGGGGGCGGTGAATCCGGAAGGACGTCACTAAGTCGTTCAACTGCCGTCTCGGAAACTTCAAAACCACGACGAGTGCTTTGAATTTTTAAGATCTTCGCTCAGAATTGGCGGCGGCTTGGATCGTAAAAAAGTCGAATATGTAAATATTGCGCATTGCGTTCCGGTTGCCCGATTTGATTAACGATTAGTGACGTTGCCCGTTTACATTGAAAACACTTTCGATATATCGTATGTACATGAGAGCGTACATACGCACATCACTGACACACAGATGCGAGTGTTTGTACAATATGTATATGAATCGCTCATATATGCTGCATATATAATATCGCATCATGTGCTGAATTCCCAATGGCCGAAAATGTGAGCCTAGCTCCGCTCCATGTTTGTGCTTCGGAATGTGTCACTAACCTTCACAACTTTTTGTTTTCGCAATTATCAGATGGCGTTAATATTTCAATCACAGATGAGGGATCCGAGCTGGGAGTTAGGCGTGGGGGGCTGTTGTTATTGTTATTGATGTAATTTGCATTCAAAAAAATAAAACGTTGCCATAACAAGCAAATGGTTCCGAGAGCCGTTCGTGTTAAAGTGTGAAAGATTGGAGTTGCGTGTCGAAAACAAGATAATGAGTAAACTATAGATTAAATATCTGTTATACATTGATCTAAAACGTTGCAATTAGCGCCAGCCACAAACTTTGTCATGTAAATTTCCTCGAATCTGTTGTTGTTGATCTTAACAATTTGAGCCTGTAATTGTATTTATTCCTATTCCTATTTTCCTTTTGCAGGGCCATCTTCTTTCTCTGCGTCACTCCCAACATACTGAACGGTTTCCATGTCTCCTCCTACACACTGCTCGGCCATCTGCCCGACGATCAGTGGTGCGGCATAGCAGATCTGAGTGCTACAAACTGGACTCTGGCACAGAAGCGTAGCATAGCGGAGCATGAACTGAACTCGGGCGGCTGCACTGTCTGGGACTGGGACTACAAGCACCTCAGTCACATGAGCTACGAGGCGGCCCTCAACTACACCAGCCACATGGCGCAGATTAACCAGCCCGCGGTTGTGTCCTGCAAGGCCAAGGGCAACTACGAGTACGAGCATCCGGAGACGACTTTCGTGGCCGACTGGGAATTAACCTGTGAGCGCAGCATTCAACGAACCTCTGCTCAGGTCTCTATCTCGCTGGGAAAGTTCTGCGGATCCTTCTCCTTTGGCATATTGGCTGACAAGTAAGTTAACATTATCTATATAGTCTGATAATTTGATTAAATCAACAATGTTGTTGCAGATTTGGTCGCAAGACATCGTTCACACTGGGAGCTGCGTTCTTCATTTTGGGCAGCATCTTTTGCAGCTTCTCACCCTGGTATAGTCTCTTCTTGGCCGGTCGTTTCGCCCTAGGCGCCGCCTCATCGGGTCTATTCTATCCTGCATTTACGATGAGTATGTAGTTTCACCACGCCTCCTGAGTTTGCATATATAAAAACATTATCACCTTAGTTGTAGAGAACATTTGCCTCAAGCATCGCTCCTGGATGTCCATTGCCTTCTCTGCCTCATACCCGGTGGGCATGATCCTGCTAGCTGTAGCGGGCTACCTCATACAGCCGTGGCGTTATCTGCAACTGACCCTAACCATACCCTCGCTGCTGCTAATCCTGAACTGCTAGTAGGTGGCAAAGTTCTACTCTCCCTAGTCTAACCTCAACTAATACATATTTCCACTCAATTTAATTGCAGTCTGATGAATGAGTCACCGCGATGGCTGATCACCAAACAGAGATACGATCACGTCTACAAAATTCTCTTCAAGCAGCCCAGCCACTACGAGGTGCAACCCGCAATATTGCCATCCAGCGAAATTATTAGCGATAAGAAATCCGTGAGTTCAAAATTTCCAATTAGTTGCCAAGCGCACGTTTTAAATGTCTTTTAATTTAGCTGGAACCTGCGTCGAACGCTTCCCTGGGCCAGAAACTGATGAACGGTCCTCTTAAGTCGATCATTGAGCTGTTCGCCAATCCCAAGGTGCGCAAGCTGATATTCACATCATACTTCATGTTCTGCGTGACCTCGCTTAGTTACTATGTGACAGGTATGTGGTTCTATTGTTCTCTGGTCAGTTGGAAGCCCTTAATCCTAATCTTGTCCACTCATCTCTCCACTTAGCCTTAAACGCCGCCAACCTGTCTGTCAGTCGCTATCTCTACATTATAGCCACAGGAGTGGTGGATATACCCTCGTACCTGGTGCCCGTGATCATGTTGCGTTTTACGGGCCGACGTATAACCACAATGTTTCTATTTATGTGGACTGGAATATCGCTTCTCTTGGTGCTTTCAGTGCCCGCTGGCAGCACCACGTGGATTGTCTCGTTTGCCATGCTGGGCCGATTTGGCATCAGCGCCACCTACTCGGTTGTCACGCTGTACACGGCAGAGCTCTACCCCACCGAGATTCGCAACTCGGCACTAGGCACCTGCTCTACTTGGGCACATGTGGGTTCCATCTCGGCACCCTACGTGGTCGATGTGCTGGGCGCATTGGGCTGGTACATTCCAACAACGATTTGCGGCTGCTGCGTTCTAGTAGCAGGCCTGCTGACGCTGACATTGCCCGAAACGAGTACGGCAAATCTTTCCGACAAGGTTGAAGATGCTTCCAGCCCTGACGCCGGACAGATCGAGAAGCCTGAAAAGCAGTAAGATTGAACCAAACGCAGCTTGTCACGCTGATTGGCTCCCATAGACTATTTAGAATAAGGACACTCATGCTACCTATGTACTCGTACTACATTGTGTGTATACCATATTCGTAATGCTACCCAGTACTCTAGGCCTAAGTTCCCCATATGTAATTGTTGTTAATTTTACTATTCCTTGCATTGTCGTAGCATAAATGTATTTTCGTACATGTTTTTGTTTGATATCGTATAATAAACGCATTATACTCAGTGTACTCGCAAGTAACCGTTATATCTTCTGCACGAGCAGCTGCACCCACTCGTAGTAGGGTCGCGTCACCGTGTAAATGCTCGGCATTCCCTTGATGCCGCAGGTGAGACCGTGCGAGACCAGGCCGTAGATGTACTCGCGCCCAGCACTTCCGTATCGACATATCAACGGGCCACCGGAATCACCCTGGCAGGAATCTTGATTGTTTCCCAGCGCGCATACGGTATTCGCTCCATTCTTTGGTGCCCAGATGTGGCCGATAATATTCCGACATTGCTGGTTACTTATAACCCGCACCTCTGCCTCGAAGAGCTGCTTCTGGGATGGTCCAGCGTGATGTGTGGCTCCATAGCCAATGATGCGACAGGATTCTGAAATGTCATACTGTTAATTAAAGATGTAAGACTACAGTCTATAGTTGACGAACCATTGTAGTTGGGTTGCATGCCATGTGGCGGAAGTTTAGCGAACTGCAATTCATCCTTCAATTGGCTTCTAAATGGTCTATTCAAATAGAGAAGGGCAATATCGTTGCGGTAGTTTGACCTGTGGAAATTTTAGGTGTTAATAAGTCCCTTCATAAATTTTAAACACTCAATCTTAATTAAATTATGTTATTTTTTACTATTATAATATTATTATTTGTCCAAATGTATGTAACAGGCCAAAGAAAACATATATACTATATTCTTACTCACGAACACTAAAGAGTCGATCGAGCGAAGTCCGCCTGTCTGTCCTTTTAGCCTGTAT
This sequence comes from Zaprionus africanus, assembly GCA_018151435.1. Taxonomy (NCBI): domain Eukaryota; kingdom Metazoa; phylum Arthropoda; class Insecta; order Diptera; family Drosophilidae; genus Zaprionus; species Zaprionus africanus. The sequence goes on along the minus strand of JAECXB010000237.1, from coordinate 174,238 downwards.
GAAAACATAGCTCTTCCGTATTATAAAAGATAAAGACACCAAGGCAAAGTCAGAAAGTTATATCGTTTATACTTCGCTTAAAACTCAACTTACAAAAGCATGGGACGCGTTTGAAATAAATTTGATCTGCCATAATGTACAGGAATTTGATGTCTTTTATATCTGAGATCTGTACGTTTATCTAGTCAGGCGGACATCTGGACAAACTCAATCCATTTGGCTATTGATCCTGAGTAAGAGTATATCTGCAACGCCTTTTTCTGTATTAACATACATTTGCACAAAGTTAGTATACCCTTCATTGACTATTTTGGATGGTTAAATTTTTATTTGACAATTAAGAAAATGTCTCTAAACGGAAATTGCTTCTGATGCATATAAAATAAATATGTTATTCTTTCAAATCCAAAAGGCTTTGTTCGCTTTAAATTACTTACGGTTGAAAGTAAATATACTCAGCTCTCTCAATGCCATAAGGTTCTAGGTTATTCACATTTTCAATGCTCTCGTGGCCAATAAACGCAACGATTTGTTCAATTTTCCTGACAATAAAGTATGTATTATGAAATAAGAATTAATTTCATTTTATTCATATACCCACTTTCTCCAGACACAATGAGCAGCACTCAGTATCCACCGGTCACTGATTAGACTTCCACCACAAAAGTGCTGGTAGCTCCTCCTTAGACTGCGACTACCTCTGTGTTTGAAGGATATATCCTGCAATGAAACCATAAAGGGATACTGAGCTGTACCTGTAATATGGTCGCACTTCAGTCAGATTCCTATTCAAGCATTTCTGGAGATGAATACTACCCTTGCTAGAAACAACGCGGCCACCAACGATGGGGACCCCGCGGCAGGACGGGAGAACGGTCAAAATAATTGAAATAACAATCAGAAGACATATTGAAACGTTAGTAAAACCAGCCTTCATGCTAGAACTGTGAATATATACTAAGGAACAACTCACAGTATTTCCAATAGAGCAACAGTTTTCGAATTAATAATTCACAAATAAACGTAGTCGCTCACAAATAAAAAAGCTGTGCAAACAACTGAATGCGCTGGTAGATTGTTTTGAAATCTCAACAATGGGCCAACACGGGGTGTCAGCAAACTTTTCTAATGTCAATGTGTATGTAGTAATATTACAAATTCAAACGATATAAACAAAATGTACTGTGTTTTTTGATGTCCCAATTATCTATTTTCAATTTATTTAACAACATTTTAAGCGATTTAATTCTTACTCTCTGGCAACGCCAGCGCCCCAGTAGTTCCTCTATTTGAACGGCCTATGCCTCTGTCACTGTGAATGAAAACATTTTCTGGTCACACTGCTTGAAGCACAGCTGATTGAATGTGCACGAAACCTGTGAATGGTCAGACGCCATTGTGTTCACGTTACGTCCGTTGCAAATTGTAAGTGTAAAATATATATTAAATTTATATTTTCCGTTTATTAGACCATATAAAATCATATATTGTCGAACTAATATTTTTCGAAGGTTCGTGTGCTATGTGTTGTTTACAGTTGAAGCCGTTATGAAACTAGAATCAAGGACATATTTGCTGGTTGTTTTTGTGTTTCCAATTATTTTGTTTTCCTTGTCGTAATATGGTTTTCGATCAACTGGCAGTGACAAACCTATCTAAACACACATTAGTACTATCAGTTCAACCTAAACCACTCTCTAAAATTTCCCTGAAAAAGTCGACAAGTCATCCTGACCAGCGACCCCGCCCCTATAACATTTTCAGTTTGGGCTACTTGTGTGTTGTTTGAAAAACAAATTTATTTTTACAAAATGCATGCCATTAGCCAAATGTATTGTACTCTGCACTTCGGTTTTATTAATGGATTATGGAATCTTTACAGAATTATAATGTCACAGGGCGGTGGTACTCCATCGGCAAGCAATCCAACCAACCTACACGGTGGCAAGGTCTTCATACAGCGTGACTACAGTGACGGCACCTCAGTTAAATTCCATACAAGGCTTCCCGCAGAACTTGAAGGCATGGTAAGTGTTGTTAGGGAAGTCTGCAACAGATTTAATATATTTCATTGATTTTAACTTCTTGTTGGCAGATCGAACGTCCTGTTTTTGAGGGTACCATTAACAGGCTTAATCAGTTTTATGCCGAGGCCGAGGAGGGATCGTGTGGCACCTATTGCGAGGGCTGCATAGGTTGTATAACGGCGTATTTGATATACATGTGTTCCGAGACACATTATGAAAAGGTAAGTGATGGCGAATAACCTTACAAAATAAACAAATATAATTTTTCAATTATTTGTTTACTTTTTGTCTAGACGCTTCGCAAGATATCCAAATTTGTTGCTTCCCAGAACGAGCGCATTTACAATCCAAAGGGTCTGCAATTGATCGATCCAACATATCGCGGGCTTCGTGTCATAGAAATTACCATATTCGATCGTCCAGGGCGAACGTGACTTCCGCTTTCTCATTCAGCCAATGAATTTTTCATGTGAGACGACAGCGATACCACAAACTAATATTTGTTTCAACACTTTGTGCAACAAGTCAAAGCCATTTTGTGTGTGTTCCCCGAAAGCCCACATCAGTGCAGTCAGCAAAAGCTTTATCACGGCGTGCATCCACGCACGAGTGTGTGCCCATTAGATCAATATTTCTAAGGGTTCATCTCTATAATTCAGCGCAGCGACCCTTAGAGTATGTGCAGTAGTCATAAGTATACAATAATGATGTCTCCGTTGCAGTCATAAGCGAAACGTTCAACAGTACAACAGTGTGTAGTCGTTAGCCAATGCTGAGTATACCCTTACCGTGTTAGTTAGTGCGCGTTATATGCGTTAGCAAGCAGCGTTACTAGGTGTTAGTTGTATAAGAGGAGCTACTGAAACTGCATTTGAGCTAAACAATAATGACACCCGTACATATTCTTATACATACAGAAATATTTACATCCCTGCGTTGACAGGTACACATACATACATGTGCATATTTAATTGCTTTTACTAACTAAACAAACTTTACTGTATTTGTTAAAGTAATGTTAACAACCATGTATTGATTTAAGTTTATAATTCATAACTCGGATTCGAGCTATATATTGAACATTCTGTTTTAGTGTTATTGTAGCACATTCACATACATACATGCATACACTGGAATAGTTAAAGTACATAAGCAAACAGTTTTATATACAAAATAAGTCTTGAAAGATTTCAAATAGCGCCAAATGAACTTAAATATAACATTTAACCAAGTGAAAACTGTTCAAATTTAATAAAAATCTACAAGAGTGCAATGCATTCGTTCATAATCTTATCTTTTATATTATACTTTACTATAGTCATGCAGCAAAAGTGTCCATTGTCTTGCAAGGTATGAGTAATTAGGTTAACATTTAAAAATGCTGCAGGTTGTCGAAATTTATGTATTTATTAATGTAGAATTTGATTTACTTCAAGCCGTCTGTTTGAATGCAAAGATCTCAGCAATTGTTAAAGCTCGAGAACCATCTTAGGCAAGTTCCCTCCTTGAGTACAACTCTTTATTTGGGGAAGACTATGAACATTTTGATATGCCCAGGTAACCTCATCCTTATTTGATTTAATCTTAAACATTGAAATTAAGTGAAACAACGAGAACTTTACTTTTACGGCTGCGTCGCATGTTTAATATGTATGTACTCCTTTATATACATATGTATAATTTATTTAGAATTTGTTAAAGGAAAATAATAATTTTTCTGTCTTTTTTCTCTTGTTCGCGTCAGTTTTAGCTTGTAGATAAACTCAGGATATCCGCTACGTTCTTTTACTTTCCGGCATCGTTCATGTTCTTGGGCAAACTGAGCAGGGAGTTAATCAGCTCCGAGTTGCGCTTCGGCAGTCGTATATTCGGGCCCAGAGAGTTTCCCAGATAGTATGGATACTTGCAGGGACTATTGTTCGCCTGTGATGGAGCGTAGCGAGCAGCATTGTTGAACCAGTCGTACAGGTCCCGGTTGTATTCCTTTCCCATGTAGCGCTCCTCGTCGGGCGTGGCCAGAACCGTGGAGCAGCTGAATGAGCTGGCCATCATCAGCAAAGCCATTGCCAGAGCGTAGTTAGCCATTGATTGAGGAATGCGACGGAAAGGAGCTTGGATCAACAGGACCAAAGCAGTTGGGACTTGTGAATGGCTGAAATGTAGTCGCTGCACTGACTTATATACACGGCCGGGGTAGCAGTTGAGCTAACTACGGAATTAGGTAAATCACAGCAGGAAACCGCACGCGTACCCAACGCATCAGTGTCAGTTTCACGGCAAATATGCCAGGCACAGGCAAATAAACCGCGCTTGCTGGGAGTCTCCTCAGGGCTAATATTTGATTATGCAGTGTTTTATGTGCGTGGCACAACAACAACGCAAGGGAAAAGACAGCAACAGCATCTGTTTTTGTGTTATTTGCATTGAGAGGTGGAGTCCTCCAAAGGATTGGTGACGACAATCACATTGTGCACACATAACTGGGATAACCTCGGCTGATTAATTTACGACTAAGTGCCATAAAATAGAATGTTGCATTAAACATACTCTCAGTTTTTATGACTGTATCCAGAAAAAGTCGCCAAACGAATAGCAGCAACACATGAACAGCGAAAGACTAGGCAAACACAGCTATTTCTCTAGAACGGCGCTTGTCAAATATTGGCACAAGAAAATAGAAACGAAATTAATTGTTAGATGAGGTATAATGCTTGTTTCGGCTTTAACACGTTACTCTTATATATATTGAATAATTTATTATTTTTGAATATTTTATGAGCTGTCAAGCTCATTGCTTAAGTTTACTGGGCTGTACCTTATCTGATCTTATTGATTTGAGAAGTCCTGTGTTCATAAATATATCCAGAAATAGAAAGAAATTTCAAAACCCTGGGTACAACACAATTCTATACGATTAGGTATACTGCTAAGCTTAAATATACAATAATAAAATCTGCTGTTGAAAGAATTCTGCTTTGGCAATTCCTCATAGCACACAATTTGCACATCTTGTGGTAAATAAAAAATACAAAATTGCAAATAAGTATTGATTAAGAAATTTGGAAACAACTGTTTAAATTTGCGAAAATGTGGCGAATTCGTTAGTAAATAGATGCGAAACCTATAAAAGCCACGCGACACGCCAATTATAAATATTAATTCCTTACGAACGGTATTGAGAGTTGGGTGATAATGAGAATCTCAACGTGTCTTTTGGGCTGTGTCCTGTTGGCTTTCTGCATGATACAAGACACCGAAGCTGTGGCCTGCACATCGCTGGATCCACCCACACCGGATTCATGTACCGATTGTACCGATGCCGATAATGCAGACAACGACGACTGTACAACCACGACTTCAACAACTACAACAACAACGACAGCGTCACCAACAACATCCACGGCTACAAATTCCACGGTTAAACGGAAGCGCTTTCGTATGAAGTTAAATTATACAGCCGTCAGACGCGTTAGGGTGTATAGAAATAATCAAGCTACAAATACACTTGCTAGGAAAAAGAAAGCCAACAATGCTCGCGTCGTGGGTGTGATTGTTGGTTAGGCATCATTTTTTCCCGTGGTCACTTAAATAAACTCGCAAAACTGAATATAATTTTGAACTTTAAATAGGTACAAATTAAAGTAGTTAGCCATAAACAAGGACAGGAAGCCATATGAACAATATAGCAATTCTTCAGCTTGCCAAAGGTAAGTATCATATTATTTCCTTACAGCTTTTGAAGTACACGTAATTCTTCAACGATTGTTTTTATGGTAAAATGGTAAAATCTGACAAAACGAAAAACCACTTCTAGACCTATTTGATTTGATATTTTGAAGACTGTAAATTATAGTGACTAAATTTAGAATATAATATTGACATTATTAAACATTGCACTAGGCACATATACGGAGTTGAAAATAACCAAAACTCCGGCGATTATGTTAGTTGTATGATATCTACGTGTATGTATGCTAACAATCCGTTTCAACAAATTTATTGGTCTCATTAATAAAAGGCATATGTTTACATTTTCTACAAGATATCAGACGAATGGACCGGGTAAGCGCGTACGCAGGGGGGTGCAGGGAGGGGCACTTGCCCCCCCCTGTTTAGAAATAAGTGATGAGAATAAATCAAATATTCGAGTCCCTCAGAGGAAAAAAGTCGAAAAATTCGGAAAAAATGTGACAAAAAAATCCTTGCCCCCCTAATAAAATCAAATTTTCGAGTCCCTCAGAGGAAAGAAGTCGAAAAATTCGGAAAAATTGTGCCAAAAAATTTAGCCCCCCTAAAAAAATTCTGCGTACGCCCTTGGGACCGGGTATCTCGACTTCAAACAACGCGATGGTCTGAGAGTCCTTGCAGCAGTATGCAGGCATTGCTGTTTTCTGAAAATGGTAAAAAAACATTATACCACAATTAGTAGAGACTCTCAGACTAGCAAATGAATTAAACAAAGAGACGGAGTCGTGGCAGACTCCACTCCACAAAGTATACTTTTTCCTGCTCAGGGTCAGTAGCTGAATGGATTGATAATAGCTATTATAAAAGATGAACAAACTAAATTTTAGCATGGTACTATAATAGGATAAAGTTTATTTTAAATTTTGGATGCCGATCACGTAAATTGTACATATCAATATAATCAGATCGTGAACACAGGAGTTAGTGAAGTCAGATAAGTCCCTATAATTCCATTAATTGTTAAGATTCAGTTTTCATGGGAGTGTCCAAAGTCCAAAAAAATAAATTAAACAAGAGCAACAGTCGATCGGCACGCGACAGTGGGATACCCTTCGACCTTTTTGAAACGTAAAATATCGTAACGTAAGCCTTTATATGCGTCTGTGTATGCATACGTGTATATGCGTGTATCATTTCATTGGTCAAGTACAAATGTATGTATGTGTGTGTGTGCGTTTAAATGCAAAAAATGCGTGTGCATAGAAAAGAAGAGAAGAACAACAGATGGGGCTACGCGATCGCATTCTCTTTCCTTTCCTTTCCTACATGAGCATTGCAATGACGTCACAGCTTGCTGGTCTGCATACAAAATCAAACCGAACAAGGTTTTTGTTTAATTACTTCTGTGTTTGTTGTCGATCGAATTGGAATTTTGACATTATGTTGGTATTATAATAAGCTAAGTATAGTCTTACTCAGAATGTTGTATCTTTTAAATGTCGCTCGCAAATCAGCTTAAAAGATGAAATTGTTGATTTGCGTGGGCGGGGGGCGTGGCACCCAACATTTGAAATAAACTTCACCTGTCCCGGATCAACAGAAACCTTCAAATTTGGTGTCTCTAGCTCTTATAATAGCTAAGATCTGTGTGTTCATCTGGACATCCCGACAGACAGACAGACATGGCTTAATCGACTTGGCTAGTGATCCTGAGCAAGAATATATACACTTTGTGGGGACTCCCACGCCTCCTTCTGCCTGTTACATACATTTGCACAAAGTCAGTATACCCCTATTTTTACCATTTTCAATGGTCGAAGGGTATAAAAAGAGGAGAAGGGAACATAACAAATCCCTTGGTTTATTTAGGGTTAAAACATCATTACTATCAGCAACGGTTTCCCCAGTTCGTCCTTCTTATGTTTTTGTGACATTTTTATTGGTGATATAGGGATAGGTTGGTTATAATTGAGAATTCAATACAACCAACAATTGTAATGGTTTAATATGCGAAAGTTCAAAAATGGATAGAATTCTGCACAATGGGTTGATAGGACTTGGACAATATTTACGGATAGTCCAAAAGAGAAAAGGAGAGAATGGCTGGAAAAACGTTGACATGGTTATCTGATCTCATTAATATTTTAGCTGATTAACCGATGCTGAAATTAATCTCTACACTAATGACGATTTCTGGTGAAAACTTTAAAAAATAAACAAAGACTGTTTTTAAGAATTTTCAATGGTGTGATTTATTTTTGATTTAATTGCATTTTCTATTATAAATAGTTACACAAAGCAAAGAAATGTTTATTACACGTAATACCTGGAAACCGAAATAATTGAACCGAAGGAATCAAATTAAATTGTAAATTTATAATTTTTGAATTTTTCTTTTGCTATATTACTTTCATTTCAACTCAAATCAGATTATGTAATAACTTCATTTAAGTTTACGTACATATCGAATGACAAAACAGGAAAGTGTTCACAATTGTCCAAATCAAATTCGATTAGTAATGCTTAGTCCTTTGAATATTCCTGAAGAATTTTGTTTTTTAAATAATCATTAACACTCATTACACAATAGTCAAGAAACTTAATGATCATTATCGTTGATAAAGTTGTCTGGATTTTAAATCTCAATGGCTCGAATAACTAGAAAAATAGTGGGATTTGTTTTCTTTGTGTTGCAGAAAATAATGCGGTGCCTACAAATTACATCCAAGCAATAGTATTCGGTTTTTTTTACAATATATATAAATGTAATCCGGGTAATATCTATCGGCTCGTACACATATAAAGTAAGTTTGTTTTAGTCAATTTCGCTCAACATTTAGAGAGAATGAGATACCTACTATTGCGCATATTTTCCGTATTAAGCTATAGTAAACCGTTGTTGATTTTGTGCTACAGAAGTACATAGTAAATATGTACAATTACATGTTGTACACTGGTTAGTATTCGCATATGTACTTTTAGTTTGAGTTGAATTCAAAAATTGACAAATTCACGCGCAATGCTTTCTATAAGTAGTTACGTTTACAATTAACTGCCAATTATCGGAACAATTTACTTCTAGTTATAGTACATAGTTCGGAGTAAATCAAGTTATGTTTTACATTCACGTGTGCGTTGTCCAATTTACGGGCTAAAATATATTCCAAATCTTGTGCTGTGTTTACGAATGTCAAAATCTACACTGTCTTTTGATAAAATATATTTTAGTAGTATTTCGTTATATCGTATTTTAGCTATTCTAGAAATATCATAATATTGCTATAGTTTTTATATTTCACAAATTCTTGTACGAGTATGTATACGTGTATGCGTGTTGCGTTTCCTTTTAACACCTATCGAGTGCCTGGTAACATACATAGGTATAATTTTGGGTTATGCCATCTAGAGTTGAAGAGTTCTAACCACAATTACAATAGGAGTACGAGTACAACACGTGTATAGGGGTATCACATGCGGACTAGTTGTGATAACTGGGGTACGTCAACCTCGAAAGCAGTTGCGGATAAATGTGCCATAGCCTCAGGAGTTGCTTAACCTTTACGAAACTACGTATATACGTTTTAGAGAGAGATATACATACATTCTATGCATGCTATTACACAGTTATAAATAGGTAGTTGCTATGTCGAATATAAGTATACTCGTTATCCTAGACTTTTTTGACTAGCACGGTTCGGTTGCGAAGAGACTATTTAACACGTTATTACTGATAATCTACTTGTTCTCGATACATATGTAGGTAGTATATAGTTTGGTTTTGGTTTTGTTGCAAGTGACTACAGACACCTAAGAGCTTAGAGGTAAGTTCAGATTCAAAGAGAGTATACCAAAAGGCCAGATGCGCGGGCGCTTCAACCTTCAGGACCTTAAATAGATCACATGATTTGACATTCACTTAGGTGTAATATTGCAAGTGTGTTTGCTGGATGGGTGTGGGTGTGGGTGTGGGCGTGTGCATGTACGTGTGTGTAGGGGTGGGTGTGTGTTTTTCTCTACTTATAGGCATATACACGTAGAGTAGGCACCCAAGTTCACTGGGCCAACAAAAACGAGTTGATTCGAGGTCGAAGTCGAATCTCGCGTAGTTAGATACATAACGTAGATATATATTGGATTATAGAATCTGTAGGATTGCTGGCTAACATGTTGTGCTTAGCACACTCTGTCCAGCCCGTCCAGTTTCGCTAATTAGAAGTCGGTCAGCCCCCCTCCGCTCTTGTCAGTCTCACTGCCAGCAGCACTGGAGGGGGTCACCAAACTCTAATTAGACGGCTTTCGTCATAAGAGCGCGCACAGCTTGGAACGCTTCTTGCTCTTGTCCACGGTGCCGGCGGACGAGGTGGACGACGAGGCGGACATCCGTCCCATACTGCCGGCATGTGGCTGTGACGGGCTGGTCGGACTCTTGTCGTCCATATCCTCGCTGACATGCGACTCGAGCAGCTTAAGGGATGTCTTCGGCTTCGAGCCGTCCATGCTATTGTACAGCGTCTTTGATAGTTTGGAACGCACAGCCTTGCCCAGCGCTCCTGTCTTCTTGATGCTGAGACGAGAACCACTGCGCTGGTGCTCCGGAGTGTGGCTATCGTCGCCTCCGTGCTGCGACTGCTGATTACAGTTGAGAGTTGTCACCGTGAACTCGATGTCCTTGATTTCCTCGTCGGCACAGCCGGCAAACTCTTCGACGGGCTTGTCGATGGTGTCATGATCAATCCAGGTGAGGCCCATTTCAACCTTCTCAGCGAGATCCTGCCAGTTGCGTCGATTCTCCAGTGTGCCCTCGTACAATGGCGTTATCCAAGGGAATGTGTCGCAGAGGACTCGGTACAGTGGCAGACATATGACGTCGATGAAGCCTACCTGCATCTTGGGCAGCTCGTCTTTGCGTTCCCTGTGGTGCCAGAATAAAATTAGACAAGGTATAAAATATGTTACTTTCTATACTCTTACCTGTCCATCATGGCCACTGGCTGCGTGTTGAGCTGTAGCTTCTCTAGATCGCCCTGATCGAAGAACTCGTCGGCAACCAACTTGGCAACACGATGTTGGACTTCCCACGGCTTCGCAATGGCGCTAACATCGCAGGCCGTCATCATCATGCCGCAAAGTACTGTGGGTGGGTTCAAAGGTGTTAGGTGACAGACAGATAATCTTGAATTGAGGTTATGTACGTACAATCTTTTTTCTCCTCGCCTTGCCAGTCGAACTCGCCGTTCTCCACCAACTCGAGGAAGGCATTGCGTTTCTTGAAATACATTGCCAAGTCCGTGGACAGGATGGCGCTTTCCACAGTTTTCATAACGGAGCGATAATCTTCGGGAGAAAGTGCCTGGCGGGAGTAAAATAATAACAATGATTTAACCTATTTGTTGTATTTTTCTCTTCATAAACTTACTTGGAATATGTTGTTTCCCTCGGAGTTGAGTATCATCACACACTGATCGAAGTGATGATGCTCCATCGTGCTCGTTGTGTAGAGTATGGCCAGGGGAGACTCGGTTTTGGTCTGGAATGCGTTGTTGGTGCCGCGATGATCCAGGTCGTGGCACAAACAGGCAACAAGCAGACCAAGTATTTCCAGGTCCGTCATGAAACGTTCCATTTTGCCGGTCTTTAGCATGGCAAACATTGTTTGGGCCACGTTCAGTGCATGTCGCCAGTTGTGGTACTTGACCGGGCGATAGTTCTTGCGGACGCTTAGCACCCAGCGACAGAGGACCTAAGAAAGAAGCTCAGTTAAGTCTTCCACCATTTTGTTCTTCAACTCACCTCGTAGGGAATGTGAAACTGTGAGACCAGGTTGCACTGCATGAACATGCGCAGCACGGCGCGACAAGTGTCGTCATCCACCAGATCAAAGTCTGAATTGCAAATGGAATAGATTAAAATCTGATTAAAAGAAACAAAGGGGTTAGTGTTGCTTACCCGTAAAAGTGAAGCTGTACAGATTGTACGATTCGGCCTCGGCAATCTCATCCTGAGCCAGCTTCTCTGTCTGATCCTGGCTAGCCGTGGCATGGTAGCTCAAGCACTCCAGGGCGACCTTCTGCTTGGCCATGAGCTTGCAGGCGTTTTCGTACATCTGAGTGTTGTGTATGCCCAGACCGCAGAATATGGCGAAGGCCTCGAAGATGGACGCATCTGACTCGGTGAAGGGAACCCCGTTTGCCTGCACAGAAACATCAGTTGAACCTGCTCAAGTAGTGCGTTTGAGTTGCTTACCTTGTTTATCAGCTGTGCCACGCCTATCACCGTCTTCTGGGCATTCACAATGGGCATGCAGAGTATGGCGTGCGTGCTATCAATCTCACTCTCGGCCCGTATCTGATTGTGATCCCTGACCCACTCGTGGACATCGCAAATGTTCACTGTCTGTCCGGTGGTGGCGACAAACTGGGCAATCTGCGCCAGCGTCGAATGGCTCAGCTCGTTGATGGATGGCCGGGACACATTGGCCGCCTGGTATTCCCCGCCCAGCTCGAAGAGCACGGTGAAACGATTGCGCATCTTTTGCTGCAATTGGCAATTTTGTTGATTGCGATTTGATTACCCGCAAATTGACGGAATATGAGTGCTCTAATTGCTCGCTGGCTTACCTTCTCCTCGAAGCTATCGCCGCCTTTGATGGCACGCACGGTGCGCTGCTCCTGCTGGTGCGGCTTCTCGATTATCTTCTCCAAATGGCTCTGCAAAACGGCATGGAAAGTACATGAGCATTAAGTGCCTGCCACAAATGGGGTATCAAGCAGCGCTCAAAGAGCAGCACGTCGGGGAGACAAATTGCCGCGGCGCACACCCATCCAAAGACCCTGGCACTCACACATCGTATGGCACATAATTAAACAGATATGTTGCAGAGACTGTCCTTTGGGTACAACGGGGGCTATGTTACTTTGTCCACTTTGTTGGCTGTTGAAGCTCGCATAATTGCCAATTTGTGGGTAATCGAAATCGAGTGGAAGAATCGCTTTGAACGAATAATCAACGGCAATCGGCATTTAACTCAGAGCACCCATCAAAATTGGACGACAAAATAAATTGCATCGCTTACAATTAATAACGAAATTACCATAATTAATTAATGCTCACACGGCTGACCCAGTTTATTATAATTGGTTGCATTCTCCCCCCTTTCGATCAACTGCAGAGGGAATGCAGGTCATAAATTTCAATTGTTGCAACACGACAGCTCTTGCTGGTGTCCAAAGGATTGGCCAGCAGAAATGGTTTGCCCCGAAATGGTGCAATGTACACAATGTGACAAAACTACTATATATGTATGTATTTGTATATATGGTATATATGTAAGTGTGGTAGGTATATATATCACATTCTGTCATTGAAAAGGAACAAGAGAATTTAAAGTTACCCCCAATAAATTCGAGCACCTTAATGAGGCCTGCTAAGTGAAGTTTCGTGTAAGACCGAGAGATATTTTTATCACCGGCAGGTGAAGCAATTTACGCTCATACTCAAGCCTGTACATTACATTTTATGAAATTGTATTGAGTTTCTAAATTGATCTGAATAACAAACACAGTTGAGTATACTCCACTGTGATATACCCCCTATCCAACTGACCAAAACTATGTATTGTATTAAATGAAAAACATCGACTTTAGCGCAATTTGTGTTGCATACTTTAGGGTGCTTTTAAAAAGCGGTAACAATGCATTGCAATGATAAGAGGAACAGTCGAGCGACACACGACAGTGGGATACCCTTCGACGTTTTCTTAAACGTTAAGAGTCCATAATTGTACGATACTACTACTAAATAGAAATATCGTAAGGTAAGCTTTTATATGCTTCTTTATATGAAAACGTGTATGTGCATGTGGTATTTCATTGGTTAAGCACAAATGTACATATGTATGCGTGTGCGTTTGAATGCAAAAAATGCGTGTGCATAGAACAGAAGAAGAAGAGCAGAACAACAGATGACGCTCACATTCTCTTTCCTTTTCTTTCCTTCATGAGCATTGCAATGACGTCACAGCTTGCTGGTCTGTATACAAAATCAAGGTTTTTTTTTAATAACGTCTGTGTTTGTTGTCCGATCTGATTCTTTTGACGTTATGTTAGAATTATAATTAGCTAATTAACTATGGTCTTACTGAGAATATTGTATCTTTTATATATCGCTCACAATTTTTTTTTTTTTTGGGGGTGGCTGTGGCACCCAACTTTGGAAATAAACTTCATCAGCGCCTGGTCAACAACAACCAAATTTGGTGTCTCTATCTTTTATAATAGCTGCGTGTTCATCTGGTCATCCGGACATCCGGACAGACAGACAGACATGGCTTAACCGACGCGACTAGTGATCCTGAGCAAGAATATACTCTGTGGGGTCTCCCACGCCTCCTTCTGCCTTTTTTTGCACAAAGTTAGTATACCCTTTCAATGTCCAAGGGTATAAAAAATGTTTTATATGTAAATACTTATGTAAATTCTATATTTAGTAACCGATCGGAAACAAATTAGAAATCAAACGGACCTTCATAGTTAATGTATTTATTAAAAATCCGCTGTCCTGCATTAAAGTTACTTTTGAAATAAGGAAAGGGGCGTGTTCGAATTCTAAAAAGACTTGATCTTGAAACAACAGTGTTTTGCCAAAACTTATGTGAAGCACCTTTCGTTTTGCATTCTATTGATTCAATCGGAACTGTTCAAAGGTTAAAATGGAATATCAAACATATGTGTGTACATACCCACACATATTTAATTTGGCAAATATCAATATTAAATTCTCTTATTTATATTGTTCGTATTTGGAATTCAAACGAAAAATGATACGTACAAAACCAGTTTTGTTTCGCAGCGTTCTCATGGGACTGGTAACAATATTTGATAAAGTACAAAAATATATTTGATAAACTCAGTTTACTCAAGTTTATCGGTAAACCCACCAATAGAAAGTGTGAGTTGTTTTTGTTGTTGCTGCTTATTTACTCAACTGTTTTGTGTTGGACCGTGACTTGGGCAGGTGTACAGATGCCAGTTGAGGTGGCGCGTGCAGTTAAGTTATAGAGGCGCCAAAAGAAGTTACCTAATTTTCAGGTATTACATAAGACAAAACAGAAAATAAACAATGCGACTCAATGGGAATTGGCTGGCTTGCCTTGTTACACCTTCGCAGTTGGTTTGTGCTCTCCAGGTTCCCACATCGAATAACAGAGAAATATATTAAACACAAAAACGCAATGTAAATGGCGCATTTTAATTTCCTTGGGGTGCGCTCACAATAAAGTTGACAAACAGACAAACAAAATGGCCGCTCTGGCGTTTAAAGCATTCACGTTTTAATGAAACTGACAGCGACACTCAGCCACAACCATGGACACCGCAGAGCCGCAGCCGGAGCCGGAGACGGAGCCAGAGCCACGCCCAGTGGGCGGACAGTTGAACCGAGGCACACGAAAGCTTTTCATTTCATTCATGTGCTTCATGTACTTCATGTTAACGACAACAACAGCGCAACAAGGCAACAACAACAACAGTAACAAGCAGAGAAGCAACAGAAATCATTTGCCTGCCGGCACAATTTGCTGGAAAATGTCGCCAAATTAATTTGCAATTGATGAATTCGAAATCAGCCAGAGAAGGAGAAACAGAATCAGAAACAATTGTGGTGATGGAGGGGGGAAAGAAGAAGAAGAAACCGAACAGCAAATGTTATGGCATCATTAAGCACTTAGGTTTGGAAGGGGGCAAGGGCTGGCTGGGAATGGCTTACCTCCTCGCAGCAGTCGAGATCCACCAAGAAAACCGAGCAGCGTTCACATTTTAGAAGTTCCCGTGCCTCTGTCATGATTTTGGTGACGAGACACTCGAGATTGTTCTGCTCCTCGAAGATGCTGCGCGCCAAGTTCAACAGGATTTGATTGCGTCTGTACTCCTGGACGGACATTTCAAAGAGCTGCGCATTCTGTATGCCGATGCCGCAAAAAGTCAAGTATCTGCGAAAGATTTCCACATCATGCTCGTCGAACTCCATGCAGCCTGATAGTATGATAGAATTATTGACTGCAGACCGGACAGGATTGGATTTAAAGCTGCCTACTTACCATTCGTTTTATTGATGATCTGAGCCACACCAATGATGTCGCCCTCGTAGTTGCAAATGGGCATGCAAAGAATTGCGTTCGTCTTGTAGCCGGTCTTCAGATCGATTTCGCAATTGAATCGTGCATCCTGGTATGCCTCCTTTATGTTAATCATCTCCTTTGTCTGCGCCACCATGCCGGCAATTCCAATGCCGAATGGAATGATAATTTCCTCTGCGCGGGCGCGCTTCACTGCATCCTTCAGAGCTGCCGAAATCAAGATGAAACCCAATGAAACGAGATGAGGCGGGGCGAGATGCATAAGTCATTAAGAGGCAGCGCACAAACGCACTCACATCTAAATAAATATTAAATTTATAGACAAAATATTCACTCTGCCGTGCGGAAGATACTCCCAGACATGGCTAAAAGCAAAAAATGTAGGCCCACAATCCAAGCTAAAGCCGAATCTGCCAAAAGTCAAATGTGGCTCGAGGTGCTCAGCTCGGAACTCCCAGCTGAATTTGCATGGCAAACCGTTACACATGTGTTGCCTTTCGTGAGTGTGAGTGTAAGTGTAAATGTGAGTGTGACTGTGTGTCTGCATTAATACCACCAAGTGAGCCTTGGTTATGCGCTAGCGCTAATCTTTTTTTCCCAACATTTTCCAACTGAATTATGTAGCGGAAGCGTTGGCTTTAACGCACGAAGAAGACACCGAGATTCATTGCGAATTTTAAGCTGAATATACATATATGTATGTAAGCGTGTGTGTATATTAATGTGTGTTTGTGTGTGTGTGTGAGCCTAAGCACGTTTCAGCCAGCATCTATTTTTCATTTGATAGCAACCTTTTGAGTTTTATGGCCAGACCCATCGAAAACTTTTAATGCCAGCTTCCGCTTAGGCTTAATTTGCTAATGCCTTTCTCCCTCCATTACCCCCCAACTACCCCTCTGGGCAGGGTGTGCATTGAAGTGTTTTGAGCGTTTGCCCCAGTCGCTAATGAGCGCCAATTGGCTCTGGCTAACGAGTCGATAATTCGGCAGGCTAACTTGCCGTAATGTTCTATAATATGTTCAGTAGGTCAAGCACATCAATTCAGACACTTCATATTTTTGTGTGGATTGAGACAAGTGCCGGTTAAATACACAGTTATGATTACTAATGAAAATCGAATATATAACTAGTTCAATTGCTTTTTAAACAAAACGGAAAACATAAATACAGAACTAATTTTAAGCGAAATGGTTGTCAATGAATTTCTATATGTACTAAACTTATCATAACAGTAATTGCCAGTTTCGTTTCTTTTGTAGTTCTAAAGTTGTTCTTTTATCAATTTATAATCCAGTGGTCTATGCAATACCAAGCAGATACTTGGAATCCCAGGTAGCCGACAATACGATATTCACCCTCCGTTCAAACTATGGAGATCTGGCAGCCCTTTGAATTTGCCAATCACATTTATTCAAATATTTAATTAGCATACATAATTATCTGTTATCGATATCCTTGCAATCATCGCTAACTCTTCCTCTCTTCATCGCTATCTGTCAAGCCCAGCACACGTGTCGCTTTGTGACTTTTTAAACTTTTACATTTAAATCGAAATAAATCTAAATATCTTAAATATCCACTTCATTTGATTAAACCAAACATCTACCAAAACTATTGTTTACCACTGTCACATAACGTACGACTCGAAGCACAAAGAGAAGACGGGAGCATGTTGTAAAGAAACGATAGCAGACATTTTGCAGAAATAATTTCTCTATAGGTGAGACAGGATGAACAGTTTTAAACAGGCAACAGTAGGTATTAGTGTTGGGTAATCCTAGTTCAATTAGTGGGATAAGTTCGTTGGTTTGTTTAAAATCAATGAACTAAGTCGTTCAATAGTTCATTTCTTAAACCTGCTTAAAAAATGTTATGAATTTATTTCATACAATGTTGTCATTGAAAATGAATATTATTTATTCAATTTATGTCAAAAAAAAACTTATACAAACACTATCGATCTTAGTAAATAGCGAACGAACGATCAGGGTAAGAGATCAAAACTATATTGAACTAAGTAAACTAAATTGAACTAACAAACTATATTGAACTTTAAAGACAGACCTAGCTCGTTCGTTCAGTTTGGTGAATAGTTCAATTTAGTTCGTTCGTTCACGAACGACACAACACTAGTAGGTATAAAGTAGAGTGTTGACAATACTCTGAACGCCTCGTGCAGGGCAGTACAAAATGGTAGAGTTAATTGTGAAAAATTACCGCTTAATTATGTAACCGGCTTACCTGGTCAACACTGTCAATGTCCCTTTATACTTTTTTTATTTACAAAGACGACACAAAGCATGGTTCTACGATTAACTAAAGAAGGTACAAGAAGTTACTTAAGTCTACAATTATAAGTAGGCAATCTTGAGTTTACATCCCAGTTACGGGCTCAAATGGTAAAAAATAGAAAGTTCTTTTGTATTGTACAAATTTAATGCTGTCCTCTTGAACTGTGCATCGAGCAAATACATCTTGTTTTAAACAAAAACTCATTTCAATTTCATTTCATTCTATAGTTAACTTTTCACTAGGATAGGAATGTGAACAGTTATATAGACAAAGGATTTTGCTGCACTCTTTGTGGGGGAAAGGTCATTTAATTAAATTGGGCTTAGTCGCTCTGCCCAGCGGCTGGCCTTAAATGTGTGTTTTGAGTTTGCTTTGTGCCGTTGCTTGGCAACATATTGGACAATGGCTGCAAATCGAAATAGACAATGGACACCATTTACATTCACATTTGCTTGCTCACCTGTCTTTTGTGTGACGTCAAAGAGCTTGGCCACCAAATACCTGTTGGTTGGAGTGCCCTTGGCCAGGAACAGTGAGCCGCGATCCGCATGGGTTAGCAGGCCGACGTTGACCAATATTTTGTGGCAGAGCACATCAATGTCCAGTTCGTTGGCCACGTCGCGTATCAGCTCCATAAAGAGTTCACCCTCATCCAGGTCCATCAGATGGCGTCGACTCTCGGGCAGCGCTTGCACCGATGAATTGGAGAGCTTGCGCGGCGACTTCTAGAAGAAACGAGAAGAGCAGACAGAGCACATGAACAATGGTAGTTAATGAAAGGCTTAGATTATGTGCATGACTGGCAGGTACTGCGTATACCTGGACACCAAGTGGGGGAGGTCACTCAAGCAGGCTCAGAAGGAAATAATTGAATTTTGCGGCCGTGGGAGGTATTTAATTAACTGCTGTAATTGCTCAGGCCGTTAGATTTTGTATTAATAGAACGATAAAGCCGTATTATTACGGCAGTCTCCAGGTACAGTATATACTATGTACATGTGTGGTATATGTGAACTATAAGTACATACATTATGTATCCGAGTATTTCCAAACGAATTTCAATTCCGGCGGCCACTTAACCTATGAGGCTTGTCATCTGGCCAACGTTCAATTCGAAATGAAACTGAGTTCGCTCCGGCCAAAGGTGGCCATTAGCAGTTGGCTTTAGGCGGCCAAGGGGTAATTGAATACCGCCTGCTCGTGGGTTGCGTGCAAGGGGCCAATTACGACGGGGGCGGATCTGGGGCCAGAACTATTGTTGCGTGCTGCGCGTCCTTACAAGGACTTTGTCCAGGACTTGGGCCATGTTTTAGCCTTTGTCACTGCCCACGCGGCTCACTTATTGTGGCACTATTTTGCCAAATTAAGGCAATTTGTTATTGTTGTTGTGGCTCTAAACATATTCGTGTCGCACCAAAATATCGATAATTACATGTGAGAACTAAAAATTCAGTCTGTGTGGAAAACGAGTGTTGCTGTTAAATTCGAGAATGGTAAACAGTTTTGTATAAATAAATATACAATTAAGAATAAATTGAAGGGAACGAGTAATTGTCTCATACATAAATTAAATATTTATTACTTGGGTATCGATTCGAGTATCGATTTTCCCTCTGTAAAATCATACGAAACTTATTTCTGTCAGTTGATGAATCATAAATATATAGAAAGCTTGATACATATTTCATAACTAGACATCACGTGGCCTTCGGTTGCCTCCCCAGTAGAGAAGCCAGGCAAAAATCTTTTAGTTTCTTTGCCATTTTCAGCTATAAATAAAGGAATCCTTTGTGACTGCAATTCTCGAGCGAAAAGAATACTGCAAACAACGTGCAGAGTTAATAAAATACTGGCGTGGAAGGGAAGGAAAGGTGGGTGTACAGGGGCTGACTCGACTGTATTGTTGTCCCTGCACCTTTAGTACTTAAGGAGCTCTCAAGTAATCAAACCGAAACCACTCGGCTTGAACTTTTGCTGGGAAAAAACATGCGGAGAACGTTTTGCCTCTATGGAACAACAGCAACAACAACAACAGCAACAACAACAGCAGCTACACGTGCACACTCGACAAAGTTTTTGAAGCGTTTCTGTCGGCTAAATAAATGGAAACTGAAGGGGGAGAGAGCCGGAGAGATGGGAGAGTGAAAACAAAACAAAAAGACACACACACACATACAAACGAAAAGAGAAATGACTTTTAATGGGATTTTGCTTTTGCTCGGCTGCAAATTAAAAGGAATCCCCAGCTTGCTTGTTGATGTAATGGGGGCCAAAGCTCCAGTTAAACCAGTCAATAAAACAACTGTCGGGCTTCGTCAGATCCACTGTCCGACCGACGACGACTGTCGGCCGCTTGCATTTTATAACATGCACTTATACAAATTGACAATATCGACGGCGCAACGCGCAACACCTGCCACCAGGTGAGACGCCTCTCAGGCAACAGATTTTCGATTCTTACTGTTGCGACTGAATGTGGAAGCATTGTGGGACGTCTAACTTGGCGGCCTTAAAAATGTTATGTCTTTAGCACCTTTGTTATCGCCTCACTCACCTTTCTGCCTCACCCCCTCCTGCTGTCACACTCTTTTCCCATTTGCCGCCCGTAGACAATTGTCAGTTGGCAGAAAGAGCACATTTCCGCCTGCCTTTCAACTTCCGTTCTCGCACACGTACTGAGAATCCTTGAGCTCGCATTAGGTTTGATTTGGCAGGTGCACCATGAGTATGTGCTTCTATGTGTGTGAGTGTATGTGTGTGAAAGTGCCTGTGTGCTTCGGCTGAAGGACGTTTGTTTATTTGTCCAACTTGTCTTGCTCACACCAAACGAGGATAACAACAATCCGATCCAAGCAAAACACAATCAAAGAGACAACGGGAAAGCCGATCGTAGTTCTTTATATTTATTTTGGCAAGGAGGTTACCGATGTATCATAATAGTATTTTTAGTTATTTGTCAAGATATTGCAAGCAAAATAGCTACATCGGACTTTATTGTAAGGGACCAGAATAACATGACAACAATCAGTCTAAATAAAAGTTTTTGTCTGAAGACCAGTTCTGACTTTGGAAATAACTGATTTTATCAATGCTTTTGCGCCATTATATATGACTTGTAAATGGACTATCGGAGGATATAAGAACCTGACAAGCATTCGCTCCCGTTATTATAGCAAACACCAGTAGCCCAACCTCTTTGGATTAAATGCGTTTCTGTTAAAATGCTGTTGTTTCATAAGTACTTTTTCAAACTATCTTTCATAAAATTAGGTTTTTTAAAATTAGCAGCTTTGTAAAGAAGTGCGAGTGCGTGCTTGTCATATATGTATATGGGGTAGAAGCCCTATTGAAAAGGAATGTTCTTTAAATACCGTGAAAGCAAAGCCTAAAAAGCTGCTAAGTTTTGCGATTGGGGAAAATATGTCTTCATAACCACATACATGATGTCGCGTGGTCTTGATACAAAGACTTCTTTCACTTGTGCCCAATTGTTCAAAAAACAATTGATCAAATAAACATAATAATAATTACAACAAAGCTGACGCAAATGCCTCCAGATGCTCCGGCAAACAAATTTAAATGCTCTAAATCACAAAAAAATAATTTGCTGAAAAGATCTATGGCGTCTCTATTTAGTTTCCACAGCTGTGCAAATCTGCTAAAGCGGAGATCTTTAGAATCTCGCAATCGGAAATCGCTATAAAAAGAGCTGGAATTGGCTAGAGGTTATCATTCAGTCAATTCAACTGATCCCAGTATGAGAATCCAAACGGTAATCCTCGGCTGTGCCATTCTGGTAGCTTGCTTCATCCGAAGCGGCGAAGCGGCTTGTGCGGCAACCACTTGCACGGCTGCGGAGTGTGCGGAGTCGGACAATTATTCGGATCCGTCTTGCACCACAACCGTAACAGAAACTACAACAACTGCAGCAACAACAGAAACAGCAACTACTGCATCCGACTCAGCAACTACTGAAGCAGACGACGATGATACAACCACCACGACCACCACCACCGCCAGCTCCACCAGCTCTAGCTCCACCAGCTCTGACACGTCTGCGGCACTCACACTGCTTGCAGCACAACTAGCAGCAGAGGAAGCGAAAGTAAGAAGACAAAGACTCCGCATGTTACGACTGAGGAGGCAAATGGCACGCCAGCGCCGGCGTCAGAGGAGAAACAGACAAAGGTTATTAAACAGACTGCGCAACAGGAGAAACAACAACAGGAGGAATCGCACCAATAGGAATCGCAGAAATACTCGCAACTCCAACAGAAGGATCCGCCGAGGTTAAATGCTCTTTACCGTACTTGTACTCAATTTTGAATTCGAATAAATGATCGAAATGCATTGTAAAATTCATCCAAGCTGGCATCTGTGGTGGGAAAATCAAGCCTTAAAAGGTGTTTGAACAAGCAACGAAAACTAAAGTCAAGTGATTCCGGGAGAACGATATCTTCTTTCGTTTTGTTTTAAAAACCTTTATATCTCACAGCAAAAAAATCGTATGCCGCCAATGACTTTCTCACTATCACACACATGTGATAGAGACGCAACCTTAAACCAAGCCAAGGCTGAAACCATCGGATCAAAGATATTTGTATATGATTGTGAAAGTTATAAATCTTAATTTTAATACTTTGCTTTATCTGTTTTCAAGGTTCCATAATTGCTGAGATCTACGCGTTCATACCAACAGACTGATGGGCAAAGAAACTTGGTAATCCAGACCAAGAGTCTACATTATTAACGAGGTCTGCCCGGCTTTTTGCCAAGGTTGACGATAGATTGGGACCTAACAAAGACTAAGCAATTTGTGGAAAGACGCAGACCGTTAAAAATTAGTTTCTTTGAGTGATAATTTTCCATGTTTATTACTTGCAACCCCATCACCGCACCCATAGAATTGGAAGGTGTAATTCTAGATCAACCGTTACAGGCAAAGTACCTCGGGATTACCCTTGATAAACGTCTGACTTTCGGCCCGCACCAGAAAGCTACGGCTCGGAGATGCTATCAAAGAATGTAATAACTGCGATGGCTGATAAACAGAAAAAGCATCATGTCACTGAGAGCGGTCTACGTCCACTGTGTAGCCCCGATTTGGCTGTACGGAATACAGGTGTGGGGTATTTCTGCAAAATCCAATTACAACCGCGTACAGGTATTGCAAAATCCTGCCTTGCGTGCAATCACAGACTGCCCATACTATGTACGTGGCACTACCCTTCAGCGTGATCTGAATCTTCATACAGTGGAAGAGCAGATCTCCAGGCACATTAGCAGATATAGTGATAGACTTAGACGACACCACAGTATACTTGCTAGACGATTACTCCCTCCCAGGCCTCTAAGGAGATTAAAAAGGAAGGGTTTCGCCAAAACAATTGGACAACCCTAAAAACCCCCTCGAAACATGAGACAAAGTTGTAAGTCCTTACATTACTGCATTGCACAGTGGTTGGCTTTGTATGGGAGAGCGGCCATAAATACTTCTAGTTGAGAAAGAACTTTGAAATTTTGCACAAAATTTTTTTATTTTATTTGTAAAATGATATCAAAAATTTGTATGGATCGGACCACTATATTCTATAGCTGCCATATAAATGATCGCCATGAAGGTTGAGCTTATACAAAGAAAGCGCCTAAGAATACTTTTGGTAGTCAAATCAATACTTATTTAATGACATTTTGAGTTTTTTCAAAGCTCGTGCCCTTTTCGAAGCACCAAAGACAAAATATATGCATGCGTAAAACAAACAGTTGTAAAAATCTCCTAGAAGAATAACAGAAGATAAAAATTTAAAAATAAAAGCGATATGCAAGGGTGTATACAAACACAAACACGATCACAAATGAAAAAAACAAAAGAAACATCATAAACACAAAGAAAAACTGCAACTCGAGTCGCAAATTTAGCCTTAAAAATTATAAAGGCGGTGTTAGTATATTGAAGATTACGGGCACATTTGCAACTATTTGCAGCTACACTTAATATATTTATTATCTAAAAACATTGGTAAATACTCGCATTGGGGGAGCGAGGGGGGTCACAACTAAAAGCTTAAGTAAAAATGAACAAGTCACACACAAAATGACAAAAAAATATGTTTTTTCTTACATTTATTTTACTAAAACGATTTAACATATTAGTTTATTATTACCAAATGGATTTAAAGTAAATACCTTCAGCTTTAATTTCCATTTTAATTGAATAAAATCCGACCACTATTCTTTACGTTTGAACTCTTTGAAGTTTGGCATTGGACTACAAAGTGTGCATGCATGTAATTTCTGCCTTACAAAAGAACAACTTTGAAGGTATTTTTCGAAAGAACCGCTAGGTTTCGAGCAAAAATCGGTTTGGGCTAGAGATGGTTGGGCATTTAACAGCTAAATTGGTTACCTTTTACCTAGATATTTTGACTGCGATTTTTTAAATTATGGCCTATGGGCGCCACCACTGTGCATTGTATGGATTCATCGCTTCTAAATAAATAATTAATTGATTAAAAAAAAATTACTTGCAACAATTCGTCGCATTCAGACTTCCCAAAATAAAATCGCCAGAATGATTACCGGCTGCGAATGGTACGTAAGGAACACAACCCTGAACAAAGACCTCAATCTAGCCACTGTCTTCGAGGCAATAATCATGCACTCCAGCCGGAACCACAACAGGCTAGAGCGCCACAGAAATCGCCTGGACAAGGCACTGTCCAGATGCTAAATTTGGCTTTACAGGTGACCCGAGGCCTCATCCTACGGCCCCCTTGACAGAACCAGGAGATGATGATGATCTTATAATTGTTAGTTTGTAAATTAATATTTTTGTATTTTTGTTTTTGTTACAGCTAACCTTTGAAACCCACCCATCTTTAATAAAGTTTAAGAAAAAAAAAATTACTTGCAACAGGCAACTTTTTCGTTGTTCCCCGAAAGTATGCTATGGTTTTTAAAGCTTTCCACTTGCACATTTACATTCGTCTTCATTTACCTGCTGCACTGTGGGCGATGCCATCCATTGCTGAAACAAATCGGATGTGACCGAGGGTCGTTTATGTGGCTTGCGACTTTCAATGAACTCGTGCAGGCGACTCAGAGCCTCGGGCGGGGCACGTTCCGTTAGCCATTTCTCGAAAGCTTCTGGTTTCTCCTCGAAGAGGCGTGCCACCTCGTCGACATCTTGCTGTGTTGCCACAGACTTGCCGGCGCACTTGGCGGGTGCTGAAGGGGACAAAGTGCTGCTGGTACCAACACCGGCACCGGCACTCGCATTGGCACTAACACTGGCACTGGCGCTGGCACCTGCGGCGGCCGCAGGTGAGCTTGCGTCATTGTCAGAGAATACTGTCGGTTTGGCCAGCACAGGTGTAGGCGTCTGGGCGGCTGCATGTTGATTGTTGTTGCTCTGCAAGGGACGATCCAATTTGGCCTGATTGCTTGTGGTTGCACTTGAAGCGGGTGTGGATGTTGATGTTGCCATTGTTCGTAGAGGCGCCTGCTTGCCACCGTTGGTTAGTGGTCTTGAAGTCGCTGCAGAAGTTGCAGCTTCATCTGGCGTCTCAGGCGGTGTTCGAGTGCGTTCACAGGCCTTTGCGCTGGCGCCGGCGCCAGCAGATGACGGAGACACATCCGTCATGGCTATTAGTCAATTTGCAATAGGATACTGATCACGAATCGCTTCCAAAAACACATTGCACCAGCACCCGTTTACATAGGCGACATGTTTTCTTGTTAGCAACGGGCCTGTTCTCGTTCTTGAGTTAGAGCTGACTCCGGCAACTCCTGCTACGTGAGGTGATTAAGTCACGTAGACGCCCACTACAGTATAGCTTTGAAAGGTTGTGGGTCCTTGAGCGATAAAGGCGTCTTTGACCACCTGTTGCTCGAGCCTGTTGTCCGCAACCTGCTTGATGGCTTAGCTACTAATGGGCAGCGACGCCAAGCAGGTGCCTTCTGGAAAGGGTAATTGACGGGGCTGACTCAGAGTGTTTCGCGCAATGGGAACGGGAGTGTGTCATCTTTCGTCCTTGTGGCTGAATCATCTAAAGTGCCCGTTAAGTTAGCCTTCAGATTTCCGTTTGAACACGTTCGTCTGCTATGGCGTCGGGTTAGATTTGTTCTCGTTCAATAGCCACTGAAGACTGGGTCGCAGCTCATACTTAATCCTTGGTAGCTATTTAACAGCTCATTTCTATTTGATTTGCTGCCACGTGCTCTGTCAAGTTGACTTAATTTAAACTGCCTGCAGAATAGAAGAAAGATGAGATAGCATTAGTTTTTTATTGAATTGGAGAAAAATAAAAGCATAGCATAGAAAAAAGAAATATTGTTAGAGAGAGAGGAAGAAATGGAAACGAGGGATAACTATGCAAGATAAAACCGAGTTTACATCATTTTAATAGCCAACATTAGCTAAGTTTTCTCAAACCATCACCAAGCAGATTTAAGCAATCCAACAACATTATTATATATTATAGATTTTATCTGCTTCGGTTGCTCCCCTTATGGATATTATATGATAATAGGATTCGTTAATAGCTTTTACCAGTTCCTTTCGCTGTATTCATACAACTTGTTTATGTAAATCTTTATTTCTGATTGACTCACTGATTACTTCTATGAATTCCTAGGAAAGAGTTGACAAAATATGATAAATGTAAACAGAAGTTGAGTTATTTTCTAAAATAACACTAGTCTTGATTTAAAAACCCATTACTGCCGCTTGCTGCAATGAAGGTTTCATGTTATATAGTCTCAAGTTTGATGTTATTTTATAAGCCCCTCAAGATAGTTGGAAAACCAAGAGATGAATGGCGATAGATGGACGTCGGATTCACCAATAAATTGAGAGAATACATAGAATTTATAGAATCGGAGATGTCTTCTAATTTGCGCAGCAAATTTTTAGCGATAACTAATATATCCTCGCAAAGGGAATAATGAATAAAAACGACGCGCTTAATCTGACCGACCGTTTGTAGATATCTTTATTCGTCAAGCCATTGATATTGGTAATTTACTTTGTAGACATAAAATTAAATTCTAAATATCCATCTTTTGATTTCCAAGAATGAACACGGTACGGAACTGAAGTCTTTGAATATATGCTAAGCTTCCTCTTTATACCCAGGCATGCAATGATGTAAGAAATTCTTCCAGCATTCCGACACCTACATATGTTCTTCCTAGAAATTGGAATCATCATTGTTGTTGGCCCGCAAGACAAATAAATTCTTTGGTTTACCAATATATCCACGAGTATGTGACTTATCAATTATTTAGAAGTCTTTGTCTCATTCTCCCGTGGGCTTTGAAATGTCAATTGTTTTCCACGAAGGAAAATGAATTTCGAAAGCAGAAGAAAATTTACAATAAATGCGCAATACAGAATTTATTTGCAGGCAATAAATTTAGAAAACGTTTCTCGAAAATCTGGGCAATGTGAAACGAAAATATTTAAATCCTTCAATGGAGCAAAGGGAAAATTTATGATCAGAAGGTGCACTGCAAGACGACGGGGTGCGAGCAAGACGACTAGTGGAAGAAAGCAAGGGAGATAAAGAAGAGAGAGGGTGCGAGAGAGAAAGACAGAGAAGGAGAGCGTTGACTTAGTTTTCACTGACGTCAAATGCAAATGGCGAGGAGTCGCGTCGAGGGGTCGAGAAGAACACCCACTTGAAAGGCAAACAGAATATATTGCCATAGAAATGGGATGTGGACTGTGTGCGGCTGGAAATGAAGCTGCGTGTGGGCGTGTCCGCCTGAAGCGGAGTCAAAGTTTCGGCCATTTAGACGCATTTGCATTAAAATGGCTTTTGGAATTTGCATAGAAACGCTTTCGGCAATTGCCACGTGGCACGTGCGCTGCACTTGCAGCATCACCTTGACTCAATGCTTAACTAACGGTCCAGCTACAAAGTCTTCATCCAACCTATCCTCAACCTATATCAACTGATATTTGCCAGCCAGCTAGCCAGCTATCCAGGCACCTTGATTTCAGCTCCCCCCGGGCCAGGTACATGGATTGGCTCGTGAATGTTTACGGTCCGCACGTTGCTTTCCATTATCGAGTTCTGTTTGCTCACGAGCTCGCTTCTCCCCAGCTCTGTGTGGTTCTGCGTCCTCGTCCGGCTGTCCACCTTGACTTGGCTAACCAGGACTTGACTTGCATTTGCATCACATGCCACGTCGAGTGCTCTTCGTGCTGTTCTTTCCGTTTGTCATAAACAACGTTGTTTTGAATAAAACACAATAGCAAATAACGAGCCAAGGAGTCTCAGTAATCTTGATCGACGATGCTATACCCTCTACACACGTAGTGTAATTGTCGCCATTGAAACATACACTCCTCTGCTTTCGATAGACCCTTTTGGGTCTATCTGGCACTGGGCAGGGCGTATGCAAACAACAATGACAAAAGCAACAACAACAACTAGCTCGAGGTTTATCACGCACTCGTTTGCAATTTCAAATTGGGTAATAAATTCTTGAACTCTGTTCTGCAAGGGGACACTAGCTCGCTCTCTCTGTCCCTATCTCTTTCTCCCTTTCCCTCTCTCTCTCTCTCTCTTTCTCTATTTATGTATGTGTGGGACGCTTTGCCATTCATGAGCGTGTGAAATTGCTTTGTTCTCGCTAGAGTTTTATGGGCGGTTGTGTTACTGTGCGGAGCAGGGGCGTGGCTGAATTGCATGGCATTTTGCTCGTTGGATCATTGTGTTTTTAAATTTAATGTCAACACTAAAGATTAAGATTTTAATACGTTTCTGGTTAACAAATTCTTTATAGTGCTGACCTAACCCGAAAATGAAAATATGTATAAAGCAAAGTAGAGTAGATTAGTTGCAAACAGCACTGAATGGTTATTTGATAGGTCAACAAAAGTACCTAAAATACTTGCGCAATGTTTTTGAAATATTTAAATGATATAGTCTATTTTACTTTGAATATAATCATGTAACAAGTTGTTCCATCATTGCACTGAAGTGACGCGATTTAAAAGTAAAATTGATCAGATTGTTTGTGCTCAAGCGAGCGTCAAAATGTTGGCAAATTTACTCAATTAAGGATATGCAAATGTGCTCAAGATCCGGCATATGACAAGCTGAGTCCGCTCCGAGTGCGGATGTCTCGCATCGTCTGCTGTCTGCCCCGTGTCACCGGTTCTTGTCATTGTCCTTCGGCAGACAGTCAGCGAGACAAGGCTCAGCAAATTTGCATAACTTGGCCGCGATGCTCGACGAGGCCAACTTGCGATGCAACGGCGACGGTAACAACGATGGCAACGATGCTGCTGCGGTGGGCCGCAATTAGTGTGCCACAAATATGGCTAAGTTATGCGAAGATTGCAACAACAACACACTGATGAAGTTTGCCCGGAAATGAGCAACGAATATCGCACGCATCGCAGCATACAAATGTGGCTGCTGGATAACAAAATAATGCCAAACAAATCGATTCATTTTGTTCGTCCGGAACGTGGCTGGGATGCATGCCAACACACACATACATACATATATACACAGAAAGTTGGTGAATTTGCTTACAATATTCCGTGGTAAGCCGCAGTAAGCTAACACAAACACGCACATAGACACACACATGCAGACACACACAGACACAGGCTGCGAGCGTGCTCATATTTCCGTTAATTAAAAATGTTTTTGCAGTTATTTTTAATTAAAACGCAGAGCAGACATGTCGGCGAGCGTGGACTCGTCATTAGTTGCAGCTGCAGGTGCATGTAAATGCCACACCTGGTTGCTTGGTTGCCAGGTTGCCAGGTTGCCTGGCTCCCTGTCTGCCACCTGCATGCGACACAAATGGCGGCCATAAATAGATGGCAGTGCAAGAGCGCCAGGAGCCGGCTCTCGTCTGGGGCGTGCTTTGTAGTTGCTCATGTTCACTTGGTCGGCACGTCTGAAATTAGAGAATTAGTAGCCACATTGTTGCTGCCGCGTGCTGGCGCCATTTTGCAACCGGAAGTGCCCATTACGAGTAAATGGCGTGCGTGTGATGGCAATGAGCGCTGCATAGGTGCACGACCTGTTTGAGGCGCGGAGATCATGGCGAGGGCGGGATGGGGCGTTGCACTCACTTTAGCGTAAATTAACTTTGCGGCCACTTTGTAAATCCGGCCCGGAGCCTAAAGCGGGCGGCTTTTCGGGGCTGTCAGCTTGTTTTCATTTACGTGTTTTCAATTTGCCAAATTGCAACGCTGCAGTTTGGACACTCTCTTGGTGCGGACTGCGGTAAGCCCGACGCATTGGCAGCACAGTCACGTCGCTGGCCAACACACACACACACACCCATACAGACGCACACTCTCATACAAATGATGCACTTTATAAGCTTTCATCATCTGGAGCTGCCGCTGGCTGTGGCTGCCTTTTTGGCTACAAAGTGGAAAACGCGTCCAAAGGGAGTGTGCGTTGTGCGGCATGTACAACAACGACGATGACATGCACTAGTCACCATCCACAAGTAACCCCCCACAGCACTCCCCTAGCCTTGGTTACCTCTCGCCATCCATCTACTTTGTGCCATGCCACAGACTGAGGAATGTTTGCCTGTGGTTTTGCACTGTTGCAGTAATTCTAATTATGAAGGAATTCCCACAGCGATTTCTTGTTGCATCCACCTACACGCACACACACACACGCATACTCACGTGAGCACATGAGTAAGCTTGCACGGGAAGAAACCCTCTTGGCAATTTCTTAGACAATACTTGTTGCATAATAATGGCGAAGATGCTTAAGTCTCCAAAGTTGGCACACAGAATTAATTTTTAGTTGGGATACTAAATATGTGGAGAAGAAAAAACTGACTAACCACACAGTGTAAGTAGTACAACATAGTTTGCTGTATTAAGCAAGCTTCTATTAATGAAAAGACATACTTTGAAGGGATTCTTTGATAACACACTCAAAGTATGCTTAAATTATTCTCACAAATTCTTAATTTAATCTTTCAATATGCACCTCAATCCTCGGACATCATAAGTAGTACAATTAAGTATGCAATATAAAACAAGACTCAAAACTGAAAAGAAATACATTGAATAGTTTCTTAACAACACATTCAAATGATGCATTAAATATATTTAGTGGGAAATCACCAACTCCTCCTTAAACCCCAAATTGGCACATCAATCCTCGGTCTGACACTCTTAATCCAAACACGTCTTTTCTACACTTTGTATTATTTATGAACACGTGATTTAATAACATAACTTCGATTCTTTTAAACAATTTTCGCATTCATTTGTTTGTTTTTCCTCTTGCATTGTTTGCATTTGTTCTGTATTTGTTTTCAAATTTCCACTATGAAAGTTAAATATTTACTGAACATTACTCGAATTGCCCGCAGTTCAAGGCTTTATTTACCGTTTACCGCACACAAATGGAAATGGAAAATAAATTCAGCATTTTCTGTGAATGTGCATTTTGCGAACATCCAAAATTGTCTGCTAAAGTTCTGTGCAGGGTCAGGTGAACGTTTTTGGAGAGAGACTCCGTTGAATGCCATATTAAATTTCCTTTGTTGAGCTCTTGTTAAATTCAAACTAAATGAAAGGGAGCTCGATGTTGCATGCAGAATCCTTCTCTGTAATAAAGCTCTTGGATTAGTTTTAATTAATATGGATATGTTTGTGATGGTTGCTGCATTCCAATTAGAATTCCCTGGCTTGTCCGTTAAACTACTAAGGAATTTGCAAAACTTGAATGCAGTCAAGTGCAGAACTGATTCAATAAGCAACATGACAGTTGCAGCCCAACTTAAAGCCAAACAACTGAAATTCAATTAGCCCCGTTCTGCCAGCGGACCAAGCGGATCCTGATACGCCCAAGATGAGATGAGGGCCAACTAAAACACGATTAATATTTGTCTTCGCGCAAATTTGCACTTTGCATAATGAAAAACGATGTGGCTGCCGAGAACTTGTCAAAGCAAAATAATTGAAAAACTTTGCCAGCAAAAGCCGAGGCAAAGATACAACCAAGAACAGCGTGCTGTAGGCGTTGCATTAATTAAAACATTGTCCGACAGAGACGCCAGATCCAGCCGCGGATATGGATGAGGGGCAGAGAGCACAACCCGCTCTGCTTACAATCTTCATTAATGCCGCGCAATAACCAATTTTCTACTCAACTTTCAGTGCTCAGTGCGCTGCTCAGCGTCACAGGCGTATTTTCAGATTACAGTGCAGACGCGCGTCGGGTAATGACCATGACAGCGCCAAGAGCCCACAGGAAGCAGCGAGCTGGAGAGCAGAGCACCCTGCGACTTGTGACCTCCGCCTGGCGCAACAAAAGCGACGGCGAGGTGCATAAATGTCAACAAAGTTGACTGCGAATAGTTGCTGCCTGACATTATAATGCGGCAGGGGCTCAGGCGCGCAGAGTGGCAGAAAACTGAAT
Organism: Zaprionus africanus; assembly: GCA_018151435.1. Taxonomy (NCBI): domain Eukaryota; kingdom Metazoa; phylum Arthropoda; class Insecta; order Diptera; family Drosophilidae; genus Zaprionus; species Zaprionus africanus. Next base: position 141,671 of record JAECXB010000237.1, on the reverse strand, counting down.
GCGACAGGCTACTCTCGGGATGCTGCACACATCCTGGTCAGGATGCGGAATTCAGAATGCAGGCTGCTGGTATTACGGACTTTTAGTGGGCTTTGTGCTGCACGCCACATGTGTGTAGAAGGCACTTCAGTGCCGCAATTTTCCCCCACGAGTGTGAAGTACTTGGCATTTAAAATAGTGCAATGACAGGGGCAACTGAATCGTTTTACGCTTCTTAAAGACATTAGAAGTAGCTGAGTTCCTCTTGAAATATTCTAAGTTCTTTCTTCAATTGCTGGAAAAGAACATCTCCGAAATCATAAGTTGAGAATAGAGGCAAGGTTCATCTTAGAAGAAGTTCCAGCCAGTCTCTTTAGAGTCTCCTTGTCGCTTGTGTTGATGTGAAGATGCCTGAAATCACTTTGGTTTCTATTTAGCTGATTTGCATACGCTGACATTTTATGTGAGACTTGCGCAAATTTGTGTGAGAGTGTGTTCTATGTTTGTGTTTCTTTGCATGCGCGTGTGAGTTCTGGTTGAGGCTGCGGCTTCGGTCGGCCTTAAGGGCCAATTTAATTCCAATTTATGCGCTGAGGATGTGCGACGTTACGACGTTTGTTATTAAATTTACCATCAAAAACATATTTCTATGCCGGGAAACAAGCGACAATAATAACATTCGAGCATAATTTCATAAGAGCAAGTTGCCGATGTCAAAATCAAAGTCGCTTGCCACGGTGAACAAGAAGAAGCTGTAGAAGAAGAGGAAGACGAGGACGTCGAAGAAGATGTCTTGTATTGACTGGCTGATGGCGTTGAGATTGTCGCCTGTCTATTTGCACACGCTTAAGTGGCATTGGCATTGGAAATGTCTTTGCCACTGCCAGTGGCACAGGCACAGGGGCAGGCACGCACCTCACCCTCCCTTCACCGCCTGCCACTGGCATCGACACGTGGATTGTATTGTATTGTGCTCCTTTGAGTCGTATTCTGCTGTGGTGTATGGCCCACGGCAAATAGAGCGTAGCCCCGGCGTTGCAGCTGTTTCCGTTTCCGCCAGCCATTGTCGAAGAATGACGAGCCCGCCTTTGCCGTGGCTGTTGGCTCCCTATCTTCTCGCATCGCCCTATTGACAGTTGTTGTTAATGGCATCACAATATTTAGCCCGGGCTTTGTTTTAAGACAATTTATGTCTGATTGCATTGATTGATTAGCCGCACTTGTTGTTCAGTCTGCCACTTTCATTGTGTGCGTGCTTGGCTGAATTCCTCTCGCCAAGTTAAGTTCGCTGGCTCGTGGGTCTGTGGCCCGACAAGACGGTTCGCTTACCATAAACATTTGCACTTTAATTAGACCTTTTGTTGTGAAGATGAGAACTGGATTGAATGCTTAAACAAGAGCTTTTCAGTTGCAGCTCTGAAAATGTTTTCAAGTTCTAACTAATTGCATGGGGTAATTTATATGCTGGAAAGGGAGTTGCAAGCGTGACTAATTTTTTAAAACTTTGATTAAAACTTTCAACAAGCAACTAATATTGAATAAAATATTGTTTTTGTTTTCATTCAAATTGTTTTTTTTTTTGGCTCAAGTTAAAAGTTTCACTTTGAGTAAAGTTTTGCTTTAACAAATTGAATTTCATGTCTTTGATTTTGGTTTATTAGCAGCCTGTAGTTTACACTTCAGACTTTGAAAGGCCATTGAACACACAGAGCACAAAAGCACAACGGCCAAGGAGAACCTCTGTTAAAAGCCATTTGAGGGAATCAATGCCCGACGCTCCCGCCGATTCGCCAAGTGGAACAGCTTATACATACATCATCGCCAGCGATACCAAAGTGAAACTGACGACTACAAAGGGCGGACTCGAAAAGGTCAAAGAGTCGCATACAGCTTGAATGGTGCGTGGGGAGTCGGGAACATGGAGAGTTGGCTGTTTAACTTAAGCCCCCAAGTATGACAAACATAAAGCACATTAATTGCCCGACTCTGACTCGGAGCAAAATGTACGAAGGAAAAACTTTATATCAGTGCGTGTAATGTGCGTGGATTTATGTGGGGCTACATGTGACATGCCCGGTCCCAAACCATATCAAGTGACTGGAGCATGGCCGTAGTTGTCGCTCATTACTATGCGCCCCACACATAAAGGGAGTCATGTCGAACAATATGTATGAATTTTCGAAGGACCTCCTAGCAGGCAAAATCACAGCGTCAGTTGTCATTATTCACATAAAGCGAACAGTTCGCTTTGCCTTCCCACTTAATGCGAGTATTTTATTTTGAGCTTTGTTTTATTTTCATACTCTGCAGTCGCTTGACAAAGGGCCGTAATAAATAAAGCGATGACGCGCTGACACGAGCGTGCCACATACCACATACCACATACCATATAATACCCGATAATAAGCGCTTTCTGCGACAGTTCAATTTTCTTGTTTGCATATTTACGACAAATATATTTATAGAACAGCTGCATATAATCCTTAGAGCAGCGCGATTCTATAGAGTGTCCCTTACGTCTTTACTTTCCCATATTTGTGGCAGTTCTGCAAATAATTCAGGGCTTTTAAGCGACTCACTGAGTCAGCGCAAATAAAAGCCGCAGTTGATTTTCGGCCTTTTTTTACTTTCACAGTGACTTCAATTTATGTTTGTACAAAATGTTGCTGTCATGTATTTAAGCCGCCAATGACATCAGCTTTGCTTCACAATTCAGTTGATAAGCCCAGCCAATGCCATGGGAAGAGATTGACACAAATCTCAGCGAGGGAATTACATAAATTCCAACTCGATTCGATTGTCTAATTAAGATTTAATTCGCTCCAAAGCTCTGATTGACAGTTTGAATCAGATTTAAAGATTGATCCAGTGAGTGACCTGTTGCCACAAAGTAGAAAAACATTGGAGCCGGTGCCAGAGATCTGATTACAAATGTGCAGCCAGATGGAACATGTGAGCTTAATTGAGGAAGCTCACCTCTGGATTCACCTGGTGACTAGTCACGACCTCGGCAGGTGCAGTTGCATTTGGCACAGATGACTTGAGTCCAATTTCTGCTCACTCAGCGGACTGCACCAATTCCTGTGTGTGTGAATGAGTTGGGGCAGGAAACCATTCGATATGGAGCTGTAATCGGTTTGCCTGCATAGATTATTGCGTTGACAGTGACCCGCTCATCAATGTTTCAGCTCGTGTGACCTCTGCCAGCTGCAAGCTGCGAGCTGCATCCATCACTCAGTCAATCATGGCTGCAATCGCTCAAATACAGAACACTAAAATGCCATTAGCATTAGTTCACGCTGCGTGGCTCAACCGCAGCAACCGAACCACGACAAATGTACACGGCATGGCAGGGCAAAACATAACGGATGACAAAAGAGACCGCCGCAGGATGACCGCATCCCACGACAAGCATGTTCGGTTCCGTAGCCTGCTCCGTGTTGCGCACAACTGGCCGACCATTCGACCGCAGTGGCAAAAAGTAATTAAGGTCCTCTCCCTATGCTCCACACCGCAGGCCGCAGCCGTGTTGGAGTAATAAAACATGAGCCGATTTAATTGCTGATAAATTGCAGCTCTCTGCGAACTGCTAACCATAGCTTATTCTCAATATTAGTGGCAGTTCATACCATTTCCAGTTCAAGATAGTCATTTTTGTTTATTTATTCCTGATTTTTTATTGATTTTGTGTGTCAATGGAACTTTATAAAGTGACACTGAAGAATAATCATGTACAATGAAGCTAAATAAATGCAAAACTAACAACATATCCTATTAAAAAGTTCTAAAATCTAAATGCTTTCTTTAGCACATGAATCTAGGATTTAGCTTCGAACTTCACCTTTTCGAGAATGTTTTAGATGAAGATTAACTTTAAGATACCGTTAGTCTCAGAACGAAGACTTTTTTCGTATATGCTTCTTTCTATATTTAGAAATGATTGGGTTTGCTACTGTTTCTTTTCTTCATTGTAGAATCAATTGAGGAGTTACTTCCTCACCGACTTATACGTAATAAGTAGCATTAAAGAGAATCCAAAGCTTCCCATCACTAGATTGTGTTCATTCTTTAGCAAATTGTTTGCCCTTATTTGCGACTTACTCGTCGAAGGAAGCACACTCCGATAAAAGGTCGAATTGGAAAGTTTTAAAAGCTTTTTGCACCTGAGCTACTTACGTAAGCTCGTAAACGGTCTATGTCGTCGACTCGGCAAACTTTTGTATGAGTTTTTCCCCACGGAAAAGTGGCTGTAGATGTTTATTAATTAAACTCTGGGGAGTCTAAGTTGTCGTGAATTTATAGTGGAGTTTTGTACAGTTTTTCTGTGCGCTAGGTGACAACATATATCTACATGTGTATCTATATGTATATGGTGTGTTTGTTAACTTAATCGGCTTAGACTGCAATTTACAGCTCCGTGGCACAAGTCGTTGAAGTGCAACAGACGCTGCTTGCCCGACTTCAAGTGCGAAATGAATTGTTAATGGCGACGAAGATAGAGAGTCGTCAGAGTGCTCGTAAGCCTCATTAAGGTACTCTAATTGAATATTAACTCTTCGTACACTTAATCCGTAATGACGTAAAATGTCGTTATAATGCGCCTAATGTGCTCGATATAACAGCGGGTTGGGCTCGTCGTTTCAGCGGCGAGAACATTAAACTGCTTACTCTGTAAATTCGGGAGCAGTGACCCGAGTTGGGGAGAGGAAGTTCGAGAGATACTTGTTGGAAATTACATGCTCATGTGTAGCCAGATAAGCCGCTTGCTATAATCGTCTTTGATGAAACTTTTTATTACTTCCTCTGGTTCCTCGAAACAAAATAACATTCTAAATCGTTTTCGATTGGCAACAGTTAACGTATTCAAGAGAATCGCAAAGAGGATTGTTCAATTATTTTATTTTCACGGCACAAACAGGCAACTTTAAAAGTTTGTAAGCTGATTACGTTTGAGATCCTCGCACACTCCAAAATGAATTAAGTACTCTGCATACGACTGCATTCTAGTGTGTACAGCAACGACCTGCCAGATGCAGCCGCACCGGGAAATGTCGGAAAAAATGTTGAAGTCCTTTTTTCAGGGTGGAGCGAAGGGTTCCGCCAACAGCTGCTGTGTGAGAGTACGTGTGTTTTGTTTTATGCGATTGTAAAAGTTATGGTTGCTAGAAAAACAGTCGCATGTGTCGTACACAGCCCAGCTCAGTCCTCTCTAGTTTCAACTAGCATGTGCTCACAGACATATGTTCATGTATGTATTATGTAATATATGTGCCACACATGTGTACGTGTGCTGCTGCTTTACAAGGATATCATTCCCTCGCACATAAGTGATAAGCACGACTGTTTTCGCAAAAGAGTTTTTCACGCAGTGCCAGCAGCAGCAAAATAGCATAAACGATCCACACACGCACAACACACACAGACAAAGAGCAAATAAATTAATTAATTAAACGTTACTAAAGTCCCATGTTTGGGTGTCGCAGCTGCCGCATTTAAAACTCATTAATGTCACGTGTGTGTGCCTGTGTCTGTACAAGTTGTATTAAAGACAGATACATATATAGTATAATATACAAAGGAAAACGAGAAAAAAGTGCCAATTGACAGCTGTGATTTATGCCCGCAGGCTGTTCACCCTGCTAACTAGTTGATATGTATATTCGCTATAGGAATACATATATTTATTTCCTATCTCTATTCCGTTTTGCATCACAGGCAGCAAGACACCAATTGCCATCCGTCTTGACAGCCTTGGGTTGATGGCTGCGTAAAAAAGCTGAGAGAACCCCATGCCAAGTGAAGTGCCACCGGTCGAACAATTTGCATGAAATCTAACAAGGTTTAACTACAACTTCTTTATTTGGGCTTTAATGTTTCAACATCCTGGCAAAAGAGAACATTTTGAGCAGTCTTCACAAAAATAAGCGAAGTTGCCGAGAATAATGCAGCATGAAAATTAAATCCAGTGAAATGCAATTTAAATCAAAGAAATCTCTGATTTATTCAACTGATAAATATATACTCTTTGAGGTTTTATAAAGCTAACTGCAAACTGCAGACAAGTCAGCTTGACAAATTGAAACGAAAAGGCGAAGGCCAATAAAAGCAAAGCGCAACAGATTAACCAAGAGACCGCAAAATGTTGGCTTGCCAGTCAAGCCGAACAAAAGTCGGCAACGAAAAAACAATAAAAGCCAAGTTAGGGAACCGCCGCCAAGGAGAACAGCGATAGAAATGAACAAGAACAAATGCAGTGCGCATGCGACGGCAGTTTCATTAAACATCAAACATTAATTTTCATTGAGATTAATAGCTAAGTAAATGCTAAAGATTATTATAGCAGTTGGCTGGGCCATTAGCCGAGGGAATCGTGCCCTCGGACTCTGGCAAATTATCCAGCCGTGTTTCGGCGTTAATTTTATTTCTTGCCAAGCTGAGCTGAATCGTCCTGCTGGGTAACTGGGGCACAATTGCCGCAGTTGCTGATTTTCTTCTTGTGGTCAATGCAATTTGCTGGCCAAACAATTTACTGGCCAATTAATTGTCTTAGTTAACATAAATCAGCCGACTGCAAATATCAGGCACATATACACACGTACAGGCACAAATACACACAGAATTGGCTCACGTGCGCATAAACAATTGCGTAATTGCATATTTGACCAATTGGCATTTGAAATTGATGTCTGGGGCGGCCCGGGAGGAACACAGACAAAAACTCATATTAACTAGGGGCAACACAATTGTGTACACACGCCATGGAATGGTGTGTGTGTGTGTGTGTGTGTCGGTCCGTCATTCACTTTGACTCTCAAAGGAACTTTGACCTAAACATAAACCAACAACGGACGCAGAAGTGAGCGCCGCGTCGCTTGTTGGGTCGGACTGGCTGTCTATTTGTTTGTTAGTTCGTCTGTTTGCCTTGGCGTTATTTATCATGCGACAAATACGCGTTTATCATCGCACCAAGGCAAATGGGACGATGGGCGTGGCATTGCTCCCACAGCGCATTAGCTGCGGCAACTTAATGCTCTTTGCCCCAAGCAACGAAACAATTTTTGCGTACATAAATTTCATTTATGAAAATCATTTACACACACATAAACACGCACACACACACGCACATGCTCACGCGCGCACGCATTTAAATACACACACAGACAGTTTGGTGGCCCCTAAAAGTATGATACAATATTGGGTGCGCTGGCAACAGTGCGTATGAGTGCCGAGTGCCGAGTGTTAAGCCTGGAGCGCCGTTTGGCCAACTATTTATGCATGCATGTGTGTGTGTTGTGCGTGCCGTGTGTGATGTGTATGTGACGCACATGATTGATGTTTGCCAGCGCCCGATTGCGCCTTCGGCGTTTATTTTTATGTCGCCAGTTTCGGCGGGCAACCAACCAACCAAGCAAGCAACCAACCAACCACCGAGACAACGAGCACAATGAAAATGTTGTTGATTTTTTTACGATTCCAATCAAGTCAAGTGGATTTGCATCATTGTTCAAGTTTTCATGGGTGCACAGCGCGTCACGAGTCGCCGCCCCGCTACTTATCGCCTTTATGGTCCTCTCGACCCTCGTCGTCGTTTCACATTCCCGTCTCTGTCTCTGTCTCGCAACCGCTCTCACTCTTACAGTCACAATGCGGTAGCCCTAATCAAGTGGCACGCATCTATATAGGTCAGCACTTGACCAAAACTGTCGCCTCCCTGAGGGAGACGCGCGCTCGCTCGCGTTGATAATTTGCCCCTGGAGTTGGCCACATTACATGGCCAAGTTGAGTCGAGTACCGAGAGAGGCACCACCAATAATTAGAATTGGGTTGGAAAATAGCGACATTAACCTGATCCCATTGAGCTGCAAACTGCGAGTTGACGTTCTTATCGCTGTCAGTTTACGAAGGAGTTAACTGCGTATTTGATTACCTCTAGGAAAATAAAGGTTGCGGGTCGAGATGCAAATCTAAGATATACGTATAAATACCACAAGGTAGGTATTTAAGGTTATTCATCATATGTAAATGCAGTGCAAGCAGAACTGAAATGAAGTTCGACATCGGAAACACTTAACTTGAGGCCTCTCGTGCATTTCCAGTGAAATTTACTACTCATTCATTCATCACATGAGATGGGCATAATAAAATTCAGCTTAAGCCGACGGCATTTTCATGCCTGTGCAGCGGCCTCTGCCGTGCGCTTTTAACATTCATTCGCACTCGAAGCCAGTTAATTGAGTCGCAAAGGAGCTTCAACAAGCCACCCTTCCCCAACCAACCCTCTTCCCATGTCCCATGTCAGGAGGTTTCTTAATTGCAGTCAATTTGCAACCGTTTTTTCTCTGCAGCTTTATTCGTTCAACTCGTTGTCCGTGACGGACCAAGTGAACCTCGAGTGTTCACACAAGGGTGTTGCGAGTCGGAAGTCAACTGACTAAACGACATTTATAGATGAAGTTAAATAAAGTTATTTAAACGTTTTCATAGCGTTTTCTATTATTATTTGATTGATGGAAGTTGTAATGCCACCTTATAGATCTTTTGTACCCCTGCTGCGCTTAGAGCTCCTTATCTAGCCCAGTTACTATTAGGTAATCCAGAATTTTGTCATGATTACTCGACTTTATGCCATTTATTTCGAGAATGTGCTTGCCCAACGACGCACTTCTTTTAAGAGCCAATGCCAAACATACCTTCGTGATGTTCCCTGTATGTTATTCTGTGAGGATTCACGGTGTGCTCTTACTCAGTTTAATAAACTGTTTAATCCTCTTTAGGTTTTAGTAGCTTAAAAGAGACTTTGATTGCCTCAAGCCTGGTGTTCGTTCCCCGTCCTTGACGCGTATGTTCATCTCCTATGATCTTACTTACTCACTAAATGTATTTCTACCTATGCCGCAAAACGTCTTTGGTCCTGTCGCTAGTATGTAAGCATCCTCATTGCCCGGAAAACTGGCGTGTACCGGCGCCCAACGCAGACTGAGGGTTTTTATATTGAGAAGACTTAAGTAGTTACCTTCTGAATACCATAACCACAGTATTTGTTTTGAACAGTATTGAACAGGATGTTCTATGCTCCATTTTTGTTAATTATAAAAATAAATAAGCTTCAACTCAAGTCTGAACTAGAAATTTGTTATTTCCTGGCATGTCTAAAAAATAATTTGACAGAAAGTATCCTGTTGTGGGCACACTGTGCTACTTATCTTAGGTACCTTTGGAACTTTTGTAGCCACTACAAACTTTTTGATTCACATGATTGGGAATACACTCCTATTATGAATACAACTGACATAAAAGTTTTACACTGATAACGAACACAGCAGCTGTTGCCTCGACTAAGTACTGCAGGATGCCTCCCTCCGGGGACTCCCAGGCAGGGGAGGCATGAAATGTTTGTAGTTCTGTTGTGCCGTATGAGTTGTTTGCTGGTTCACGGATGGGCTAACTTGGTCTACTCACTCTCCTCGGCTTGCATTAAGCGACATTACAAATTTAATAAACGGAAAACACATTTCACCAGAACAGTTGCACACGGCAGCATTACTTGTTGATGTTGATGGATGTTCTGTGGTTGTTTCCTTCCCCTCATCCACCTCGCACTTCACCTACTGCCATTTCTCTTACTGTGCTCACTATTCCGCCAGCTGTTCCCTTTTCACTTAATGTTGTCCTGGTTACGCTTGCAGGCCTCTTAGCTGCGGCTTGGATAGCACGCTTTTCCGCCTGTTGCCTTCCAGCTTGTTCGTTTATTGAAATTGTAAGCAGATGAGAAAATCCGAGTAGAGTTTCAGTTCCCATATAAGTAGCCTGATCAATTTAAAGTGTCAGTCTATATATTCGATTGCGTTATTATAGTAGAGGTACATTTGAATTGCAGATAAGTTGTAAAAGTATTTAAATAACATGAGATGTATAGTAAAAAATGAACTGCCGTTTGGGGCTCCGATTGTTCACGTTTCTTAAGCCTTATTCAATCTGATATAAAGGCGAGTTACTTGGAAAATGTAATCAAGTCTACTTTGCTCACAGCTGCAGACTGACTGACAGTCAGAAGTTTCAGGTATTCTTAAAGGTGTTGCAAGCAATGTCAATAACACTTGTATATTTGTGCAACATTTCAGTTGCAGTTCCCAGAAAAAGTCAACACGAGGAATTACATGCTTTAACATATGTGTGTGCATTTATCTGCGTGTGTTTACGTGTGTACTTGTGTGTCCAGCTCTTTGGCCTGCATTGCCGATCGGTTTGGACTTCTCTGGTTTGGAATATGACAAATATTCGAAGTCTGCTAAAGAGCACCACGCAGCTCCCTTCGAGCTGTGCCTCACCCCAAGCAGTTGCACAGCTGGCGCATACTTAACGTGCAACTGTATCTGCTGTACGTGCTGATGTTGCTTGGGAGCCAGAGGATGTACTTACGGCACACATACGGGCGCACACACACAGAGGCATCGAAATAAAATCCGAAATGCTGCGCACTTAAGGGGTAAATTAAGCCGAAAATGAAATGGCAGCAGGAAACGGAGGCGTCGGCTTCAGCGAGCCCGTTGGTGTCGATGCAATGCTTTCATTATATTTCAACGACGGCAAATAAAAAAGCGACTCACACACAGTCACTTCGTTTTATACGGCTATCATGAGGCAGGGATCAGCGGAGAATACTCAGCAGGCTGGAGAACGGAGCAGCGACTCTGACTTTCAGTTGCGTCCTGCACATGCCGGATATTTTGCAAGTTCCGGCCGCCTCGTCGCTTTATGGCCCTTTGCGGGGGAGGAAAGCCGCTCGTTAAATTTGAACACTGATGTGTTAATAGCCCAATGCCCAAGTGCTCGGACGCCCAGTGCAGCACATCAAGTTGTGAGCGGGCACGGGCATGCAACACCAAGAGCAAGAGCGGAAACAACACGCGTTACCAACAGCCTGTCCAAATTTGTTTGAGGCATTGCCAAACATCAAAGCAATTTGTGCCCGACAGTGCAAACAAGCAAACGACTGACGGATTGACGGATGGAAGGACTGACTGACTAACTGACAGAGTGCTCGGGAAATAAATTGCCAAAAATGTCACAGAAATAAAATATTTCAAAACGCTTTCAAGAGCCGGGGAATGGGGATGGGGGCTTCGCAGGAAGATGGCGCACACAAAACTGCTTCAGCTGCTTCAGTCGTTGAAAAATCGACGGAGCTTTAGCAATTGCAGTAAGCCATAAATGCGACATATACACACAAGTGTGTGTGTGTGTGTGTGTGCAGAGCATGCTAACGAGAAGGTGGTAAATTCCATTTCAACATATTTTATGCACTTACGAATGCCAGTCAGGTTCGTTTGTTTGCATGAAAACGCCAAACTGAGTTCTGTCTAAGCCGCAGAAAACATTTCTCCTGCCGAAAAATGCATTTTCATCAGCTCTTCAATGTTATAAAAAAGGCAATGAAAAGTTCTTGCACATTGAAAGCACTTTAAGTTGAGTTGAGTTCCATTCAGAAATAGTCACCCTGCTTAGTATTTTCCCGTGAGCTGTGGTTGGGTCAATAAAAGTACGTATTCGCCGTGTAAGCCACAAGTCGGTATTTGCTTAGTTCATACAATAATATAGCGTGTTCTATTGACGTTTCTCGTTGTGGATTTGATTTACGTTTTCGTGTGACTGTTGTTGGAAATAAGAGGAAGAGAAATGAAAGTTGAGAGTGACGGGAGAGGGAGTGTGTGATATGCGCGAGCAAGAACCTCTATGAGGGCTAACTTAGAAGGCGTCAATTGCCATTTTTGGTGACTGGAACGAATTGTGAAATATGTTCAAATTGAGTAAGCAAACTCATTTGGCGTCTCGTTCGACAGATGGAAAAACTTCATCTGCTTTCCCTTTGTAGTACTCACTATGAATTCATTTTGCTTTGACACATAATTTCGAACAGACTTGGCGCACTCTCAAGTGTTGACCCTGCGGCTTTGATGTGCAAAGTGGCTCAGACAACTCTTTAAGTGTATTTACATGCGCCAGTTTAATGTGGACGTATGTATGTACATATTTGCAGTTCTGCTTCGGCCTCATGCCGCAACATCGGCGTCCTTTACATCGCCCTGTTCCGGTTCTATTCATATTTGATACATCCTGTTGCAGACTACGCACAAGCAGACAAACACATGTACGCTCTCTCACGCACGCATATCAATCACATGCCAGACGTCTGTCACTCTGCTGTCAGGTTGTGTGGGGGCGTGTGAGAATCCTGTGGTTGCCCGAGCAGCATCGCTTGCTCGGAGATATTTCCCCGCATTTTCCGCTGCCATTTGAGGAATATGAAACGTTCGCGCTTTGCATATTTATATTGCGGAACTTGGCTTTCTCTGGGCATCCCTTATCTCAGCACTGTCCGGCAGTCAGTCAATCATGTCATATCGGAATTCTAAACGCGTCTTGATAACAAAAATTCAATTAAATTGCGTTACGTGTTGCAAATGAGTTGGTAAACTTTTGAATTGATTGCGGCATAAAGTAGACGAACATTAAAAGATCTATCAAGGTCAATCTATTAAATTTATATTTGCCAAAAGAGCAATTTAAAGTCGATAGTTCTCTTTTCTTATGATTTAGTATATTTGCATTCATTCTTTATTTCAGGAAAGACATCTATCTGTCCTCTTAAATTGCCAGCGTGGGTTTCCAATTGCAATCTGAATTGTCCCTCGTATGAATTAAAATTCCTTTTCAAATTTATAGTTTGGCTTTCATAGTAAAAAGTCAAAAGAACTGAAACACATACATTCATACACTCATATATAATATTTAAATTGCAGGCACGATAGCGTTTTGGCCTTGTCCCTGTCTTTGGTTCACATGTGTGCACAGAAGTTATGAGTATTCGTATGACCGCTCTAGCAAGCGACTGCAGCCTGACCCGCCGACCGCAACGACAACTATTTATGAGCGTGTGCATGTAGATGCGGCGGCTGTGACTGCAACAATGACTGTGGCGGCGACTGCGGACACTGCTGCCTCTGAGGAGAGTGGATTTTGCAGGAGAATCATTGCTCTCGGACAGGGCGGCACAGACATAACGAGGGATCCATATCAATGATGGTATTAAATACCTTTAAATTGATTTTTTCCTTGTACCGAGTGGTTTCAGTATTTACTTTCGGCCAACTGAGCTTAACGTATCGATTGTGTTTGGTTTCCCATCACCCAGTGAAAATTTAAGGAAGTATCTTCGACCCCAAAAGATGTATTTATATGTTCTGAATCAGCATGAATAGGGGAAGTGAACTAGCCATGTGTGTCGATAGGTTTATCCCTCGGTATATCTGTTGCAATGAAAACTAATCTCTTTCATAAAATAAAATATTATTAAAATTGAACCACTTTAATTCAGAATAGGAACTATCGGCCGAACAATTAAAACTACTTAACTTGTCATTCTCAAGCAAAGTTAGACAGTACTCGACAAATTATATTCCCATTTCAATAAAGTATGGCATGGCAAATGTTACCTTTCCTTCTTGTTTGTTGTGTGATGTATGCATGTGACTAACTTACATTTGTAAGACAGAAACAGGTACTGTGTCACGATTTAATAAAATTCATTGTAAGAATTATTAAGCTCTCATAAAATCTTAATATATTAACGTATTAAAATTTAACATTTGTTAGGGGATTATGTTTTTTTTTAGAATGTAATCACAGCGCATATTCGACAAGGCTGAGAATGTTTGGCATTCAGATTGCTCCAGGCAGAGTATTCAGAGGAAAGTGGCATGCGAGTATGCAGACATACATTCATATACATCCATATGCATATAGATAAACGCACACGGACAGAATTGTCGTCTAAGCGGCCAAACAACTGGGACACGCCCCAGCTGCCTCGGGAACGCACATTGTGGTTAAATATTTGCTGCCATCCATCCCATTAGTTGGCTCACTTAGTGGCCCACGGCATGTAAATTTACTTATCAGGAATCTATTAGCATCTAATAGATTAATATTTTGTTTGGTTTGCCAGGCAAGCGACCAAATTGTAGCTGCAGGTGGCCAAAATTTGCATAGGATGAGCAATGACAGTTAAAAACCACTCTGTCAGAGCCTACAAGCCCCAGCCGAAAATCAAACATTAGCACAGTACGCATAAGCCACATGTGCTCTTCAAAGTTGATGACGACAAGGACAGCAGGAGAAACAGCAACACACGGATAAGGCAAGAAAGAAAGCTGTAACCAACACGGGAAGTGCCGGCGTACAAAATTCCTTGGGCAGGCGGCAAGAACGATTGATTGAATCCAGAAGTGGCAATAACAAGCACAAAGTGAAATGGTAAATGCAAAAGCAAACAGCTGAAAGCGAGTAAGAATACTTGTTGTTGCTGGTTGCCAGGAGGACGGCACGGCAACGTGGCACGTTAAGAAGAAGTAAGCATGTATGTGCGCACATATACACACACACACAACTATACGTAAACACAAATATTTCGGATGGCACACGCACATGCGTGTTATTCAAATGTTGGCTGACGCCATTTCAGCATTTCAAATTTATACACACGGTTATTGCTGCTTACATTGCGTGCGCGTGTGTGCGTGTGTGCGTGCACGCTCTTGCGTGTACTGAGTGTGCGTGTGTGGGCAATTCTCGTCAAGCAGAAATGAATTTCTTTCGTTAGTTTGCTTATGCCACAAGGCTATTCACACCGCTTCACTTATTTCCTGAACCCATGCACGGTTTAATTTCGGCGAAAAACTTAAAGCATACATCCAGGCGAACCTTATCAGGCCCACATTCAAACCCATACACTGCCGATAATGTATGAACAGGTGTACTTTATGCAAATCAACTACATCGGGTTGCCTTTTGCACTCCATCCTTTCATTCAGTTCGACTGCCCTGCGGCGCAGAGGTTATTAATTTCATTTTTATTGCATGTGCTATTTCTGACTCACTCACTCGCCCGCCCCCGCCTATCATTCATCTTTTTCTCTGGACCATTTTTATGCTACCACGAATCGTTTTTCTTGCACGCTGAGCCCAGTAAACCTGTAATTAAACACGAAAACTAGTGTCACATAGCGAACACTTGTCGTGGGCTGCGTCCTCGCTTAATTGCTGCCTCACATTGCGTATACACAACGTGTGCCACAGCAGACGATTGCAGCGCGTGCTCAAATACTACTCTCAGCAACAGTCAAATAAAGCAAATCTAATTGACTTTGTTTCGCTAACTCTTTCAACCTTTCAGAAAATTGAAAAACGAAAAAAGCTTTATAATTGTTTTCACTGGTTTCATGAGATCTAAGAAACATATTGTATTCCTGAACAATCGAACAAGTGTCAAAGAAAGGATGGAAACTTGTTTTGTTCCCACATCCTCAGTCATGATTTAAATTTTTTTACTTAACTTAGTTAAAATACAGTTGTTTAAATACACATAGAGAAATGTCTAACAAAAGTCTGACGTAAAAACTCTTGAGTCTAGACAAAACTCAAATAGAATTGTGCTAAAAATAAAGCCAATTTTAGGAGAACCCTTCGCAGCTGCGCAAATTTGCTTAAACTTAAATGACTAGCGTTGACCCTACTGAAATCAGTATAAAAGAGCACGACTTGACTAGTGATTGTCATTGAGGCTGTAGAACTGATCCAAAGATGAGAGTACATGCGCTTGTGATTGGCTGTGTAATTTTGGGAGCTTGCTTCACGAACAGAAGCGCCGCGACATGGACAGCGACAACAACAACGGAAGCAACAACTGAACCTCTTGATGCGGCCAACAGCGACACTACCTCTAGCACTGATATGGCATCAACGACCAGTTCATCCTATGATCTTGAATTAGTAGCAATAGATGAGATGCTCTGACAAACAAGGGTTAAGCGCCGAATGCAAAACCAAAGGAGACTGAAAAGGAGACTGGCCAAGCGGCCCAGCAATAATCAATAAACGAAATATATTAAGCAAACAAAAGGATGAAAAGGGCGACTTATCCAATCAAATTTCAATCAAACCTTGATCCGACTTAACCTGTAAGCTGGATGTGTGTAAGAAGGTAGGTATTTGCGTTAAAATAATAATGTTCTTTGGAAAACCTTTATAAACAAGAAGAGAACAGTATGTGAATTGCTACTTATAAATTTAATTTGCACCCCTGAACTTTAACCCTAACATAAATCGAATTTAAACTTGTTTTGCAAGACATAAGAACTTGAATATATTTAAGTTGGTTGTTTTTATCTAACAAATAAGTTATTTATTAAATCTTCTCTTATACTAAACTCGGCACTAATAAATAAAATTTACAAACTGGTGACAACTGGCATCAAATTAATTTATGCTGTTTTATTTCTATTTTCCTTAATTAAACAATAACTTCTAAAGCTGTACACAGGAATTATTTAAAGGTGAATTGAAAACTATTCCAGCGAACAGGTAAAAATGCTGACAACTTTATCAATAGCAAACTTTTTTGTGGCCAACAACAATCAAATAGATTGTAACCTTAAATTGCTTACCTCAAAATGCGTTTAGCAGACAACACTGTTAGCTGGGAATTAACTCAATCTAATTATGGCTGCTGGCTGCCATTAATTAGTTTTGACGCTTGTTACTGCATTTTGCAGCCATTGTCGGGAGTTCTGTGTGATGTGCTCGGAGCATGGAAAGTTCGCCAGGCAGCCAGACGGACGGGCAGGCTGAAAGTTGCGGTGCAAACTGAGTTGCAGAGCCTGTTGAGCTGGCAAGGATTAGTGGAGTCAAGAGTCCTGACGTGACAGCTCAGCCCAGGAATAATTACACGGGCATTGTGCAAGTTGTTGTTGCAAGTGTTGCTGGTAAAATGTTTATGGTTTTTAGCCATTATGTATGAGCTCTGAGGACCGAGTTAGGACTCGGCCCTAACTAAATGCCAGCTATGAAACAACTGTAACTGTCTGTGAGTCCAACTGTCTGTCTATCTGTCTGCTCGTCTGGCAACCTCAAGCGCTCTTCAGGCGCACACAATGTCGAGCAGAGCACGGCGCAGCACACAAAAGCGCAGTAGCAGCAACAACGGCCCTTAAAACAAATAAAATACATACACACGTGTACATATGTGAAAACTCAACAGCAACAGAAGGAACAACAACAACTACATACGAGTAAACTGTGGCGGTTAAAGCTAACGAACTAATGTAACATAGATTTTTATATGGCATAAGGAGCAGGAATCGTTTATGACTTGCACAGATACAAAAACAATCACGCTACACACACACACACACACACACACATAGACATACATATATAGACATTAAGATGGCAGATAGGGAAGCAGGCAGCGTTTGAGTTGAGCTCGGGCACTTAAGCAACCACCAGAGCAGCAGCAACAGCCGCCGCTGACGACGACTGCACCAGGACCGAGTGGGGGCTTCAGGCTCGGCTCTTGCCTCTTGTCTCGTAGAACTGAGAAGCTACGTCTTGAATTGCAAAACCGCAAAATACACACGAGTAGCAGGGAGAGAGTGAGAGAGAGGAAGAGACATCCACGCAGTCACAAACCGCCAGACAGACAGACAGAGAGACAGGCTGACACTTTACATATGTCCTTTTTGCAGATTTCACTCCGTATGTGCGCGTAATGGCCCAGTTGAACCCCGTTATATGTGTTATATGAAAACAAAGTAGAAATATACTTATGTCATCGTGTTTCAACTAATATTATAAGGAAACTATCCAGAAGCTTAACGGATTCCATGCAAATCACGCAATCATATAAATGTAATTATATCCGAATGAGTTCTTCACGATACACGACTAGGTACTTGGCAGAGCTTTATGGCGTACCTGGTTCATTAGGAAGCAGCCTGGCATGCCATCGGGTCCAATTGGGTTAGTCATGGCAAATAGCGAGTGGCAGTTAAAGGGGATGTCGGATGTCGCTTATGTATATATTTAGTTACATCTCTCAAATAAAATATTCATACATTCGTGAGCATTTACTTAGAATGTGTGTACTTCTGGCTCGCACTGTTGTTTCGTACGCACGCACACACACTCTCTCACAGTCACACAGCAGACGAAAAGTTACTAAAAGCCGGAAATTTGCATGCTGCGACTTTGTGTAGCATTTTCATTCTTATGCCCAACCTGGTGTGGGTAAAATTCGCTTGCGTATGCGCAAAATTCAGGCCAACCGAATTTTTACGGCTGCCCTATTCGTGTTTTTGCCAAAAGTTTGCACAGTCTACTCGCCAGTTACCCAACAGCAACTGCCAGCCACAGTTTCCCCAAATTGCCTGCATGTAATTTCAAACAGGGAAAAAAATCTAACAAAAACGTGAATAAAATAAACGAGAGGCTCTTTAAATTTTGAGCAAAATTCTCGTTTTTGTTGTGTGGAAAAAGTTTAATTGCTCTGCTTTTCTTGGATTATACCAAAACACTTGCAATCAAATTGAGGAATTTAATGCATTCAATTTGAGTACATAAAATTTTCCGTTGTCAACGTTGGCTGACAGTTCTGTCAATTTTTCGGTATATTCAATATATCTGGCGAATAATAATTAAGCCATGAAATTTTGATTGACATTTCGGGGTTCATAAAAAGCAATTTGCAATTGAAATTTTAATGTCATATTTCGAATTTAAGACAATAAAAAATTATTCTAATTGAAATACTAATCTTTGAGATTCAAAAAAATATTAAATTAAGTGTTGTTTTAAATGTAAAATTGCTTATTTAATTGATTACTTTATTGTTGCTTTGGCTAGTAGTTTTGTTTAATTTGATTCGCATTGGTATTATTTAATTTGTGTAACTTTCAATTAAGTAGAAGATTGGGATTTTATTGTTGGCATGAAAAAGTCCACCGCAAAAATTAAAATTACCATAAAAAACTTGCGCCCTGTTAACGAAATGAATTTTGCGCTGCAATCCCAAATTGAAAAACAACGAACAAAAAAGGGAGAAAAAAACATCATGTGAAATAAATTGCCATTTATGTGAAATTAATTTGAATATAAAGCAAATGAAAGCGGGAGTATACAAATCAAATTATGCTAATTAAATGCACACGAAAGAGGCGACAACCAAGCAACCAACTCAGCTGAAATTTCTGGCCAAGTGGTTGACTCTTTATTGCCGCACGATTTAACGAACAGTGTTGGGAAGTGGGGAGGCAAGTGTTGGCTTGAGTTTGTCGACGCGGAGGGGAGAAGTCAGGTAAATGGTATTTACTTTTAAAGCTTAAGTCCTTGCAGTGTGAAGAGGGCAGGAAAGGCAATCCTTTCATTTAAGCTTGCCTGCGACATTTTCTGGCCAGCAGCGCGATAAGGACGACAATAGCAGCAGTAGCACCAGCAGGAGGTAAAGGAAAAGCGTGAACGTTGGTGTTTCAACTCAGTCGCAAATTGTCACAAATTAACTCAATGAGTGGCCCTTGCGCCAGCGACAATTCTCCCGAAATAATTTTATTATGGAAGCAAGTTGCAATGGCAACGTGGCTACAAGGCACTCGTTCTTCTAGCTGCCTTTTAGCGGAATGCCTCCACGTCCCCACTGTCTGCACTCAAGTGACACACTTCGCTCACACTGCGTATGCGTAATGTAATTACCAGTTATGCGATATAACGTACCGTGGATGGGAAAATAGACTCGTAATTACATGGCATTTCCACGTGGCGCTGACGCTCATTGATGATTACATAATCGATATTTAAACCCGATACTTTCCGACTTTCCCCATGCAAAACCAGGCGAATTCCATTAATTGAAACCTTTTCTGCGCGTAGAGTTTGCTTTGCTTCTTGTATTCTACTTCTTTCCCCCAAATTTGTTTTGCTACATTTTTCCTTGGCTTGTTTTTCTCACAGTCACTGGGACAAGGGTCAACTTGGTGGCCAAATTACATGGAACACAAAAACAGAAAAACAGCGACAGAAATAGATGTTGACTACTAAAAATAGAGCCAAGGAATTATCATCAGCAAGAAGACCAACGAAGAACGACCAACAACTAAACCAATTTAAGCAGAGCGTAAAACGGACACCGCATGTGTGCAAATAGGAAGCAATGGCGAAAAATAAAATCCCGTGCAGAGCAATTTATGCGCTGAGCAGTAAAGCGAGACAACCCCAATAACTTTTTTATAAGCATCATTTGAGTCCTGTCGGGCTTTTGCATATAGTTGGGGTTGTAAAGCCAAGAATTGAATCGCGAAACCCACGCGCAAGTTTATATTTTCCTTGGTTCCTGGTGTGTTTTTAGCTTGGCTAACTTTCTTCTACTATTGTACCATACTACCGAAGAGATCTGTGCTGCATAGCTCAAACTATTTGCTTTACTCGAGGCGTACTCTTTTATTAAACTTCAGAAAGACTTTTAAACAGATTTCAAACTTTATCTAAAGAAAAAACACAAACACCTTCTTTCTATGTGGCTACACGTCATTTGTTGAAATTCCTTAAATTGTCCAGGTACTATATTATACCGAGCTCTTAATATTTATGGCTGTTTTTTCTGCAGCTTTCCCTTCTTTCTCTCTTTCATCTTCCTCTGGGCAACTCAATGGAAACAACTGATAGTCTTTTGGGGCCAGACTGCAACAACGCAAAGCCAAGAAAATGTTGCCCAAGCTTTTCTTTTGAAAAATATCGACTAGGGGCGAGAAAAATACGGCTAAAAACGGGTAAGATGGATAAGCGTCTTACAAAACGGGTAAAGCCAAAGTTTTTCACGTTGCTTTCAATGGCGTCTGAAGCCAAGTGAAATAACTTGAATCTGAAGGGGAGCGAGAGAGAGAAAATAAAGAAAACAACCAGGCGAAAGACATAGACGAGCGGAACAGACAGAAAGATACCCTTTGTTTTCTTTTGAAACCTCGTTTCATATATTGTTTTGCTTTCTCACTCATACACACAGACGCAAGCACGTGTGTCATAACTCACGCATACCAGCAAGCAAAGACAGCTCTGAAGAGCACCCGAAACTTGGAAACTAGGGATATGGCAATAATTGGTTGGTGGAGAAGAAGTAGATTAATAAAGAACTTTGTATTTTATAACATTGATTACTGAGCTTATTTGATTATCGACTTGTAAGTGTGTGTGTAAGAGGGAGCTGGCAGGGAAACCTTCAATTAAAATTGTATCTGCTTATGGTTTGTACATAGCATAATCGACTCGGCTTCATACTCTAATCGGTGTCTACTACGCCTTCTTCTACTTCTGCACAAAGTGAGACTACCCTTCATTGACACTTTACAATGGTCGGAGGGTATATAAATGTACCAACGGCTGCTGCAAGCAAGAACAGACCAAGCACAACGCAGGTTGTATCCAGAACATGGACTTGCTGCGGTAATGGCGACGGCAACTGCGATGGCGTATAACATTTTCAACTATCGCGGGACAAAAAAGTTTCGCTTGAGTCTTCAATCAATATTAACAGCCGCCTGTTCCTTAAGGTGGAAAGTAGTTATTTTCTTCTTCTAACATTTTGGGAGCACAATATTCGATAGAAGTTTTGAATTGAGTGCTTGTTAAAGTGGCAAACGTCGCGTATACGCAATCCATAAATTTTTTATTTGAAACTTACCAATTCCCTTGATAGTTGAGATGGTTCGTTTTAATAGAGTTGCGTGGTGTTTGTACACGACTTTTGTGGTTAAGTTTTTAATCTGTAAAAAAGGAAAACTCAAGTCAAATATAATTGCATTAAATTTGTCTTAGTCATAAGAGATTCTTTTTAACCAAAGAAAATTCAGATTTATTCGTGGCAGTTGCCAAGTGTGTGAATTACCGTTCACTTTATCAGCATGCTTTGTGCTAACTGAATCAATAAAGCTAATGAGAAACACTTGAGGGAAATTTAAAGTAGGCGCAGCGAAGGCGAGAGAGAAGGAGATAGAATTCAAAAACACACATCAAAGACGTCGGGGCGTTCTAATAAATGAATCGCTGATTAAATGAAGTTCGCAAAAGCGAAGACAAGCGAAAAAAAAGATAGATGAAACTGGGCCAAACGGTAACAAATGTAAGTAGCTACAAGCGGAGCAAAGACTGCTCGAGAAATTGGGGAACAAAATAAAATTGCAAAAATGTGTTATGTCTGGACAGAAATGGGAGCTGGAGGAGCACGGTGCGCGCCATAATAGTACGCTGGGCAAGGTTAAACCAGGCGAAGCCTGTCACAGATGGGAACGCGACCAGCAAAATGTGCGCAGAGACACCATTTTATGGCCGATGACGATGAGCTAGCTATGGCGGATGAGGGCGAGGCAAAGTGGAGGTAAAGAAAACACCAGAAAAAAAGAGGAAGCGCAAGTCATAGCAAATGGCGGTGAGAACGAAGGAACAATAACAAAAACAAATATCCGCCTGCGGACCGCACAAAGCCAATTCAGTCTCAGAAACTGGAATGCGAGTCTGAGACGATCCAAGCAAGATAGGGAGTTTTGATACATGTGCGGTAAATGTTGGTGAGTACCAATTGGCCTTTCACCAAAGTTAGATTTTATAGAATTCCAAACTATTAAGCCTTCATGATAAAATAGTTAACTACGACATTAAAATCATTTTGACTACTAGCCATGAAGTTTGGCGTCCCTTCAATGACGAAATGATAAACTAGAGAATTCAGTAAACGAGCTAACCTGCCCATGAAATAATTAGTTCAGTAAAGTTGTTGCTTTTTACCGGGCTAAATATTTGACACACGGAAATGAAAAGTTAATAATGTCAAATTTTTTTAAAAACCACCAGAAAAAAAGTCAAAAGGAAATAAACTGAGAGGTTTGCTCAGAGGAGACGCTGTTCATGAAAAGAAAACAAAAACTTAATGGATTTGACTAACGGACTAACTTGAACTGTCCCCGTCAGTCCGTCGGATGGAATGGGCAAGGGGAGGGGAATAGAAACGGGGCTGGCGATGACTGCGACTGTTTGGCGGGTCTCCAAAAGGGCAACGGGAAAATTGCGCGCGCGAGAAAAGCAAAGGAAATGCGTGAAAAACAATTTCTAAAGTAATTTGCGTTACACGTCAGACGCACAACAAAAGAAAAAAAAAAAAAACAACAGTTTCACGTTGTCGCTTTTTATTTATTTTTATGAAATTCGAGGCGAAGCAAAATGGTTAAACAGAAAAGTGCTCTCGAGCAGTGCGCTTTGCTCTGCGACCCAGAACCCCAGTAATACTAACTTGCAGCATTCCCATTCGAGGGCATAATATTGTATTTTTCACATTGGGGCTCGGTTTGCTTTGCTCTACTAATTTGTGTGTGTTTTCGTGTGTTGTTTTTCGTCTGGCTTGCGTTGTTTACGCAGCACACAGCAGCAGCGGCAGCAGCAGAGGCTTTGGCTTCAGTGCCAGCTGAGCTACAGATAAATGCAAACACAGGCACTCGCACACAAGCATAGGCATAACAAAAGCAACTCACCTAAAGCACAAACACATGTGTGACAATGTCGGCGTCGGCGTCGGCGTCTAATTCAAATGCAGTCACATTACGCCTTCGATTCGCCGCTGCTTTCAGCTCTGCTTTCTCTGTCCCTTTCGCGCACTGTTATTGTTATTATTTTTTGTTATTGTTATCGTTGTTGTTATTGTATTCCCTTCTGCCTGCCTGATAACACGCGAGCGAGCGACACTCTGGCTACGACTGGCTGCGGTTGATTGTGAATTAGGAAGAGGCGACAAATCGCAATACGCTACACTTGACAAGCATTTGTTGTTGTTTGCGTATACGTATTTTGTGTGCACGTTCACTAAACTGTTGATTAGGTTAATACAGAGTCCGTTGGTGTTACTATTTCTGTGATGATGTTTATTTTGTTTCTATTTGCCATACATATTATGCAAAACTATTTGCTCTGCGCTGTTTTACAACCGGCGGCAATTCCGAGTACGGCAGCAGCAGCAGCAGCAGCTTGAGGTCCGAGCAGATGGCAGACGGTGGGTGGACAAGCGCTGGCGCAGATCTGCCCGCTTTGCGGAACGACTTTTTCACAGCACGACGTCAAGTAGAGCACTAAGCGCTGTCGCCACAGAAAATTCTGTGCGGGCCTTGCTAAATTACAATGTACCCAAATGAGCACTCTCTCTTTCACTCTCTCTCTCTTTCTCTCTCTCTCTCTCTCCCTCACACTACCTGGCCTGCTGTGGCATTCGCACTCATGCTTGGGGTATCTCCCTCTCGCTTTAGTTCCCACTCTCGGCGAGGAACTCTCTCGTATCTGCCGCGCAGAGCTCTCGCCTCTCAGCGTTGCTATTGTCGCGTTTTCGTTGCTCCAGTTCGCTTTGGCGCCAGGCATCAACTGATAGGGCAATGCGTAACCAACACCAGAGCAGCCGCTGCAGCGCCACTAGCAGCGGCAGCTTTGACGTTTACGCTGGCGTCGGCGTAGCATGTGCCACGCTTTGTTTACTGTTATTTGCCACACTCTGCCGCCGCTCCAATTCGCTCTTACTCAAAGCTGCTCTCCGCTCTTCTTAGGCGACCGTGAGTAGTGGGAGTCAAAGCAACAGTGCTACTAGTATTTATGAAACGCTGAGCTAATAATGCAATATTGTAAAGTTTAAGCTCAAATGTTCCCCTGATTTAAATACACATGACAAGATAAAGGGTGCGGTAGAAGAAATCATTGAAAATTGTTTTCCCAATATCAGCAACGAGTAGCATGTGTATGTTACGCTCAGAAATATTTCGCATGCATATCAACTACAGACCACTGTTCCCCAATACTGTAAGCCAAACTCTCTCTTAAATAACGCTTTCAGCGCAGGCGCCATTCTCGGCACTTTACGTCATCAGCAGCTGAGCTTGAAAAGCATTTCTTGCTCTTTATTAAGAGAGAAATCATCATGATATAACACAACTCTGATCTTCGATCTGAGTATATCAAATAGCACTCACTACCTTGAGCTGGTTTAATTTAAATGTATTTAACTTTAATGATTAATTATTAAATTATATAATAATAATTTGTATAAATTTATATGTATAAAAGAAGCACCTATATAAGTTTTAACTGCATTTTATTATTTATAAAATCTTTTTAATTCGTTGAATACTTTTAGGCAATTTAATTTAATGAGCGTTCTTTAATTAAGAAAACGTAGACCTTCTTTTTTTTTGGTTTATTGCAACATGGGATTGGTTTTCAGTCATCACAATCCCGAACCCAATGGATATGTTTGAGATTTGGTCAGCAATAGTATTTAATCCATATATCCAATAAAAGAAGGCCATAATTGGCATTCACTTAGATGAGCTCACTGTCGCTGGTTGCCTCGGCATCCGGAACACTGGCTGCTTTTTCCTCCTTGCCCTCATTGACAAGTTCGGCGTCCGCTGTGTCCTGCGTGCCCTGCGTGTCCTCGGCTTCCGGTTCCGCTTCACGCACACCATCCTCGCAGACCATCAATGGCTTGCGCTCCAGCAGTGGCCGCGGTGTGCGCCCCAAGAATGTGTTACAGACAGTCACAATGGACTCGCACTCCCCGGGTGCCTTGGTTACCACAAACACGCAGCTCTGGATGACGTCATGCGGCGTATTGTCCATCAGCTGGAACACAATGTGCTGCTCCTCGATGTCGCCATGCGTGACGAGCTTGCCGTGCAAACTGCGGTCAACGCCATTGAAATTGGAGGAGGGCTTACAGATTATTGCGTTGGAGTTTTGTTTCACTCGAAAACTTACCCTAGCGGTTCCCCGGTTATTTTCATTTTTAAATCCGCATATTTCGATAAAACATAACTGAAGCGTTCCTTGGCATTGCTGTAATCCATCTGGAAACTGTATTAGTTCAAGGAAATTTAAGAAAAATAGACTTTTTAACTTACGTCCTCAATGCAGTGATTGGGCGGTATGCAGATGGAATGCTATGGAGGGGTTAGGAGTACATTGTATTAATTTGGAAATCATGAAATATTTTACTCACCGTGCTCTGTAGGTAAAACACGCAAATCACAATGATACAATTTTTATATTCCATGGCTCAACCACCCGGCGATCAGTTCAAACTTCAACTGAAATGAGAAAAATCAAACCATAACCACAGCATTGTTTTTGCCACTTCGCTACGATGCGTTGCCTGACGTCACGATAATTAAAACTGTTGAGAACAAAAGCTCAGTCGTTTGAAACTCTCACCTCGGAAATAATTAGCTAAAACGCAAATAATATTTTGTTGTTGTCCGATATAAAAATGTATAATGCAATAGCTGATAGTTTTATTGATAGCCTTACAGAGGGTATATTAGTTTTTACAGAAATTTGCAACGTACATTAAGAGGTATAACATATGAAGGGTTCTATAAAGTACAATATACACTTTCAGGGGTCGATCTGGTTTTTTATGCCCGTCCATCCGTTTGTCCGCCTACTTGTTGAAATGCAAACCAGTCTAACAGTTTTAAATGAAACACAAATATTTTAGAGCTACCGCCATTGAGTGGCGGTATGGCTATAAAATTATTTAATGGCTATATATCTTTGTAGGCAATGGGCGTGACATCCAGGATTTTAAATAAACTTAACTTGGATATCTTACTTTTCAAACAGACGGACAAACGAACAGAAAAACATGGCTCAATCGACTTTTATATATACACTACATGGGACTACACTTCACTACACTACATTTGCACAAACTAAATTTACCCTTTATCGAACTTTTTCAATAGTCTAAGGTATAATTCAGACGTACATATATGATGGTGTTGTTTGTTGTTAGATATTGGCATAACTAGAGATACAAATGCATTGTCAAAGTCTAAAGTCTTAAAACTTTATGAAAACATAAATAAAAATGACTAAGTTATATTTTTTTTTTTTTTATATTTTATTTCATGGTTTTAAAAATCAACAATTTAACTTATATCTATCCTACACGGACACGAACATTGCGGTTGCTTCGGTTTCCTCTTCTGTTGTTACGAGTGGAGCTGGAGCTAGTAGAGCTAGAGGTAGTACCTCCTCTATTGACCCGAACGCGACGAACAGCAGTGAATTCAAGATTAGAAATGCGCACGATCTTCTTGTTGGGTTTCAGGGTAACGGTACTCTCAGTTGTAGTTGTTGTCGTTGTTGTGGTACAGTCAGCGTCCTCCGCATTGGCGGTTAGGGAACAATCCGTACAATCCGTTGTTACGGTTGATGAACAAGCTACCGCATCGCTCGTCCTGACAAGGAACATAGCCAATACGGCAAGGCTAACGAATATTATGTAAGCTCTCATTTTAAACTGCTTTTCAAGATGGTCTTTGGGCTTTTGATAGCATTTACCTTCCGCTGATGGTTTTTATAGTCAAAAATTGCTCAAAAACTTAAATTTCACAAGACCTTGAAGAAATATTTGCTTGCTTGTACAGCTGGAAATGTTTTGTGTGCTGTATAATATAATATTAGCAAATCATTGAAGTATGATGAACTCATGAAAGCGGGTCAAAATATTGGAATGACTGATTTAACCTATTCGACCACAGAAAAAGCCTAAAATGGGTATACTAAGTGTGTGCAAAGGTGTGTAACATGAAGAAGGCGTTTCAAAAAAAAAAAGGAATAAATTCTTGCTCAAGCTCGAGCTAGCCGAGTCGATTGAGCCATGTCCGTCTGTTTGTCTGTCAGAACAGATTAACACAGAGATCTCAGCTAGACACCAAATTTGGAATGAAGGCTCCTCCACAGTAGGAGCAAATCATCTTTGTTAACCATGTTGGTTACCACACCTTCCGACTCCGGTAACTTGGTGGTAATTTTTGCTATTATTTAAGAAACTACTTAAGAACTTTCTACTTTGTCCTACAAATAAAATTGGACTCTTATGAAGACGTGACGTCATTGCAATGCTTCTGTAAGGAACAATGAGGCAGAGCATGCGACCGCGTAGCGCGACCTTTCTCTTTACTTTTAATTTCAATGCACTTTTTTATGTTTTTTCATGCCTCTTCACTGCTTAAAATTAGGTATCATTTGCGTATATTATATAAGTTTTTATTTTATTGTTTTAAATGGCCGAGCAGTAGAAAAATTTTCAAACTTGAATTCTTGTGTTGTTTGTTAGATGGTTCTTCCTGCCTCTTTGGTTGTTGTGCCTTTTACGCTATTCGCATCGGACCAAAAATGCATTTTTACAGTTTAAGGTTGCACAACTTTTTCAACACATTAATGAAAAAGGACCAGTTATATACATTTTTGTAATTTTATTTCATGGTTTTAAAAATCAACAATCGAACTTATATCTATCCTACGCGAACGCGGATCTTGCGGTTGCTTCGGTTTCCTCTTCTGTTGTTACGAGTGGAGCTCGAGCTAGAGCTAGTTCCTCCTCTATTGACCCGAATGCGACGAACAGCAGTGTATTGAAGATTAGAAATGCGCACGATCTTCTTGTTGGGTTTCAGGGTAACGGTACTCTCAGTTGTAGTTGTTGTAGTTGTTGAAGTTGTAGTTGTTGTCGTTGTAGTGGTACAGTCAGCGTCCTCAGCATTGGCGGATAGGGAACAATCCGTACAATCCGTTGTTACTGTTGTTGAACAAGCTACCGCATCGCTGGTCCTGACAAGGAATATTGCCAAAACGATGCACGTTAAGAATATTGAATAAGTTCTCATGTTAAGTTTGTTTTTCAAGACAAAATAAACTTTTTGATGTAGATTTGCTAAAAACGCTGCTTTTTATAGTTTAAAATAGCTTAAACAAAATATCTAATACGGTTTTTAGCCTTGATAAATTATTTGCAAACGGTGCAGCTGTTTTTATATTATTGTCTCAAGACAATTAGCTTGAACTTTCCTCATATAACTGAGTGCTTTTCTTTTTAAAGTACTAAGCCTTATTTGACTTTAACCATTGATATTTGTTTTATGTTTTGTAGGCCTTTGTTAACTTCAGATTGAACAAGGAATTTGTTTTAAATGAATCAAGTGCTATTTTTTTTGTCAATTTAAGGTCGAAAGTCAAGTTTATACACTTCAACCTCGTTAATCTGCTCAGTTATATTTTTGCGCGTGGCATTTCTTCTTCGAACCTGAACAATATTATTGCGACTCGTCGTGACCTTAGATTTGTTGTTCGCACATTATTTTACTTGGATCATGTGTAACAATTCATTACTATATACTTATCACGATGCCGGTTAATACATGTAATAAGTACACAAAATAATTTGAATTCTTTTTTGCTTGTGAAACTTGTAAGATTTTGAACATTGGCTTATAAACTTATGGTTTTCAACAAAAAAAAAAAAATTTTTGGAATTGGGACTCGATTGTAGTATCTAAGCTCTGGCGATTGATCCTTCTAGATCGACGAGAAATCACAAGAAGAAAATTGATTATAAAAATGTTCATTTTCGGATTAGAATAAGAGATAAAGCCTCCGATATTTCTCGGCAGAAATGACAACAACGATCAGATTTAAAACAAGAGTAACAGTCGAGCGGCACGCGACAGTGGGAAACCCTTCGACCTTTTTTTAAGAGTCCATAACTGTACGATACTACAACTCATTAAAAATATTGTAACGTAAGCCCTAATATGCGTCTTTATATGAATACGTGTATATGCATGTAGCATTTCATTGGTCAAGCACAAATGTTTGTGTGTGTGTGTGCGTTTGAATTCAAAAAATGCGTGTGCATGGAAAAGACGAGAAGAACAACAGATGGCGCTTCTCGCTCGCATTCTCTTTCCTTTTCTTTCCTACATGAGCATTGCAATGACGTCACAGCTTGCTGGTTCGTATACAAAATCAAAGCGAACAAAGGTATTGTTTAATAACGTCTGTGTTTGTTGTCTGATCGGATTGATATTTTGACGTTATATTGGTATTATACGAGTAATTAGCTAAGTATGGTCTTACTGAAAATGTTGTTTCTTTTATTATTGATTTGCGGGGGCGGTGGGCGTAGCACCCAACATTTGAAATAACCTTCATCTGCGCCGGGTACACAAAAACCTTCATGTCAAATTTGGTGGCTCTAGCTTTTAAAATAGACATCCGGACAGACAGACAGACATGGCTTAATCAACTCGGCTGATGCTGAGCAAGAAAACATATACTTTGTGGGGTCTCCCACGCCTCCTTCTGCCTGTTATATACATTTGCACAAAGTTAGTATACCCTTTTTTGACCATTTTCAATGGTTGAAGGGTATAAAAAGAAAAAAGAAAAATCAACCATTTTCCAATACTTGACGATGGTCTCACTCTTATTACTTAGTGTTAGAGTTTGATAATAGATAACGGATTTATTATTCATTTACTAGTTCACAAAAAAACAAAAGCATTGTTATTGAGTTCGTTTTACATAATATAATTGGCTTATGAGACAATATGGCTTAGACCCCACAAAAGGCATGACCAGCCGAGTCGATATAGCCATATCCTTCTGTCGGTCCGTATGAGCAGATCAAACTCAATTAAGATATTGACTAAGCCTCCGTCCGCCCCCTTAAATTCAATAAACACAAAAACAATCAACTATCAACTCCCAAATGATTTTTGAAAATTTAGTAGCGATCGCATACTTACTTTGAAAGTAACCCTTGATAGCCACACCTTGAAGTAAAGAAAAAAGTTATATATTTGAGAAATCGAATTGGTCAGATGTGTAGCGAGTTTATCATAGTCGAGCACACTCGCTTGTTTTTTATATCCTTGTTTTGGCTAGGAGCTTGAAACGCTTATATTCTGAATCAGCATCAACAGAGGAGTCGAACTAGCCCTGTCCGTCTGTCCGTGTCGATGTGTCTTATTAAATTAGTCAAAAAATTGTAAAACCATCGATAATTGCCACCATCAAAATTCAATTTTGTGATACCATTATGCAGTGAAAAGGGTTTCTATAGAAAGGTGTATATACTTAAAAGAAGAACGAGAGACACCTCCATTACGCGGTCGGTTTCGCATTCTCTACCCCTTTCTTTCTTACACAAGCATTGCAATGACGGCACGTTATTCAAAGAAAGGTGATCAAGTGTATTGAATTCTGTGTTTATAGTCCGATTAGATTGAATACCGGAATCGGAAGGTGTGGTAAACAAACTAGATCTGCACTTATTATGGAGGAGCCTTCATGCCAAATTTGGTGTCTATAGTAATTACACTAGCTGAGAACTCTGTGTTTATCTGGTCTGACGGACAAAGAGACTCGTCTAGACCGAGCTTAAGCAAGAATGTATTCATTTTATTTTTTGAAACGCCTTCTATCTGTTACATACCTTTGCACACAGTTAGTATACCTATTTTTGGCCTTATCTGTGGTCGAAAATTGAAATCAGTCATTGCAATATTTTGACCCGCTTTCATGAGTTCATCATACTTCAATGATTTGCTAATATTATACAGCACACAAAACATTTGCAGCTGTACTAGCAAACAAATATTGCTATTGAAATTTAAGTTATCCGAACAATTTTTGACTATAAAAACCATCAGCGGAAGGTAAATGCTATCAAAAGCCCAAAGACCATCTTGAAAAGCAGTTTAAAATGAGAGCTTACATAATATTCGTTAGCTTTGCCGTATTGGCCATGTTCCTTGTCAGGACGAGCGATGCGGTAGCTTGTTCATCAACAGTAACAACGGATTGTACGGATTGTTCCCTAACCGCCAATGCTGAGGACGCTGACTGTACCACAACAACGACAACAACTACAACTGAGAGTACCGTTACCCTGAAACCCAACAAGAAGATCGTGCGCATTTCTAATCTTCAATACACTGCTGTTCGTCGCGTTCGGGTCAATAGAGGAGGTACTACCTCTAGCTCCACAAGCTCCAGCTCCACTCGTAACAACAGAAGCGGAAACCGAAGCAACCGCAATGTTCGCGTCCGTGTAGGCTAGATGTTAGTTCAATTGTTGATTTTTAAAACCATGAAATAAAATAACAAAAAATAGTCTTTTTTATTTATTTTCAAAAGGTTGTGAAACTAAAGACATTTAAAGTGCACTTTTGGTTATATGCGAATAAGAACAGGACAACTGCAATGCCAACCAATGTGACATAAAGGAGCATCTAACAACAAAGAACTCAAGTATACACGTTTGAAAATTTTTGTATCCATCGACCATTGAAAACGGTAAAATAAAAATGTACTCGTATATAATATAGGGTTTTGGCGATGTTCTAGCTCGAGGTCAAAGTGAAAAATAAAAAAAATTGTTGTTTAATTTATGTTTTTTTTCTTTTTTCTGATATGTTTCAGTTACACCACGGTAACCGTCTTTAGATCTATAAAAGACAAAATTTCAATATGGACATTTAAACAATTTTTATGAAAACTAAACTGATTAATACTAAATTACATACATTTATTTAACACGTTTGCTCTTGCGGGTGCGGAGTAACTAACTGGTTAGGAAGTAAATATCTGTATAAGTGAGAGCAATTTTCTGTGTCCGTTTTGTTGTTTAATATATCTTGTATTGGTGTGTTTATTATGTTTAGCTTTCGAGAGTGTAACGTTTAGCATATATTACATTATGCTTCTTTGTACCTTACAGAAGCATTGCAATGACGTCACGTCAATATAAGAATAGTTTTGAAGTTTATGGCAATAGATTCTGTTTTTATAGTCTAATTAGATTGTTATTTGTATGTCAAAGCAGTAAGTTGTGACTTAAGTTGTTTCGTTTATAATAGCAAAAATTACCCCAAATAACCAATTTTCGGAGTCGGTAGGCGTGGTAACCAAAATTTGAAACAAAGTTGATCTGCCCCTATTATAGAGGAGCTTCATGCCAAGTTTGGTGTCTATAATACAATATTTACAATCTCAGCTCTCTTTGCTCTTCTCATCAGACGGACATACTGACGGACATGGCTCAATCGACCTGGCTAGCTCGAGCTTATGCAAGAATATATGGAATTTTTTGAAACACCTTCTTCTTCCTGATACATAACTTTGAAGTATAGTATACCCCCTTTAAATTGCAA
Organism: Zaprionus africanus; assembly: GCA_018151435.1. Taxonomy (NCBI): domain Eukaryota; kingdom Metazoa; phylum Arthropoda; class Insecta; order Diptera; family Drosophilidae; genus Zaprionus; species Zaprionus africanus. The sequence continues at coordinate 108,783 of JAECXB010000237.1, read as the reverse complement.
TATTTTGATCCGATTTCATGAGCTTACCATTCTTCAAAGATTTGCTAGTATTATAGAGCACATAAAACATTTGCAGCTGTACAAGCAAACGAAGTATTTGTTCAATTCAAGGTCTTGTGAAATTTAAGTTCTGGGAGTAATTTTTAACTATAAAAACCATCAGCGGAAAGTAAAAAGTATCAAATGCCCAGAGACCATCTTGAAAAGCAGTTTAAAATGAGAGCTCACACAATATTCGTTAGCTTTGCCGTATTGGCCATGTTCCTTGTCAGAACGAGCGATGCGGTAGCTTGTTCATCAACAGTAACAACGGATTGTACGGATTGTTCCCTATCCGCCAATGCTGAGGACGCTGACTGTACCACAACAACGACAACAACGACAACAACTACAACTTCAACAACTACAACAACAACAACTGAGAGTACCGTTACCCTGAAACCCAACAAGAAGATCGTGCGCATTTCTAATCTTCAATACACTGCTGTTCGCCGCATTCGGGTCAATAGAGGAGGAACTAGCTCTAGCTCCAGCTCCACTCGTAACAACAGAAGAGGAAACCGAAGCAACCGTAAGGTTCGCGTCCGCGTCGGATAGATATTAGTTTCATTATGTATTTCTCAAAACATCAGACAAAGTAAAGACAAAAATTGATTAATCTTTTTCAAAAATTGAAAAAGATTGCTTTTTGGGTCTTTCAAACAAAAAGAATTTTATTATAGTAGTAGGATATTACATCCTTTTTTCAACTGAACACCCCACAAAGTAAATTTGTACTTAAACTAAGGCTCAGACTTTATTTGAGTTGGCTCTATCCGATTGATTACAAGATTTCTTGTTTTTCGGCATTTTAACTTTTTGCACACTTTAATTTCTGGCTTGCTTCCAATCGGATAACAACAAAAATTATTTAAGGAACACATAATTTCTATTCCACATGGTCCTTTTGTTCTTGTCTTAAGTGAAGTACATTCTAAGTTCCTTCATGTACGTTTACACAACTTATTAACAAGAAGATGGTTTCTTCCCACACTAAGTTCCATCGGGTGATAGACCCCACAAATTATATATATTCTTGCTCAGGATCTCTAGACAAGTCGATTAAGCCATGTCTGTATGTCTGTCCGGATATCCAGATGTCCCGAGGAACACACAGATCTCAGCTATTATAAAAGCTAGAGACACCAAATTTGGCATGAAGGTTTCTGTTTACCCGGCGCATATGAAGTGCCACGCCCACCGCTCCCTCACATCAATAATTTAATCTTTTAAGTTGATTTGTGATCGACCTTTAAAAGATAGAACATTCTGAGTTAGATAATACTTAGGTTATTATAATACCAACATAACGTCAAAATTTCAACAAACACAGACGTTACTAAACAAAAACCCTGTTTGCTATGATTTTGTATACAGACCAGCAAGCTGTGACGTCATTGCAATGCTCATGCAGGAAAGAAAAGAAAAGAGAATGCGAGCGCGCCAGCTGTTGCTCTTCTTCTTCTGTTCTATGCACACGCATTTATTGGGGGTAACGACATATGTCCGTCGCGCCAAAACGTCATAATATCGCGCTATCCTATGTCGCTTAAGAACGCCTTAAGTTCGCCAAGATAAAAACGACATTATTCCGCCGCCGACGAACTTACATATGTCGCCCTTAAACGCCATAGGATCGCGCGGTAAAAACAATAGGCAGCTGCGAGCAGCCAGCGCTTCTTAAACTACCATATTTCGAAGCCAGCATTAATGTCTTCAAAAGTTTTGCTGAATAAAAAAACTCGATCTTCGCACTGAATACAGAAACCTTAAAATGCCGAGAGCCTTGATTTTAACTCAGACAGCCAGACGAAAAGACTGACGGACATGGCTTAATCGATTGGGCTAGCTCGAGCTTGTGCAAGACTATGGTATAACCATTTAAGTTTAAAACGCGTTCTTCTTGCTGTTACATACCTTTGTACACAGTTAGTTTACCCATTTAAGGCTTTATCTCAAAGAAGTCAAAACAATCATTGCAATATTTTGACCCGCTTTCATGAGTTCATCATACTTCAATGATTTGCTAATATTTTACAGCACACAAAACATTTGCAGCTGTACTAGCAAACAAATATTTCTTCAAGGTCTTGTGAAATTTAAGTTACCGAGCAATTTTTGACTATAAAAACCATCAGCGGAAGGTAAATGGTATCAAAAGCCCAAAGACCATCTTGAAAAGCAGTTTAAAATGAGAGCTTACATAATATTCGTTAGCCTTGCCGTATTGGCCATGTTCCTTGTCAGGACGAGCGATGCGGTAGCCTGTTCATCAACCGTAACAACGGATTGTACGGATTGTTCCCTAACCGCCAATGCTGAGGACGCTGACTGTACCACAACAACGACAACAACTACAACTGAGAGTACCGTTACCCTGAAACCCAACAAGAAAATCGTGCGCATTTCTAATCTAGAATTCACTGCTGTTCGTCGGGTGCGGGTCAATAGGGGAGGTACTAGCTCTAGCTCCACTAGCTCCAGCTCCACTCGTAACAACAGAAGAGGAAACGGAAGTAACCGCAAGGTTCGTGTCCGCGTCGGATAGATATGTATTAGTTCAATTGTTAAATTTTAAAACCGAAATATATTTTAAAAATATTACAACTGGTCCTTTTTATTAACGTTTTCATAAAGTTTTGAAATTTAAGACTTTGACAATGTAATTATGGTGCGATGCTAATCGCGTAAAAGGGTAGGACAACTGTATGGCCACCGATAGTGTTGACGTTGACATCCGGACGGACAGACAGACAGACATGGCTTAATCGACTCGGCTAGTGATGCTGAGCAAGAATATACATACTTTGTGAGGTCTGCCACGCCTCCTTCTGCCTGTTACATACATTTGCACATAGTTAGTATATCCGTTTTGACCATTTTCAATGGTCGAAGGGTATAAATATCGGTAATCGAAAGTACACTACTCGCGAAATTTGAAAAGTCACCTTACTTTCCAAACACACTTCATATGCATGTAATATTCTTTTTAAGTTGATTTAACCATGTGTATCTGTATTTTTTAGCCTGTCTATACATTGAAACGTTGGGAACTCATGGCTGTTTACTTTGTGTTTAAGCATTGGGACAATTGGCACTCTATAGTAGGATACTATGTGAAATTCGCTGGATATATTGTATATATACATATATTTTAATAACAGGTCAACAAGTAATAAAGTGGTACCTTCTTAACGTCTTATGTAGACAAAAATACCAACTTAGTACAAATATACGTTACAGACAATTTAAGGTATGGAAGACCCCTCAAGGTATATACATCTTCTAAACCGTGTCTGTCAATGAACTCCCAGAAATCTACTTATTTTTATAACAGCTAGAAACCTAAAGTTGTGCATGCATATTAAGCACACCAAGTTTATTTCAAAAGGTGGGTACCATGAGCACTTCCCCTCAAATCATGTTTGGAATTGGTGAATTTTTAGCGATTTCTAAAAAAATGATCAATCAACTCATACGTTAATATGTTTAACTTGTTTACTTTATTACAAAAAAAACGTTGTTCTTAATTACGAAAGGTGGAGCTTCACCCACTTCTGTTGACCCGAACACGACGAACCGCCGTGAAATTAAGATTAGAAATGCGCACGATTTTTTTGTTGGGTTTCAGGGTAACGGTACTCTCAGTTGTAGTTGTTGTAGTTGTTGTCGTTGTTGTGGTACAGTCAGCGTCCTCAGCATTCGCAGTCAGAGAACAATCCGTACAATCCGTTGTGACGGTTGACGAACAGGCTACCGCATCGCTCGATCTGACAAAGAATATGGCCAATACGGCAAAGCTAACGAAGATTGTATAAGCTTTCATTTTTTAACTAACTGGCTAACTGCATGCCAGCAGCTTTTTATACTCGAAAATAGTTTGTTTGGATAACTTCTATATTTCACAGAACCTTGGAAAATTATTTGCAGGCGTGTACAGCTGGTTTTTTATTGTATACTGAAAAATATTGACTGAACTTGAAAGAACCGTGAACTTTGCCAATTTTTTATTAAGTGAGTAAAACAATGAACTTTTCTTTATCCTCAATTGTCTCATCTTAATCGCATTTATTTATTTATTTAAAAGGTGGCTTTTAAAAAAGTGAACTAATACAAATTTCAAAATTGTACGATAAATTAAACAACTAAATTATTCATAAAAATAAGTTTAAATTATTTAAGAAATAAATTAGATAATTTGAGTAAATTTTATAATTTAAGGTTGGAATAAAAAAGGACGGCAAATTTAAAATTTGTTGCAAAAGATTGGGATAAGAGTATAGTATTTTTGACCCCAAAGAGTATAAATATTTTGAATCACCAGTCCTTTCGTTTGTATGTCGCTAAGTATGCAATACAAAATACCCAAAATATTGAAGTTTTATATTTTGAAGAAAGTTTTGGTGGTGTGTATCGGTTTGGTTGTGTTTAAAACCAGATGCAAAAGTTACAGTCGAGCTCACTAGACATGAAGATATTCTGCGACCTGACTATTTTAAAATGGCGAAAATAGCAATTTATTTATTAACGACAGCAACAGATCAAATGAAGGTATATAACATTTATTCGGACAAAAAGAGTATGACACTTTTGTGCATATATAAGACACAGATAAAGGCGTGACAGACCCCTTTATGAGCATGAGTCGAGTCGATTTAGCCGTGTCTGTCTGTGGTCACTGGTTATTTTTATAGATATGTATATATATTTTTATACCATTCGACATATGAAAATGTACATTAATTTTATGCAAATGTAAGTAGACGAGTATATATTCTTGCTAGCTAGTCGATTGAGCCATGTCTGTCAGGACGTCCGGATGTCCGGATGACCAGATAAATACACAGATCTCAGCTACTATAAAAGAATACAAAATTTAGCATGAAGGCTTCTGTTTACAAGGCGCGAAAATTTAATTTTTGAAATCAATTAGGAAGATACAACTTCCTAACTTTTACATATACAAAGCTGACTGAAATATCTACGTATTCTATAAATTCTTGTGCTTATGTCAGCTAACAAAGCAGACAGGCGAGAGCGAAGAGCGAGCGCCATCTGTCTAGAATTATCAAAAATTTTTACTTTATTAAAAAGTTTTTTTTTTTTTTTAAAAAAAAAAAAAAAATATTATTTTAAAAAAAAATTTTTTTTTTTTCCTTTAAATTCTTCCCCCCGAAAGCAAACAATTTTTGTCAGGGTTTTATTCATTTTTTAAAATTTTTTTTTTTTTTTTTTTGTTTGGGGGTAAAAAAACTTTTTTTTTTTTTTTTTTTTTTTTTGTGGGGGGTTGGGAGTTGTTTGGGGGGGGGTTTTTTTGGGGGGGGGGGAGGGGGAAAGGGGGGGGGGGGGGGTGGGGGGGTTTTTTTGGTTTTTTTTGGTTTTTTTTTTTTTTTTTTTAAAATTTTTTAAAAAAATTGTGGGGTTTGTGGGGGGGGGGGTTTTTGGGGTCCCGTTTCGGGGAATTTTTGATCAAGGTGGTACGGCGTCACTTTAAAGAACGTCACACTATCAAGCTGAAAATTTTATAGAATGTCAATGAGGGTTGTGCCAACCTAAAAAAAAAGAGAACTAAAATCGGGTGACTGAAAGCGCCACATGGTGGTGATTCCGGGAATTTTTGATCATACACCATAGGTCGAGGGGTATCCCATTGTCGCGTGCCGCTCGACTATTGCTCCCGTTTGTAACTACGTGTATATATGTATGTGTATATAAAGATAGAGCACAAAATTTATTGTTTCCCAAATCACAGTTGAGAATTGTTGTATTCGTAACGGTTTCTTTTAAATGTTTAACTTGTTTACTTTATTAATAAAAACATTGTACTATAGTTGGATACAATAATTCAAAGGAACTAACTATCTCAATCGAACATTTCGCTCTGTGTGACGAGAGGTGGAGCTTCACCCACTTCTGTTGACCCGAACACGACGAACCGCCGTGAAATTAAGATTAGAAATGCGCACTATCTTCTTGTTAGGTTTCAGAGTAACGGTACTCTCAGTTGTAGTCGTTGTTGTTGTGGTACAGTCAGCGTCCTCAGCATTCGCGGCAAGGGAACAATCAGTACAATCCGTTGTGACGGTTGACGAACAGGCTACCGCATCGCTGGTCCTGACAAGAAACATGGCCAATACGGCAAAGCTAACGAAGATTGTATAAGCTCTCATTTTTAACAGCTTTCACAAGATGACTATTCGTCTTCTGATATTGCTAACCTCATGCCAGCAGCTTTTTATAGTAGAAAATAGTTTGTTTGGATAACTTATATATTTCAAAAACCTTGAAGAATTTTTGCAGGCGTGTGCAGCTGGTTTTTTATTGTATACTGAAGACAATTGACTGAACTTGAAAGAACCCTGAAATTTTCAAATATTATTTTAGTGAATCAAACGTTATACTTTTCTGTTTTCTCATCTGTCTCACCTTAATCTTATTTATTTATTTAAAATTGGTTGTTAGAAGTAGAAAAATTTAAAATTGAAAAACATTAAAATAACCTTTTATTATATGAGAGCTATAAGTCTTAAAAAGTTATAAAATAAAAATGTAATCTGCGTTAAACAAGAATTGGTCGAACCAAAATTTGTCGCATTAGTTTGAAATAAGAGTATATTAGTTTTGACCTCGAGTTTGCAACACGCTTTTAAAGACAGTTCCAATCTCATAAAATGGAAATATTCTGAATCAGTATCACCAAAGGAGTCGAACCAGCCATTTCTGTCTGTAATTCCGACAGTCTTTGTTGCAACTCAAACTCGTCTTGGTTTTATCGCTTTCTTAATGGGACTTAGCTTTCATGCTGCTTATGTTAGTCGTAACGAGCCGAATCAGGCCGAAATATCTATAACTAAAAATTTGCAATATGCATATACAATTTCATCAAAGCCAGGCCACTATAACATATAGATAGCACAGGAACAATCGCCCGACATTAAAGATTTCGTATGGAGTTTTGATTTAATAATAACTGAACTTATCAGTGCCAGTCAAACCCAAACAATTGGTTGCACTTCTGCATTATTATATTAAACTGACTTATAACCTAGGGTGCTTAAACAATTAATATCAGTGTCTCTGTGTTTTCTTCGTTTTCACCAAAGTCAGATCCATCTATGAAGTATATATACTATAAATTGGCATCGACAGTCGATGTCTATCTATCCAACCTGCCGTCCATCTATCCATCCGATCGTCTTTCCATCCGTTCGTCTTCAGTCTGTTCGTTAGTCTATCCATCAATCTGTTTTTTCATCATATAAACTTTGGTTTTTGTATTAAGACTTGTTCTGATTTTAGAAGTAAATTATCAGTGCCAATCAATCAGAGACATAATTTTGAATATACACATTACCATTCAATTCTGTTCCATCATTATAACTTGTATTGAAATGATCAGAGGATATAAGAACCTGCGATCTGAGATCTTGATTTCTATACGGATGGACAGACAGACAGATGCATAGACAGATAGAGATCGCCCTGTAATTTTTAAATATGAGTATTGTATTATATAAAAAGTTTAAATAGCAGACAGGAACATTCATATTAAATTGGTTTCTAGCTTGTTAAGAGGCTAAGTTCTGGCGTTCAAATGAATAGACAGTCCGAAAGACCGAAAAATAGACATGTCAAAAATGACGCAACCTTTGTATACTTTGTCTTTAAAATCAAAGATAACAGCTTCCTTCAAGTGCACTCGACAGAAGGATTTTGTGTGAAATTCGGTGTTTTTAAGTAAACTTTGATCAGATCAAAGTAAGAAATTAGTGCCTTCCAAAATTCGTAGTTGCGAAGAAGCCAAGACAGATTTTCATATTACTTATTTCTTGCGATTAACAAAGCATGTAAGTAGTTTTTTTTTACAAAATAAGTTAATATATATAAGAGACAGGCGATTCGATTTAGCCGTTTCAGTCTGTGACCACCCTGATTACAACGACTAATACCCGCAACCCATAGAGTAGAAGGGTATCAAAACTTTGCCCCAACCAAAAATGTTTGTAACAGACAGCAGAAGGCATGGCATACCCCAGAAACTGTATTATTCTGAATCAGCACCAACAGCCGGTCGATATAGCAATGTCCGTCTGTCTATCTCTCCGTCCGTCCTTATTTAAATCTTGATCTCAGAGACTATAGTAGTTACGGTTACCAATTTATAATTGTACGCAGATTAAATTTATATAAGATATGGCTCGTTCATCCCGCCCCTTAAATAGAATTCTATGCGTTAAATTAATGCAGGGTAGTTCGTTGATTTCTGAAAATTTGGTTGCGACCGAATAATTTGGATAGAATTTATTTAAGAAATTCTCTAACATGTTCTGATTTCGAAGGCTGTACTTGAAAGAATGAAACATAAAATACGCAAACATATAACATAAAAGTTATATAATATATTAAAGAAATCAATTTGGTCAGGTGAGTAGAGGGTACATTAAAGCAGAGAACAGACGACTATAGCTCTTGTGCCTTGTTTTAGGAAAAGCTGGATACATCAAATTTTGCATAATTATTTCAAAAGCAGGGTACCCTGAGAACTGCCCTGTCTCGAAGAAAATTGTTGTAATCTTAACGGATAAAACAATTGGTAAAGGTTATTGTACAACGAGGCGTTAACATGTTTAAGATATTTACTTTATTAATAAAAACATTGTTCTTTAAATGCATACAATAATTCAAAAGCTACTAACTATCCCAATCGAACATTGCACCCCGTTCAGCTATTACGAGGAGTGGAGCTTCACCCACTTCTATTAACCCGAACACGACGAACCGCCGTGAAATTAAGATTGGAAACGCGAACCACTTTCTTGTTGGGCTTCAGAGTAACGGTACTCTCAGTTGTAGTCGTTGTTGTTGTGGTACAGTCAGCGTCCTCAGCATTCGCGGCAAGGGAACAATCTGTACAATCCGTTGTGACGGTTGACGAACAGGCTACCGCATCGGTGGTCCTGACAAGAAACATGGCCAATACGGCAAAGCTAACGAAGATTGTATAAGCTCTCATTTTTAACAGCTTTCACAAGATGAATATTCGTCTTCTGATATGGCTAACCTCATGCCAGCAGGTTTTTATAGTCGAAAATAGTTTGTTTGGATAACTTATATATTTCAAAAACCTTGAAGAATTTTTGCAGGCGTGTGCAGCTGGTTTTTTATTGTATACTAAAGAACATTGACTGAACTTGAAAGAACCCTGAAACTTGCAAATATTTTTTAAGTGTGTCAATGAATGAACTTTGCGCTATTCTTAATTGTTGACGTTTAGTAGTAGACTAAGGTATATTTGAACTATGCACAATAAATTCATCAAGAAAATTTTTCATAACATAAGTAATTTTTTTATTTAAGTCTTGGATGAACAAGAATTAACCGATTTAATATTCTTTACAAAGGATTGGGAACGCCCAGAAAAACTAGGTCCGTTCCATAGAGTTAAATAAACTCTTGCAGCCACACTCCTAGGCAGAATTTCTAGTCAACGCACGCTTAAATCAAAGATTCGTCTACTTATTTTTCAGTTTCTCGATAACTGTACTCTCAGTTATAGTTGTAGACTAACTGTGGTGCAGACATCAATATCAGCACTCGCGGTAAGGAAACAATCCGTACAGTCCGTTGACACGGTTGTCAAGCATGCGAAAGTATATAATATTTAAAATTGTTTGCAATATCTTGTAAAATAGGCTTTCTTTGATGCGAAAACTTTGATTTTTGGTTAGATAGTTTATAATTAGATTGTTTTTTTTTTTATTGGAGAGTTAACATTCTTTGGGACATACTTTTAGGCGGCGTAATGATTTTTAGCGCTCGCTCGTAAATATGCAAAAATTAATATAAAATTTTAATTTTATTAATTTTTCAGACGGTGCACCGTACACCGCGGTGTGATAGAGATCTCGATTAAATCTTTTGTGTGTGGGGTTTACCAACGTCGTTACAACGTCGATATTGACGACAACGACCAGCCCCAGCGCGATTAACATCCGTGTGTTTTGTACAATTGAATTGAACTGTAGAGGATATGTTCACATAGTATTCACATAATTGTAATTCCTTTGGCTGTAAATCCAATCGAATATCGCTCAATAATCGTTTAATATTGATTTTTGAGGTATCCAAAATTTAAACTAAACTTGATTTGCAAATGCTATCCAAAGACCCTCATGCAAATTTGGTGTCTTCATCTCTTATATTTTTTTAAGACAATCATCAGACAGACATAACGCACAGACGATTTTTACAACACCCTCTTCGCTATTTGTCGATACTATTTGATTAACGGAGTCTACAACATTTCCTTTTTTACCCTTAGACTTTTTACAGTTGTCTAAAAAGGTTGAATTGTGTGCATGTATGTAGCAGACACAAGGAGGCAGAGACAAAAAAGTGTTCTTATATGTGTAATTACGAGAAACCAATGGATTTGAACAAATTTAATTGCTGGGAATATACATAGTTTACCAAAAGTCCAAGGGTAGGCTTACCTAGCATCTCTTTTGTTTTTGTCTTTCTCGAGTATTAATTAATTAAAACTTAATGTTTTTTTTCTGTTTGGTTAATCATATTTTGAAATTCCCGTATATTATTCGGCTTCAGTGAAAATGGTTTTCTTGAAACTCATCTGTACGATTGCATTGTTTAAAATGAAATGTATGTATGAATGTACTGAATGCCATGGACAAGAACGTTAGAAATGAACCGCAGAGTTTCGGTGTTATTGGTTAGTCATTTTAAATTTTGAAATACCTAATACGAAAATGCTCGACGCACCTTCAACATCTGATTACATATCGAATGTCTCAACTTTAATAAAAGATCATAACACATGTGTGCTCATTTCACAGTTGGTTACATATACGGCAAATATGAATAAATGTAGAATCAGTATAAAAAGAAGTGCTTCTGCTGTAGCTCAAGAGTCAACCACTACTATCGAAGGAAACATGCGGACCCAAACAATTTTCTTAATCTGCGCTATGCTGGCCGTTTGTTTTGTTAAGCAGGGCAATGCGGTGGCCTGCTCAACCACAGTAACCACCAACTGTACTGATTGTACTCTGGCCGCGAATGCTTCAAACACTGATTGTGTCACCACAACAACAACAACAGTCACGGCAACAACAACCGTCTCTCCGCGAAGACGTCTGCTACGTCGCATTGCAGCGCTCCAAAATAGCCTTGCTCAGTGCAGAAAGAATGTCGCAGCATTAAAGAAGAAGATTCAAAGCCAAACCACTGGTGTCAACATAAACTCGTTTAAGGATAAATTTTTTGGTTAAAAATGATATGATTGAACGAACTTTTTTACATACATTGAAATAAATTCTTGTTAAAGTTAATATGAACGTGCTTGTATTCTATACGCCGAATAACATTAGTCTTAATATTAATTTGCACATCAATAATTTTTAGTTTCGATTTAATGGAAAGGGTACAATAAGCTGACTAATATGTACCCTCCACATTGCGGTCCGTTCAATGCAACACAGAAAGAAACGCACAATAAACATCGAACTTAATTACTGCAGCCAACTTCTTTCACAGCTTTTGATAACTGAAAACGCCTTACGAGAATTGTGATCCTAGAAGCAAAAGATCTAAGTCGACGGATATCTTAATAATACCGTTCGAATCAAACTTTTGTCACTTCAAAAGTAAATGCGTCATACAAAAGCCACAGATTTATCACCTAGAGATGCCTATTGGACTGCATATTGCCAAGAAATGCAATGTCTTTGGTGGATGTTACCCTTTCTGAACGTATATTTATTTTGGAGGTACCTAAGTACTACGGAGGTACCTAAGTACTATATACTAAGTTCTTAATTACATTGTTAACTATGAACTTATTGTTTACCTTCAAATTTATAATTATAATAAATTCTTGATCAGCATCAATAGACGAATCAAACTAGCCATGTCCGGATTTGCATCAATCTATCTATTGCAACGCAAACCAGTCTCTCAGTTTATTAATGCTATCTCGGTGAAACTTGGCAGTCATGATTATTATTATTATAAGATATAAATAAGAAGGAACGAGCAATTACGGACCAATATAGCAAATGACTACGATTAAGACTATCAACTTACCCCACGTTAACATCTTTTACAAGCTAGAACAATATTTTCCAAAACATGCGAACACCGCTCCAAAATAAAAGCCCGTAATAACGCATCAGTACAAATCGTGCATATGCTCGCTAAGTTCGATAACTACATAAAGGAAAATCAAACGAATATGAGGATTTTCATTAACAAATTAAATGTCAATACTAGTTAGATTCCCTAACCGTACAAGCAATATGTAAACAAGTTTCGGCCTAATTTTTGGACATAGAATTTGTATACCTGTAGAATTTTGAAGAGCACTCAGCCCATTGAGCAACTTATTGTAACAGCTGATCAGTTTTACAAAATGTAACAGAAGTCTGCTAGATCTAGCAAGCTATAAAAGCAGTCCGCAAAACATCAATAAGACAACTGTTCTGAAAGCGCGATGAGAATCCAAACGGTGATCTTAGGTTGTGCCCTGTTGGTTGTCTGCTTCATCTCTATCGAGGCGACTTCCACAGAGTCAACTACTACGGAGGCTACAACAACGACTGACGCCACAACTACAACAACTGAATCCAGTACTTCCTCCAGTACTGACTCTACAACCAGCTCCAGTACAAGCTCCACCAGCAATGCAAAGTTAATCCGCAGGCTGAGGCGTTTAAGACGTCGCTTGCTGATATTGAGAAGGAGAGAAATTGCTCGGAGAAGGGCAGCTGCACAAAGGAGATTGATTCTTAGACTTAGGAACAGAAACAGGAGGAGGAGGCCGGTCGTTTTGATTTAAATAACCACAAAAATGCATTAAAAACATTTCAAATTAAATGACAAGCTGAACATTGAAACATAAACTTAACCCTCTTTTCTTTAAAATCTACATACTAATAATGTGGACAAATTGTTTACTTTTCAATTATTAAACTTATTCATTCATGGCAAAACAATAGTTCAATTGAATTCGCATAGTCCGTACATACAGATTACACGACAGACAGTGAAACGAAAATGTCTAAATCGACTCGGTATATAAGGGTATATTCATTTTGGCTGATTTGCGATCTCCGAGTCTTTTAAGTATATATTTACTAAATCACTATCAACAGGGAAGTTGATGGAGCCATGTCTTTCTGTCCGTCTGCCCATCTGTCTGTCTCCCGTCCGTCTGGTTGTTTCAACGCTAACTGGTCCCACGGCTCTAGAGCTATCTTAATGAACCTTAGTACTCATGCACAGAGTGGAAGATACCTTTTAGCCAAAATAACAAGCATGAAAGTAATAGTTTAGTGTATTTGAATGTGATACACCGCTACACACTTGACCAACCCGATATTTTCATTATATGACTTGTATGTTTAGCGTATTTTGTGTTGCATACTTTCAGAGAGCGACTTCGAAGTCAGTTCATATGAATTATATTTTAAATGACTTCTTTCACTTGGCTTTTAATAGTTATTAATAATAACTTATTATGCTTACGAAAAAACTAAAATTACTCTAGGAACTAAATTTGTATACCCTTCGACCATTGAAAATGGTCAAAAAAAGGTATACTAACTTTGTGCAAATGTATGTAACAGGCAGAAGGAGGCGTGGGAGATTCTTGCTCAAGATCACTAGCCAAGTCGATTAGGCCATGTCTGTCTGTCTGTCCGGATGTCTGGATGTCCAGATGAACACACAGATCTCAGGTAATTTAAAAGCCAGAGACACCAAATTTGGCATGAAGGTTTCTGTTGATCCGGGACAGGTGAAGTTTATTTCGAATGTTGGGTGCCACACCCTCCGCCCACGCAAGTCAATAATTTCATCTTTTAAGCTGATTTTCGAGCGACATATAAAAGATACAACATTCTGAGTAAAACTATACTTAGCTAATTATAATACCAACATAAGGTCGAAATTCCAGTCCGATGGGACAACAAACACAGAAGTTATTAAACAAAAACCTTGTTCGCTTTGATTTTGTATACAGATCAACTTTTAATGCAGATCAAGAACAAGAGTGCTTATGTATTTATATTTATCCACATTATGTGTCGAAAATATCTCCTTATGAAACACGTGTTAAAAACGTGTATGAAAAATAAATATATCCGCAACAAGGGCATACAAATGAAAAGTCAATGATTATGACTCTGATGACTTCAACTCCCTAACAGATGTTTCGTAATACTCTTGTAATTTATACCGGAAATTATACAACACATTATTATTACATTGAACGTTTTATGAAGTATTTCATTTTAATTCCGTCCTTGTATTATTAATATTATATCACCTGAACAGTTTTATAATGTGAAAAAAAAATCAACATGAAGTCGCTATAAAAGAACTAGGCCGTTCTGTTAAGCATCAATCTGACAACCACTTTGAAAGCACAATGAGAACCGTAACCGTGATCTTAGGTTGTACCCTGCTAGTATGCTACTTGATCCCCAGCGAGGCGACTACTACTACAACGGATGCGACAACAACAACAACAACAGCTACTACCACCACTACTGTCTCCAGCTCCACAACTAGCTCTAGCTCAAGCACCAACGCAAAGGTAGTTCGTCTTACGAAACTTTTGAAACGTCGCTTGCGGATCCAGAGAAGAAAAATAATTGCTCTGGAAAGGGAAGCCGCACGGAGGAGGTTGATTCTCCGAAATAGAAGGAGACGACAGGGATAGACATCTGATAAAAACAAAATTTCTTTTAATAAAATGACAAGATGAACATTCCAAAAATTGATCTACTATCTTACTATTCTAAAATTTTTCGAAGTATTCAAATTATTAACAAGGTTCCCTTTCCCCAATTGTGGAGACCTTATAGCTCCCAACAGCAAGCTCCAAAATAATTATTTTTATACTGTTCGACCATAAAAATTGTCAATGGGACCAACAGTCGAGCGTCACACGACTGTGGGATACACTTAGACCTTTGTTTAAACGTAAATATTAAGGTATTGTCCGACACAACTCCTTAATTGATATACCGGACCGTTATCATGCATGTCGCATCTCATTGGAAACCTTCATATCAACTTTAGTTTCTTTAACTTTTGTAATAGCTAAAATTGGCGCGTTCATTCAGACGGACAGACAGGCGAGCACGGCTCTATCGACTCGGCTAATGATCCTGAGCAAGAAACCATATACAAAGCTGTTTATCCCTTTTTTCACAATTTTCAATTTTAGAAGAGAATCAAAATAGGTACAAATTTTACCTTTTACTGTCTTACTTTCACACACACAGCTGCATGGAAATACAAATTCGACTACAATATCAAAAAACCGTCAATCAAATATAAAGAACATTAAGTAGAATATCGTAACACGTATGCATCGGAGCATTGCGAACGCCAAGTATCTTCTGCAGAGGTAGATATAATATAAGTACAGCTTATATTTTTTAAAGTCGATAATTATAAGTACGATGAAACTACTCAATTAATACCAGAATGAAATATCTTACAAGCGTTACGTTTAAAATGTTCTGAAGTGTTTCATTGAAATTTGCCCTTGAATAATTAGTGTTATACCAGCTGAGTAATTTGAAATTGTAAAAAATGTAAATAAACATTTACGAGGTGTCAGTATAAAAGCTGTGGGCCTATCTGCAAAACATTAATCAAAAAACCACTTTATCAGCACAATGAGAGTCCTAACCGTGATCTTAGGTTGTACCGTGCTACTGTGCTACTTGATCCCCAGCCAGGCGACTACTACTACAACGGATGCGACAACAACAACAACAGCTACTACTACTACTGTCTCCAGCTCTAGCTCCACAACCAGCTCCACCACCACCACTAGGGCGAGGTTGATTCGTCGTCTTAGACGTTTGAGACGTCGTGTGCGGATTCTGAGAAGAAGAATAATTGCACTGGAAAAGGCAGCTGCAAGAAGAAGGTTAATTCTCAGGAACAGAAGGAGAACACAGGGCTAAGAACTCAAGCAAATAACATTGAAACGTTTTGGAATGGAATTTTAAATTTGACTTTTCATAAATAAATATTATCATATTTACGTGAAACAAATTCGGTTTTTAATATATAAATAGGATTCACTATAAAATTATCTGTTCCTTATACCTTTAGTATTGTCGAACAATATGCATCTCACCCGACAAAGTAGATGTTTTCTTATGGTAATCGAACTAGCTGAGTCCCTTCTTCTATTGCAGCACAAACTAACCTATCATCTTTAAACTTATTTCCAAAAATGCTGGTACACAATGTTCTTAATGCTGCACGCTGTAAACATTCGACTATTTTTGATTTTTGATTTTAAATAGACGGACGAACTGTCTGAATTATTTTTTGCGACTCCCCTAATAATGCCGATAGGGAATATGTATCCTTATATGGTGTGATATGTGTCCTAAAGTACGTTACAATCTTAAAGCGAATAAAAAATAAAGATTCAGTTAAGTTGTTATTATTGTAAAATTAACAAAAATCAAATAAATCAAATTATCGTATCGTATTGTAGCTACCATAAAAACTTTCGGCCGATTATTGCTATATGTTAAGATACCATAACCAAATTTAGTATCGGATTACTTTCATATAATTCTATGCATATAAAATTTCATGAACATCGGATGACTGTAACATACGATATAGCTGCCACAGGAGTAGTTATGGGAAATGAAAGTTGTATGAAAATCTGATTAAATATTGAAGATACCTAAACCTATTGGAAAGCTTTTTATAGACGTCTAACTGTTTCTTATCTAATTGTTCTGCAGTAAATAAGTATATTTTGCGTCAACATTCGTCTTTCTCATATAACTTCCAATTCGTCGTAAATCATCTCTTATATTAAATTTGTATTTGTATGTAGGTATGGAATGAAAGCAATGGATGCAACATCCTTATAACTAATGAGTGTTTTATGTTTCATTAATCGATAGTTAACTTTGAATGGTTTTTCAAATAATGTTAAGAAACAAATCATTCCCACATATTTTTCAAAAACCAATAACTAATTAAAAAACAATTTCTCAAGCTATAAAAAAGTTTAAGTCCATATGTAAAAAATCATGCAGTTTCTCAATTACCTTCAATAATATTTAGCTATGCTGCTAGGAATATAAAAATGAAGTGCTGTACATCGTCAGATTTATTTCTAATTTAAGCAACTCATTTCACTATACTTGCCTTGGGTTAATAAGTTGATACTTGGTGGCGTCATGAAAAAACCGGCTTGTTTAATAATAAATTGCATGTTTTATTTTCTTGTTTTGCAGTAGAACACTCCGAAAACAGCACTAGGTTTCTAAGCACTGTGCTTCTTCACTATCTTTCCATCAGGGCAATTGAAGGTGACCTGGATGCCGTTAGGGAGCCAGGGCTGTGACCATATCTCCACATTACACTTCTTTGTCTTTTCACCATCAATGAGTTCCGCTTCATAAACGTATTTGCTGCCCGAAACAACTTGACGAGTGGCAGAAATTATTTTGCCCAATCTATGGTATGTAGTATTTTAAGTTTATAAATTAGTACCTTGTGGTTTATGAAGTCTTACTTATAATTAGGACCATCCGGATCACTCCCTAGTGTATTCAATGAGGTGTTTAAGACGATTTCAGCCTCTTTTAGGTCATCGCCTGAAAGAGAAGTTATTCCACCAACAATACCGGACCGAGACGAAACAGCAGTGAGGGCCAAGCCAAAAACAAAAACAACTTTAATCCAGAACATTTTTTTAAATTCCTTCTTAACAGCTCAAAACACAATCGTCGACTGATTCAATCTTAATGCTGTACTACGTTTTATAAACAATAATATCTATAGTGCTATTGCCTCATTGCTTAGATTTTGTGTTAATGAGTTTGTGAATATCAAGAGAGTTTGCAAATATTTACCCATAATTTCAATGTTAAGAAACTGAGCAAAATAAGTGAGCTGATCAATATCTCTTAATAACGCGTTTTAAAACAGTGGAATACTTTTAGGGGCTCTTGAAAATATTTTATATATTTTAGAAAGAGAATTTTGCGTTTTCATTCATAAATGTATGAATTAGGCATTGTGCATATAAATGTAGATCTACAATATATACTTTAATTAGTAGCTCTGTCGTAAATGTCATTTGATAAAAAAAACAACAAACTAATAATCAACCTTTATAGTGGCCTGACGGATTCTAAGGCCACAGTCTGTTTATACATTGATGTTAATTTGTATGTTAATGACAGTATCAACCACTCTGACTACACTAGTTTTGTTTCAATAAATTCACAATCAATAAATAAAATAAAATTTAGTTTAAAAAAATGGGAAAACTACTATTTAATTTCATTGACTTATGTCAAAAAACAATATAACGTATGTAAGTAATCGTTATTAGATGCTGTGTTTCTTCACAACCTTTCCATCGGGACAGTTGAAAGTTACCTCGATACCGTTTTCTAGCCAGGGCTGCGCCCAGATCTCCACATTGCACTTCTTTGTATTATCGCCTTCAATGAGTTCCGCTTCGTAAACAAATTTGTTTCCCGCAACAACTTGGCGAGTGACCGAAATTATTTTGCCCAATCTAAGCACACAATTACATTAAAGTCTTTTTTTCATTTTAACTTCACTTATTTAAACTTACTTGTAACTAGGTCCATCACCACTGGCCAATTTGGTTAGAGAGCCATTTAAAATTTTCTCAGCATCTTCTAAGTCATCACCAGTAAGAGTGGTAATACCTCCAACTGCTGGCTAAGATTAAAGGTTGATGTAAAGTACATAAATATACATACGTATTTACTAAATATACTATGATATGTGAAATTGTGTCACAAACCTCTTCAGTTGTAGAATCAGAATCACATGTTACGGCCAAGACTAACCCAAAATATAAAATTAATTTCATTGAAAACATCTTCAAAAGTTTCTTATAAACGATACGAACTACGACAAGTAACTAAGACAATCAAGCAAATCGGGTGGCTTTTAAAGTTTTTTATACCAACCACGCATTTTGAGTGAGTATAAGTGGGCTAGATTGCTCAGTAACCTTTTCACTCAACACAGTCACATGGTAAGGAAATAGATCTGTATAACGTAGTAGCTTAGTGGTATAGGTCGTTAGTATAAGAGTAAAAGAAGAGCAGAGAGTAAAGCATGGTTATTTTCATGTAAATTTTCATATTTTTATTTATTTATTTGAACATTTAGATTCAACCGGTTAAGCTAATGTTACCTTCATCATCATAAGAGAAAACAAGTTTGATGATTCAAGTCTATACAAATGCTCTATTAAAGAAGGCGTGCTGCTTTTTTATCTGCGCATCAATATCCTATCTACACCTTGCGACCCTTGAAAATGGCCAAAGAATAGTGTACTAACTTTCGGCAAATGTAACAGACAGAAAGAGGCGTGGAAAACCCCATTATATATAAAAATTCTCACTCAGGATCACTAGCCGAATCGATTGAGCCATGTCCGTCTGTCTGTCCGAATGTCCATCTGACCGCATATCATGTTTTTTATACCCTTCGACCATTGAAAATGGTCAAAAATGGGTATACTTTGTGCAAATGTATGTAACAGACAGAAGGAGGCGTGGGAGACCCCACAAAATATATAAATTTTTGCTCAGGATCACTAGTCGAGTTGATTAAGCCACGTCTGTTTGTCTGTCCGGATGTCCGGATATCCAAACACACACACAGACGTTATTAAACAAAAGCTTATTCGCTATGATTTTCTATACAGACCAGCAAGATGTGACGTCATTGCAACGCTCAAGTAGGAAAGAAAAGGAAATAGAGAGCGCGTAGCCCCATCTGTTCTCTGCTTTTCTATGTACACGCGTATTTTGCATTCGCATTGCAACGCTCACACATGCATGCATTTGTGGTTGGCCAATGAAATGCTACATGCATGTATTCATATATATTTGCTTATGAAGGCTTACACGTTACGATAATTATATTAACCCTTTCAGTCATACATTTTTTGTATTTTTTCCGTTTATTTTTCATGTTTTTTAACTTTTTTAGTGTTTTTCTTAGGTTTTTGTGTTTTTTATTGTTTTTTATTCTACTTTGTTTTTTTTTTCAAAAAACTCCTATATACGTATTTTCAGAGGCTTTGCTTCAATATTAGAGCTCAGAAATGATTTTTTACGAGGTGGGACCGTAGCGGTCCCACCATGACTGAAAGGGTTAAGAAGTACTATCGTACAATTATTGACTCTTTACGTTTAAAAAAAACCCCGAAGGGTATCTGTCGCGTGCCGCTCGAATTTTGCTCTTGTTTAAATGTTGGATACCCACTGCCCCCGCAAATGAATAGTTTACATTTCCAGTTTTATTTATAAATTTCGTACAAAATAAATAACTTTTTGACTAAGGCATATACTAAGCTTAATCCGACCGGAAAAAAACACAAAAGTTATTCAAGAAAGTAGGAGCGTAACTCTAAGTGATTGTGTCAGTTAAAAAGGTAGGTGGGCAAGCGAGCAAATCGAGCGCCATCTGTCGAGAATAACTTGAAAGAATGTTCATATGAATATAATGTTACTTATTAATTAAACATATTAAAGCGAAATATAGGTCGGAGAGTGTCCCACTGTCGCAAGCTGCTTGACTATTGCTCTTGGTAACTGTATAATTTTTAATGCTAAAAGCCCAGTAACCAACAGCTTAAAACAACTTAAAATTACGAGCTTATTAATGTAAGAAGTTTAAAGAATATTTCTTCTTATGTTGCAAAGTTAATTCTTTAATTTTAAATACAGTTCTCTGCATAGATCAAATTCAACAAAAATACTCTTGTATTATCTCGTAACAACTAAATTGCTCCATTTAGTTACAATATAAACACGTTATTTACATAATTGTGTTTCTAGGCGCTGTGTTTCTTCACAACCTTGCCATCAGGACAGTTGAAAGTCACCTCGATACCGTTTTCCAGCCAGGGCTGCGACCAAATCTCGACATTACACTGCTTTGTGTTGTTGCCATCAACAAGTTCTACCTCGTAGACGTACTTACTTCCAGAAACCACTTGACGAGTGACTGAAATAATTTTTCCTAATCTACAAAAACATAATTGTATATAAATGACAATCTAGTTATATTAGTTTTATTAAGATTTACTTGTAGCTTGGGCCATCCCCACTAGCCAATTTAGTCAACGAGTTGTTAAGAACTCCCTCAGCCTCTTTTAGGTCATCGCCAGAGAGGTTTTTCACTCCACCGACCAGCTAGTTTTCAAAAATATATTATACATTTGTATATAATTTAAAGATATATCTAACATCATTTTCACCTACCTGTTCAGAAGTAACAGTCAGAGCTAAGCCCAAAACAAGAATAACTTTTATCGATAGCATTTTTACGATCTCTTGTCTACTATTCGTAGCTCGATCTTCGACTGAGTGAACTCAAACGCTATGCCGACTTTTATAGCCACCCGTACGTTGTGAGTGTTTTGCTTATCGCTTCCATGAATGCATGAGTAGATGTGAATGTTTGCGTAGCGTTCTCGCTCAATACGAATAATCACATTAGAACAAACTCAAATACTCATTAAGTAAAGTAAATGTGAAAATTGTAGAAGGGGGTTTTAATAGAAAGGTGCTATAAACAATTGTTTATTTTTAAATATCCAAATGTAGATATGTAAATTGATCTCCCGGGTCAAAATAGAAAACCAATACCAATAATGAAAACGAAATCAATAAACATTTTTATGGGTATAAGAGATTCGTTAACAAACAGATGATCATCTCATAACATGATAATTTTTTATGTAAATTTATAATTGACTTGAACAGTTCAAAAGGTTTCTGAATAGATTGAAACCGTCGAAAGATGATAAGAAACGAATATGGTTAAGGGAAAATAATATGCCATTTACTAACTGAATATAGCTTTACCATTAACTTTAATATATTTATATTTTTTACGTGACTAAAATTAATTTGTTATCAGTATTCATATTCAGTGATATTTCCAAATAGATTTTAAATAGGTTAAGTACAGTACAACAGAGCATTTGATTGAATTGGATGGACAATAATGATTTCAAAAATAAGATATGTATTTTCTTCAGTCAGCTGTAACTGTATAATATACAAATAATTAAAACAGCAACAATCTGGTAATACTTTCGATATATAGCTTTATATATTTAATATCAATGTAGAAGAAACGCCTCTTTTAATGTACTTTAAACTTTGCGACACATTATTTTTAACCGCAGCAACCGTTGATAATAAGAAAACTATCTATTGAACTAATAAACCGAATTTCTTAAATTTGTTATTGCATTTTATATCTTTTATTTATTAGACACGCAACATTCGAGTTTCATAAAGAATTAAATTTTGTCGGCGGTGTGCTTTCTGACGACCTTTCCATCGGGACAGTCGAAGGTAGTTTCAATGCCGTTCTCAAGCCAGGGCTGCGACCAGATCTGCACATTGCACTTCTTAGTGGCGCTGCCTTCCACAAGTTCCACCTCGTAGCGGTAAAGGCTACCCGAAACCAGCTGATGAGTGGCAGAAATTATTTTGCCCAATCTGAAGAAAAACTCGTTGTTAGTACTCGTAAAAATGTAGAAGCTTTGTAATATTTAAATCTCACTTGTAGCTAGGACCTTCAGAACCACTGGCGATTTTAATCAAGGAATCGTTTAAAACTTCCTCAGCCTCTTTAAGAGCATCACCAGAGAGGGTAGTTATTCCACCGGGAACACCAGACTCAGTCGAAGTGAGGGCCAAGCAGTGAGGGCCAACAGTGAGGGCCAAGCCCAGAACAAAAACGATTTTCATAGACAGCATATTCAGCAAATTCTTCAATTCGACTCGGAGTATGATCTCTGACTGAAAAAGTCTCTCTGCTGCAGCAAGTTTTATAGGCACGCGAAGAAAGATCCACAATCGGATCGCCCTACGAACGAGTGTTTCGACTCTGCCGTTCCCATTAAACTCTGTTGAGTGAGCACTGTGATAGAAAGCACTCAAACTAACGAACTGAAGAACTCGTTGACTAAATCTAATCGCGTCTATTATGTAAATTCTATTTTGTATATGTTTTCTGAAAATATTTTCAGGGGGTTTTGGCACTATTATCATGTTTATCATGTATCTACATTCAATTAGAATCTTTTTTGTAATTCCTATTTGTTTCACATCAAAGCAAATCCGTAAATTAAACACTTATACATGTATAAGAGAACTCTATTTGTATTCGCACTTCGACATGGCTCATGTCGCTAATTGCGTTACTTGCACTCACACACAAACCTGTCAATATCTACCACATTTACACTATATATATTTGTCTGTGTATTATTTCAATAATAAGTTAGTTTTGTAACAGTTTTAACCTAACCGCAGAGAGAGAAATACAATTTTAGAGAATAAAATGGAAATAATTGACAAGTTTATATGGGGATTGCTGCTGAAACCGTTCATATCTTATTTTACGATTTGTAGACCTGTGTTACTAACTTTGATCGTTAGGAACATGAACAATAGCTTTCATAAATTTTGGAATATGGCAAGTTCAGTTCAAAAACAATATGACTACTCCGTACCAAGCTCAAAACAAACGAAACAATTTAATTTCCGCAGATAAGAATTCGTGTATGTATTACATACATATGTATGTATGCTCTATACATGATATAGAAAAAAAATAAAAAAAGGCTGATAATTAAATAATTTCCCGTTAAAATTCAGAACACAATCACAAGACAAAATGCAATGAGTACATAAAAATATATAAATATAATTAAAAATATAATATATATTGTATCTTTTTTCAGAGTTCATAAGTTTTTAAAACTCTGAAAAATATTTTATATTATAATCGAACGTTATGAAAGCGAACTATTAAAATTAATTATCAGTTGTGAGGAGTAATTGTTATTCAGATACAATGTTAGACCTCTATTGCTCTAGTTATTTGAATTTCCTTGACACACATAAATAATGAACAGGTTTTATCTATGTAGCCCTAGTAGACAAAAGACTCTGGACATGTCAATGGCTATACAGCTGAATATCATCTGTCATCAGAAAATCGTCTTAAAATTGAATATATGTAGCTCCAAAATCTTTCTTTGTTTTCTAGCGCAAAATAAACGTAGAATAAGTCACAGCTGGAGAGTCCAGTGACCATATAGAGATACTGATATCGGGCGACAAGACAATTCCAAGGCTGGAAGATTCAATGCACTCAACTGTCAATCTAAATTATATAGAACAATCTAAACAAAAATATGCAAGTTTTTTCTTACATTCCAACAACTTTTAAATTTAAACTATGAAACTATGAAGCGTGTTTTTTAAATTAGAGTGTTAATGGGTGTTTTTCATTTGTAAACGTAAAAAACTTGTCACACTCAAGTATTTTGATTTTGCCTTTATTGTCGGAAATTAATTTAAATTATATTTTTAATGTTAATATTTAATATTTTTATTATTATTGATTGGAAAACTAAAAACTTTTGAAAAAATAGATGTCCAAATATTTGCAAAATTAATTGTAGTAAAGGTTATATACATATGTGCTAGCGACACCAATTTTGTTCAAATTAAAAAAACCGGATAAAATCAGTGACACAAGCAGTAATATAGGTATCAGGTAAAGTTAACAGTTTGGTCGATCTCAGTTTTGCTGCCCTCGCACTTGATGAAAATGTGCGAATTGTTTTCTATGATACGGACTGTACAATTTCTCGTGTGCTTTGAGCCATGAGTCAATTCCACATGGTAGTCAAATTCAAGTCCCGTTATGTATTCGCCCTTAATGCTGATCACTTTGACAGATCTTGGGAAAAACAGAACTTAGGCGAAATATTCTTAACAGAACTATGCACTCTTACTTGAATATAGATTTATCCTCATTGAGCAGTTTGCTAAGTGCTTCGTTCAAGACATCAATGGCAGTTTCCCGTTGCCCTTCGTATAAGTCCTGCAAGCCATCGTCAGGAACATTGGTGTTGGCAACCGCATTTTGAATGGAGCTTATTAGAAAAAGCAAACAGAGGAACCCAACGCAGCCCATGTTCGACTATAAAATAATACCGGTGGCATCAAGTGTGGCTTTTATATGCATTTTTAATGGGGTTTCAAAGAGATTAAAGCGATGATACAGAACTACGTTTAACTAATTTTGTACATGCAAAAAATCTATAGCAGAGTTACTTAAAAAGTAGCCTCTATTTCGGTTTCATCGCCCTCGCAGTTTATTCTGATTTCGGTTGCGCCGTCCTGGATCCAGGTCTGATCTTTTATCACAATTATGCAGTGTTTCGTAACCTCTTCAGCGACCAGTTCTACATTGTAGTAATATAACAGACCTGAAACAACCTGACTCGTCACACTGGTTACTTTACCACTTCTGTAAATATAGGAGAAATATACTATATGAATTCGAGTTGTGAAAATGTTTCCTTATTTTATATACATATAGCTGGGTTCGGCACCATCAGCGAGCTTCACCAGCATCCCGTCTAAGTACTCCATAGCCGTTGTCAGCTCAAGTCCACTCAGTTCGGATGGACCACCAACAAAAGGAACACTCTCAGCTTTGACGACTGTCAAACAGCTCACTGCAACGATACCCACTAAATACAAAAACAGCGAGTGCATTGTGAACTATAAACTGGTTTACTCCTGAACCTCCTGCTTTTATATATACATATTGCTTTGTTCAATAGCTAAAAAAAGTTATAATACATATAAATGAATATATAACAAATAATTAACTTTTAGCTGTTTAATGTGTATTTCACATGCATGGATTCTATTCAAGTGTTTTATCTATGGGGGGCTGAATTTTCTCTTGTCGCACATCGGGCTGAAGGCGCGTTTTCGTAAGCACCAATACCTCAGAAACTTCCTCAACGGTTTCCACTCGGTACTCCCCATCATTATAATCCATTCTGTAATCAAATAGGACGATACCAAATTCCTTTCTCTCGTGATATTGATCGGGAATTCACTTACTGATAATTGAAATCATTTTCAGTTGCCACAAGCATCTGCACTGTTTTATCAAAAATATAACTAGTAAGATCAAGAATAAATTATTAAAAAATAGGAGATACCTTGAGCTATGTTCGGATTCTCGCTACTGAAATTAAAAAACATTTAGCAAAGAATATATTATGGAATATATACTCAATGTACCCATTTCCTTCTTCATCAATGAGACCAAATAAGGCTGCCTGATGAGCTACTCTCAACTCGCTGGCCCCATCAAGATCCGAATTACTCTCAGCAATTGCAACGGTAATTGTAGCTACAAGATAGACAAACCGAGTAGTTAACATTTCAGCCTGTAAACTGATGCACCAACCAAGCAGAGGTTGCCTTTTATACACAAAGTGAATTGTATCTACAGGGTATTATTAATTAATCAACATTGTATAAAAATTTGTATTCGTCATTAAATTAATTTGTTGTTCACACGCCATTAAGAGTTTAGTTAGAATGTCTTCTCGATGGTTTGTTCATCACCGTCCAAATTGATTTTAATGTTGGTGCCGTTTTCTTGCAGCCACGGACGATACCAGATCTGTACATAGCTATCCTTGATATTATCTCCCTGAGAAAGTTGCACCTTAAGGTGGTATAGTGTGCCGGCAACTACCTGCGACGTGACGGACTTTACTTTGACAACTCTGCAGAGAGGGAAAGAATAGACATGAATATTGAGTTTATTTGAAATAAAAATATTATAGCTCACTTAAATTCGGGTCCATCGCCGCTGGCCAAATTAGCCAAAGACTTCTCCAGCAGGTCGAGGGCTTCTTGCAAATGTTCACCCTGCAGTTCCTCGGAAATTCCTCCACAGATTGGGCCGCGTTGGTCGCTCATGTTCTCTGGAATACAAACTACAATAGTAAAATTAACTGATAACACATAACAGATATGTAGTTACATATGTTGATTTGATTCCCGGTGTGGAAAATACCTGATATGCGTGTCGGGACAAGACAATAATAACAGGAACCACTTGGGAACAACAACTTTTATACTTTAATATCGCTTTGTTTGGCAATGCGGCGATGACTGAGCGCACTGAAACAGCTTGTACAGTCGACTGCCTGTGTGTGCGTCCGTTGGCCTTCTTTGTGTGCGTCGCTGACTGAAATAACACACACACACACGAACATTGAGAGCGTGAGATTTTGAGTGGTATTCTCTCTGAGAGAGCGAGATACTAGTCACAACAAAGCAAGCAGATATGGGTGCACGCCCCTCACATAAGTAAAGCAACGCACACACAGATACATTTGTATCTGTAGCTGGAAATGTATCGTACTTCCAGAGCTGACTCATATCGTATTGTTGTTGAATTGAGTACGAACTACTCGTTGTCATACCGCAAATAGTGGAAATTATCATCGTCGAGTGTCGGAACTGTTCACTTACAATCACAGCGATGCAACTAGTCGATAGCGTCATGTTGAGCGTATTCGAAATAAGTACATATTACACTGAAATTCAAGATCGTTCAAATGAAAATGACAACAGCATATACAATATGTACATCACACACTGTTATCATATGCTGTAATCGTTGAATGTCAGCAAGTCAATCAACATTGTCTTGTCCCACGCATTGCAAAGAAATAGGTTTCAGCTTAAATGAAAACCACTTTGGATTTATTTACTTCAGCATACCAATTCTTCAAAACAAAAGTGAGGTACAAATTTAAAAAGCCTTAAAGCTATGCTCTTTACGCAGTTTAAATAACGCATTATTCAACGATCTTTCGATGTTTCTATGGTACAGTTAGTGTGTTTTATACATCCATATATATACATATAACTACATATATATGCACACATACATATGATTATTAGTCGACCCGCATAACAATTTACTCAATTTGCAATTGAATTTTCTAAGTAAATATTTCAAAAAATACGGCTGTCCCTGCAAGAGAGAAACTTAAGAACAACTTACTGATTAGTTTATTGTTTCTGTTTAAGATTTAGTAAAGTATTTTCATCTGTGGGGGAGAACTAACATGCGCTACAGAACAGTTCCAATTATAAGTCCCTCTCCATTTGATAGTTCCTTTCAGATGTGTATGTGCACATGCTCCAGCAGCTGAGCGCGGTCTGGAAAGTTGGCGGAGCACATTTCGCACTCAAAGCATCGCGTCCTGCGCTCAGATTTGTTGGCCGCTGCCGCTTTGGCTGCGGCATCGGCAGCATCTGCTGCAGATACCACTTCGGAGATGGAGAAGAACCCGGAGCTTACGTCCGACGCGCTGGCATTCGTACCGCTACTCACGTTGTAGGAGTCGACGCCGTAGTTGAGATACGAGCTGGCTTTGCTGGCTGTAACAGCGGTCGACGAGGACAATGCTGACTTCTTGGAGCTGGAGGGGGAAACGGTTTTGTTGCTGTTACTGCTGCTGCCGCGCTTTGTTGTCGCCCGGAAACTGGAGTTGGCAGTGAGCTGACGCAGGTGCCGAGATGTGCGGGCTGACGATGATGAAATGGTAGGTGTGGCTCCATGTCCTGCGGATGTAACACGCTGCTGGCTTTCAACCATTTCACGCAAATCCGGTGACGTTGGCTCGATTTTTATCAGATTCTGTTCCTCCTCGGGCAGAAATTGTGGTGTTGTCGATGATTCGCTGGTGAAGCGCAGCCGAGCGTTGCGATCGTGCTTGAGCGGACTACGCAGAATCTCCTCCAGATCATTGACAATGCTAGGATTGAACTTCTCGTAGGTCTTCTCACGCAACAGTCCTGCGTCAATCATCAGATGCGTATCATCGTACATGAGCTGCACGCGTTGCTGTTGTTCCTGCTCCTGCTTAATATGCAAGGGACTAGAACTGATCTGATTGGGGGGCTGTAAGGCAGGTGAAATTATCTCATAGTCATCCACAATGCGCGAACTGGCGACGCTGCTCGTCTTAGCCAGACCCAGCTGGCTGGTCTCGTTGGTGCTCGTGCGCGTTACATAACCACGGCCCCGGCCGACCTTTTTCGAGGCATTTTCCTGTGGCACACGTGACTTTTCCGTGTGTATCATGCGGGGGCGTGCACTACTGCTGCTGTTGGAAGTTGAGGCGGTTGTTCCCAAGCTCTTGCCCGCCTTGCCAGTCTTCTTTCTGCTGCTGGCGCGACTGTTTGTTGAAATTGAGGTAGCGTTCGATTTGGTGCAGTCCTCACCACGAGGTGATGCTGTTCTGGCTGCTGATGATACTTCTGCTTCCGCCGTTACTGACTTGCTGCTATTGTTCGCCTGCAGCAATGTCGGTGCCGGCTGTTTGCCGCTGCGTCGCGTCTTCGCCGTGTTGGTACTGCTGGATGAGCTCACGGGTTGCAGCGTTGTATCATTAACAACCAGCAGCGAATCAATTTGATAGAACCCTTTATAGGCTTCATCACAGGCCTGACCATTTCCATCGCCAGTCGCGTTGCCATTTGACTGTGAAAATTTCTCATCCCACAGACGATCTGGATTGTTGTTTGCTTGTTTAACTGCAGAGGCCGTGCTAGGCTCATGTCCTCCAACGCCATTTGCCACTGTCTTCGCATGGCTGGGAGCGCTTCGCTTGCGCTTTTCCTTTTTGGGTGTCGGGGCTTCAGCTCCGTCAAAGAGATCGTCCACATTCTCCACATCCAGGTCACAGAGATCCATGTCACTGGCATATTCGTCGCCATCCTTGTTCTCGGCACGCATGTGTGCAATTTCGTGTGGTTGCAGTTTCCTTCGTCGCTTGTACTTACGTGGACCAGTCTAAAATCAGAGACAATTCGAGTATTAGATTGAATCAATGGGATTTCCAGTGCTACTCACAATTGGCTGTCGCTGTTTGGCTGTGTTTGTGTCGCTGTGCTGAATGAGATGCTGAATAAGCTCATTGGATGAGGATAAGTCGGCTGTGCAAACTGTGCAGTGGTACGTCCCGCGGACTGTATCGAGCCCCGAGTGATGAGAGCGTATATGCTCGCGCAGCACAACACGTTGGTTGAAAGCTCGCGGACACACGCTACATGCGTAAGGCTTCTCGCCCGTATGAATCCGCTCATGCTTGCGCAGTGTACCGCCATCGGCAAAAGCCTTCCAGCAGTACCGGCAGCCATATGGACGTTCTCCCGTGTGGATGCGCACATGAATCTGCTGCGAGCTGCGAGAGCCGAAGGTTTTGCCGCACTCGTGGCAGGGAAACAGTTTCCCCGGCGAAGTTGTGCTGTGCGAATGACGATGATTGGAAAGGGTGCGCCCATCGGGAAACTCTTCGTGGCACACCTCGCACACCACCGACTTGTCGCGATGCGAGGCCATGTGGCGCTTCAGGCGGGCTTTGTTGTGAAAATTCTTACCACACTTTGAGCACGAGTGACACTTCTCACGCGAATGATCCCATGCGTGTTTGATCAGGGCTTTGCGATCGCGACACTCCTTGCCGCACAGCACGCATGAGTTTGGCTTAAGCTCGTGCGGGTGGCGAGTGTTCAGATGCCGTTTGATGGCCTGTTCCTCGTAGAAGCTGATACCACACAAGACACACCTGGAAGTCGTCAAACATTATTATAAATCTTATTGCTTATATTATTGTACTTTATGACATACTTGAATGGTGGAAATCGTGCGTGGATCTCCGCGTGAGCAAGCAGTTCCAGTGCGCTGGGAAATGATTTACCGCAGGTGTGACAACAGTGCGGGGCATCTTTGGCATTATCAGCCTCCGCATCGGCACTGCCCTCCACATCAGCTGTATGATGAGCAGCCGCAACACTGCCCACGCTGCTCAGCTTATGCTGTTGTTTAGCATGCCGGCGCAACAGATCTTGTCGATGAAACGAAATACCGCATTCGCTGCAGTAGAAGTCACCGTAAAGCTGATCTGGCTCCGATTCACTGGCACTTTCCTCACCCGCCGAAGGTGGATCGTACTCTGAGCTGCTCTCCTCGAACTGATGTGTTTTCTGATGCTCCTGCAGACTGTGGTTATCCCAGAACATCTCCTGACACTGATTGCATTCGAAGGGAGAGTCCATTCTATGATTCTATAAGATAGAACCATTTATCACATCTTCCAGAGCCAGTGGATTGCTAAACTAGACCTTACCTTAATGTGCGAGATAAGCGCCTTCTCGCGAGCAAATGCCAATCCGCACTGTTGACAAACAAAGGGTTTGCTGTCATCCAGCACCGGATAGCGTGAGGCGTCTGTAGGTTCAACAGCTTGGCTGCTGTCCATGGTGTGCATCGCATCGCTGGACGTAGCACCGTCAGCCAGGGGTGGTTGCAGTTCATCGCAATTCATATACTGTTGCAAATCGTCTGCTGCCTGCTTTTCAATCACAATGTACTGTGTGGTCTCCTCCTTGGGTTTCAGACGACTTATGCGTCCCCGCGCTGCTGTCGGAGCTTGCACGGAGCTGACGGAAGCATAGCTGGCCTGTTGGACAACTTGACTGGCTACTGATAAATGCTCTTGCTCAATTTGCTGTCCTTGGTCCTGTATTTGCTCGTTGTCCTGCTCCTGATACATTGGCCATTCCTGTTCGTAGAAGTGATCATCCACTTGTCGATGTTGATGCTGTTGCGGTTCAAATTTAATTGAAGCTGCTGCCGCGGCCTCCGCATCTGCTGCATCCTGGGCTTCAGCATGTGCCTTAAAATGACTGATGAGTTCGGCGCGACGTGAAAATCGTGCCCCGCACAGTTTACACAGATGCGGACGGTCGTTTTGATGTGCCAACATATGATTATTCAGGCTGGCTTTCTTACGGAAACGACGACTACAGAAGTCACACGGATAGGGGCGTAATGCCGTGTACTCATCCTGTTCCATATCTAGCAGCTCCAGCGCGTTTGAGTTTCCAGCTATCTGCTCTGCAGCGATTTCCACACTGCAGGTAAGGAGAAATCTTTATCCAATGATTTGGGATATTTAAGCAGGAACAACTCACCGTTCTGCGCCTTGATGCTGCACCCAATCATCGGTTATGATCTCCTCGGTTACCACCTGTGCATCATCATCAAATGACTCTGCATACACAGTGCCGCTGTCTGTGATTAGGACTGTTCCGCCACCGCCTTCGTTGGCCGCTATAATTTCACTTAGCTGACCGTCGCGCGCCATGAAGATAAGATTCTCGGCCGCCATTTGGTCGAGATCCTCGTCGGTTGCATTGCCATTCACCAGATAGGCGGCAGTCACCTCACTGTCGGCTGCGCCGTTTTCCAGCATATCAACCTCTGACTCGACCGCAGATGCGTGCTGCTGTATCCATCGGATGCCGCCATAATCCTGATTGTTCATAGCTCAACTTCCCTGTGCCTGTGCTCTGAAAAGCAAATAATTGTTATTGTTTATGCACAAACAAATCAAAATGGTTTACAACTTGTTAGCTTGAGCAACAATTGGCCCTGGCACATGTGCTCTAGGAATAAGTCTTCAAGAGAGTGAGAGAGGGCCACAGCGTTGCCGGAGTGCCGGCAGAGAAAATAATGTTATGTTTACTTTTCACAAAACAGCGCATTGCACTCTTGACACAAAGTAATTTTGAAAATAGTTTAACAAAATTTTTTCAACAAATTTAACTGTGTTTTTGTTTGTAACAATTCAATATTGGCAAAAACTGCAATTCACTGTTTATTAGAGTGGCAACCCGGCAGAGCTTCCAGGCAGCATACACAAGCCGTCCTGCTCACACGCACGTGCCGCTCAAACCGTTGGCATTAATACTGTTGAATAGCCCAGTCGTCGTCTCATAAGATTTTACCCAACTAATAAGTCTGTGTTTTATTTATATTCCAGAATGCTGCACATAACCTCAAGTTCAAACACAATAATAAACAAACCGCACCGGCAACCCGAGCTCTATTTTTGCACAATATTGCCGAGTACAAATACGCACATTTGACATTTAGGGACAATAGATGGCGCAGTCGTGGCACTCACACTTGCGCGATTACATCACGCCCAAAAAATCTCAATAAATTTATTTAATTTTATTATTTTTGGCCAAAGCTAATCCAAGCGCCGCACTTTCGCGTGATTTACCTTGTATTTCAACTTTACATTGATGTCATTATTTATTTGTGGCGCGGCAGTATTTAAATGCCGATAATTGGTTTTAAATCTCAAACAGAAAATACGTACGAAGTGAAAGAATTTTTGCAGCAAAACCACAGACATAGTTTCCTCTTCCAACAGCTGTTGCTGCCCCGCACATGTGTGCGTGAGTGCTCTTCTATCTGTTACTGTTAATGTTAATCCACACACAACGTTAACATTTCTGTAGGCCGTTGTTGACCAACTGATAATTACTTTTACTTGCTTAAAATCATTCATTATTGATTTTCTGTATGTTTATTTATAATGTATTTTATTTTTTATTTAAGAGTAAGTAATTTTTTTAAATTTTAAATTTGGCTGTAAAATACTGAGTAGCCAGTCGCAGATATTTTTCAGTGATTCATTTACTTTTTAGCACTTGTCTTCAGTGCTGTAAAACGGAATCACACTACTCAACTGCTCGTGCCGTTAAAATTTAAGAAATTAAGTTAAAAAAATGACTGCATAAATGAAATAATGATTATTATTTTTAATAATGAATAAAATTGGGCAGTGTCTGAAATTTTCTCCAAAACACGCTAAAAATATAACTTACTGCCTTATTGGGAAATACAGGGAAATTGTTTTGCTGATTTGGAAGGACTGAGATACTTAGCCAGGTTTTCAAGTTCGCAATGGACTTATTCACAAACACTATTACATCCATACCAACCCATGCAGAAGACGTTTCTCTTTCGCCCGGAGCTTTGCTCTTCTTCACACCAAAGAGAAATGCAAATGATGAGCGACGCGCGTCGCCCAAAGCGCGCCAAACTTTTTCTCAGTGCGCCTTTGCTCTGCTTTTATTTTTATTGCTCTGTGCGGTTTGTTGTGTTGGGGCTGTTCGTCTCTGTGGCAGCGTTGGCCCAGCGACTATTTAATTTTCGTTTTGCTTTGGAAACGTTTGGCGGGCCGAGAGCGACGTGCGCGCACCGAATATACGGAAAATGTCGAGTAAAATCGGTCCGTGATTGAATTTTGATCTGTCCGTCTTTCAGTGTGTATTTCTTTCTTTCTGTCTACATTCTGGCATACTTTTGTACACGCACACGGACATACATATGTACAAATGTACCCATATTTGTTTGTACAAATAAATCAGACAGTGTCGCCATCTAGTGTCGGAATTTGCGCAATACGCCAACTCTTTGCTGCGCTTGTAGTTGTT
Source organism: Zaprionus africanus (assembly GCA_018151435.1). Classification (NCBI taxonomy): domain Eukaryota; kingdom Metazoa; phylum Arthropoda; class Insecta; order Diptera; family Drosophilidae; genus Zaprionus; species Zaprionus africanus. The sequence goes on along the minus strand of JAECXB010000237.1, from coordinate 74,452 downwards.
ATTGTTATTACTAGTAAGTACTATGTATGGGCTAAAATTAGGCGGCAAGATAAAGAAAACAAAAACAAAGCAACGAAATAAACGAAAACAAATACAGCGAAGAAAGCCCGCCTTCCTTTGGCAGGCGGCGACGACATCAAATGTCAAACTGTCGATCAACATCAAGGCGAAATATGCAAGATGCGTGTCTTAACTGCAAAGAGGGCGCAAAATACTCTTGCATATGTGGATGTGTGTGCGTGTGTCTGTGTGTGTATGCACATTTCTGCAGGCATTTTCCTTTATGTAATGCCTGCCCCACACACATACATATACACAGTCAAATCACACTCTCGCTATCCTCTTCCTCCTCCATCTCCTACCCTTACTCCTCTTAATCTTGGCGCTGATCTCGCTTTCGCCTACGCGCTTTGCATGTCGAGGCTCTGCCGGCCAATCGGAATGATCGGGCGGGCAGGCGGTTGGCCGATTTAACCCTTCTCTGGAATGCGTTTAATTCGAATTTGAATTTCATCGTTCGCCTGCTCTTTTTATTGGAGTCTGTTTTTATACCCTTGTAGAGGGTATGTTCAATTTGGCCAGATGTTTGTAACGAACCTGCGATACTATAAAGTATATATATTTTGAATCAGCATCAAAACGGGAGTCGATCAAACGGTGCCTGTGTGTTTATCTTTTGCAATGCCGTCTTAGAGTTATCAAGATAACATTTGGCAAACTGAGGAACTTTTGCAGATCGCTTAATCTATCGGCCGATAATTGCTATTATTCAAGATATCGCAACCAAATGTGTTGTTTTCTATGTACACAATATGCTTGCAAAATTAAATCGAAATCTGACCACTGTAATTTAGTGTTGGGAAAACCTCGATGTTTGCGTACCTCGATGATTTCGATGTTTTGGCTAAAAACCTCGATAATATCGATACACAATTATATTTGTTAGCTAATAGCCCAAAGCTTGAAATGTCCGAAGGTCGGATACAATAAAGTTGGCCACATGCTTGTCTAGAGTCAGTTTACGAATGGAAGTATTGTCGTACTTGGAAGGTGTTAGAAATGCGTCAATTCTACCAATCTCCTTGGAAACATCCTCAAGTTTTGTGTTTGGGTGAACTAGTTTTGAATGATCTGACAAGTTTGTAGTGTTGCCACTTGTCTTGTAAATGTGTCCGCAAATATTGCATTTGGCTTCGCTCTCCGATATCTTTTTGAAAAATTCCCACACTTTGATTCGCCCAAATTTCATTTTTTTGCTTGAGCTGCATGGAGATTCATCGCCCTCTTCTAATGCAATACATGAAAAGTAAGTATGTACTAAGAATTACCACCATATACTTTTAAAGTTTACTTACTGGATTTTTGTCAACTTGCAATAAATTTTTCCATGTTGACACAAGAATTACGCGTGCAGCGTGAATGTTTAAAACAGAAAGTAACGGGACGTAATAAGTATTGGACAATATCGAAAACATCGAAATATAAACATCGATGTACATCGAAGGCAACGCAGCATCGATAACATCGATTGTCGTCCGATGTTTTCCCACTACTACTGTAATTTAAAGCCAACAAAGGAACAATCGGCCAAAATGAGGTTTATGTGGAAAGATTTCATTTATTTTTTCAATTATCTTATTAGTGACAGTCAAATTTATATGGTAACTGACGTACTATCTATCATTCATTTTCATTCAATACGATCAACTATACCCTAGCATGAATAAGAACAATAAACAAAGATTATCAAAACGATATTAGAGTTGTTCTTAAATTAGTATCGAAAAAAGAATGTAATAAAATTCTCGATCATTATATTTAACTATTATAAGAATAATCGATTAAGACAATACCCAAATCTGCAAGAGTATAATACTATCGGCATAGCTCTTCTTTCTAGGTCTGTTCTGTTTTTGTGTTTTGAGACGCGCGTTTGTCTTTACATCGCAAAACACTTGTTGCGACTGTGTGTGGATTGTCCAAAGGGAAGAAATCAAACTAAGCGCAAACTTAAATTAATATTCCACGCACTCCTACACGTAAACACACAGTCTATCTCTCTCTTTCTCTCTCTCTCTCTCTCTCTCTCTGCCTTCATTGTTGCTTCTTTCCGCTCTCTCGCACTGGAACAATGTTGTTATTGTTGTTCGATTTGCTCGTTATTGTCGTTGTTTGTTGTGCTTCGTTTCGTTTTGGCTGCTGGAATTCGACATCGATTGAATTTTGCGCATGTCCAACGCATTCCCTGCTTAACGATCGTGGCACACGCTCCCCTTAACAAGTAAAGCTCAACGGTATATGGTCCGGAATTTTTGATGCACTCGAAGATCGTATATGTTGAGGCCCTATAATAGTGCCATGTTTTCAGTTATTACCTGCAAGTAAATTATTTATTAATTTTTCTTTTACTTTTATTCTGATTGGCTTTTGCGGGTCTTCCCCAATCCTAAGTAACAAATTTTGCAGAAGGTAGTTTTTTATTACCATAGATAAAATAAAAATAAATAAAGAATAAATAAATTATTTATCAATAAATTTAAGTCGCTTGTTTTTAATCGACATTAAATAAGTAAGTAGATTTGTGGTGAAAAATAGTTTTGGTAGATGTTTGGTGTAATAAAACGAAGAGATTTATGTTTAAGATTTAGTTCGATTAAAAGTAAAAGTTTAAAAAGTTACAAAGCGGTACGTGTGGTGTACTTGACAGTTAGCGATCCAAAGGGGAAGAGTTAGCGATGATACCAAGGATATCGATTACTGATAATCATCTATTGAAATTAAATATTTAAAAATGGGATTGGTAAAATAAAAGGGTTGCCAGATCTCCGTTGATTAGTATGTAAATTCATATGTTTTAACTTACCAAAGTCAGTCCTTGCAGTTTTATACATTCTCCGATCGTTTCTTTTCTTGTGATGTATGTATAATGGTGCAGAATATAATTCCTCATTTTCATTGACACTGCTCAGTTCAGTTATTTCTAAAATCATACAAAACCCCCATTTCGCTGATTGTTTCTAAGGCAGATATATGTTATAAGGTGCCGCATTACATCCGTATTATAACCTGAATATAAGAGACTAAAGAGCTAACAAGTTTCTTTTAGTTTTTTTACAATGTTCCTTTTATTCGGAACGATTTCAAATTTGAAAGATACAATAACTTATATCGTCGGAATGATTTCTCAATCTTGGCTATGATTGAATAACTGGCATTAAATATTATAAAATAAAAAAATGTTACTGATCGATAAGACTGACGTTAGGGTAACGAGTATACTCTACTCGACTACAGTTTATTGCTGCATTTTTAGAACAAGTAACTGAACTCGTGGAGTGTATTATAACATATTATTATATTATAATATATGTATGTATATAACTCGTCTTGATCTCTCAATACTTTTTAAAGAAAAAGACAGAAGCAGATTTTGAACTCCTGATATAGAGTATTAATTTATTTACAGTTTGATTGTCAAACAAATTAATAAATGGTTTGTAGAAATTCAAAGTCTGCATGTTCGAGTGTGACAAGACACTACACGATGTTGACAACTACGAATTACATTTTAATTGTTGGCCATTTGCATAGGAATTGTCGAGGCAGCGACGCGATCTAGTTGCTGTCGCTAGACCTAGAAAGCCAACAAGTTGACGATCTCATTGATGGCTTTATGCGCTTGTCGACAATTATTTATATATTCATACACACTGTGGCGAGCAGCGAAGAACGTGCCACGGTGCCATGTCGCACTGGGGTGCACCCACATAAAACATTTTTTGTTTTGGCACACATACCAGACACGTTGAATTCGGTCGCGATAAGAGCATGTGAAAGTCTGTGGAAATTGACACAAATGTCAGCTTGCCACTTGCAGAAAATCGAAAAGAGGTCGGGAAGAGACGGACGGGGAAGAATACTGTCGCGATTCGCGATCTATGAGAATTGCAGGCGACAAAGAAATTTCTCACGAAAAACCGAGCAAAGTCTGGTGCATGATTAATTATGTTTTAAATGAAACACAACACAAATAAGAATGCAAGGCAGACAGGCAAGTGGGCGACGCGACGACGAGCTACGCCTCGTACAACGTTGCGTATGCGTGTTGTTAACTTGGCAGCTGTTGCGATATGTTACGCTGTCTCGCTCTCGCTCGCTGTTGTGTGTGTGTGTATCACGATGTGACGATCAGCTGATTGGTGTGCTACATTTTTGCTAGTCCTCCTCTCTCTCTCTCTCTCTTCCTCTTCCTCTTCCTCTCTGTTTGTTTTGCTCTCTTGGCAATTGCTCCAATTTTCCTAGGAAAATAAAAAAATTGCATGCTAACACAAATTCATAATAAATAAATTAGCAAAAGCTGTCTCTCTTTGCACACATTCTCGGTCTCATACTCTCTCTCCTTCTCTTCTCTCTCTCTCTCTTTATGGGTTTGACGCTCTTTGAAAGTCAATATAAATTGTGCTTCAGCATTTCGATTGATAGCAAATTATTTTAATTGTTTACAAACGAATCGTTTGTTGCGTCGCACAAAACTTGACTCTCCGATAATTTCGTGTATCGTTTCTGTTATTTTCGATTGTATTTATTATAAGTTTTATGACGGTCACTTGCAAACACGCGTCGCGATTTCAGTTATTCAATAAACTTGTAATGGCCGTTTGACAAATTCGAGAACGCCTCAATTGATTTATTTGATTTCGTCCAGCTCGATTGCAAAACATTTCATTGCCATTCAGTTCCAAGTCTGTGTGTGTGCGTGTGTGGCAAACGTGCAATAAACGATCTAATAAATCGTAACAATATCGTAAATTTTCTGAGAAACGCTTCGATTACATTTTTGGCGACTGGTAAGTGTGAAATCAATACGATTTTACGTGGCATATGGTCGATTATGGGATCTCTGTATAGTTGCTTCTTCAGAGTAAATAAATGCGTCATAGACCCCACACAAAGTGAGTCAGGAGATCGAAGAAAGTGCTTTACTTATTCATCATTGCCTATTACAAGTCTGATATTTGTATATTGAATAAGATAAAATTAAGGAATCCTAGTTGATTTTGGGGTTTTTTTATTCCTCTTTGAATTTGGATTCGAAAATATTTGGTCTCTATTGACATATACATATACACTGCAAATATATTTTGAATTGTCTATTAATAGGTCGATTTTCCATTAAAAATACTTTTCCAGCGATTTGTTTACCTCTTTCGGAGCAATGAAATTTATTGGCAACTAAATACGCTTTCACAGACGTACATATATGTATATATTTGCTCTCACGTAGACGTCTGCAGATGCGCCTTAAATCGATCACAATGATTCAGAGGCTCGTTCAGATTAAGTTCTATATAGTGTTTCCAAGTATTTGCCGATCGGAGTGTTTTGCGCTTAACCGAAAGACTGATGAGTTTTTTTTCCCGATTTCGCTGTTGTAGATGCAGTTTTTTGGACAGGCCTCCATTCCACTTCGTTCCCGTGCCACACTACCCCATCCCCACTTCCCCTTGCCGAGCCCACCCTCCCCCTTTCAAGCTGCACGTCAATTGCGCGTTGGGCCTGCATGTTCCACTTGATCTTGTCGTTGTCGCTGTCGCCAGGGGTAGACATTAATCCCGTTTCGTGCCGTCGTGGATGTGAATGTCGCTGTGAATGTTGCTCTTGTTGTTGCTTCTCTTGCCGTTCTTGTTCTTGTTCTCGTTGTTGTTGTCCCTGTTGTTGTTGTTGTTGTTGCAGTCAACGGCGCATTTACCTAAATTGGAATTTCCGGTAAACCGTAATGAAAATCGTAGCAATCAAACCGAAAAAACACACTGAGCGAAAAGCATTAAAAAGTGTACAGGCAAATCGGTAAAAGAGGAACATCTCAAATAAAGAATACTCAGAACAGAAGCTGACAAAAACTTTAATGTGCTTGCAAAGGTTTAATGCTTTTCTTATTATATTTGTTATTACACTAACCTGAAGAATTTTGAGCATTTCGCTAATATTTTAGAGAATGCACATTGCTTCTATTTTTAAATTGATCAATTTATATAATTTACATGTGGCTTGGGATATATGGCATAAGCGGCTAGAATAATATAGTGCTATCTTTTGCGATGATGCACTTTTTTAACACACTTTATTATTCCACGAAATACTTTATTGTGCTGTAAAAATTCTGAAAATTGTTTTTCAAACAAAGTATTATCAAGACACATCCCGAAAAACGAATATAGTAACTAGTTTTAAACTATTTTTTATTATTTACTATTATATTACTTTATAAAAGTTCCTAAAATAGGACAGCAATTCCAATTGCCATATCATAATCTTTTCAACAGCCATAGGCCAGTTCTACCTACTGAAATAAAGTATTCTTTTGGCATAATTTTCGAAATGAAATATTCCTACTATCAAATTTGAAATTGGGATCAGTGTGGAATGCATGCAATACTGGAGAGGGCGAACCACTCAGAAAACACACACACGCACACACACTCAGAGTCTTAAATACCCTCAACCGCCGCATTGATATGCAAATGAATGTCACCATCTTAAATGAAATAATCGTCTTAAACGACGCTGCGCCGTCGTCTCGCAAAATCGTTCGACTTAATTGCTTTTCCCAGTGCTCGGAGAACAAGAGATGGCTACATACATGTACATATGTATGTATATAGTTAGAAAGAGATCAAATCGTGAGAGAGACGTCAGGAGAATTTCATGTGTTTTTTTACGAGGCTCCTTAATGACTTATTTACTTAATAGTTTTTATTGCACATCAAGAAATGTCTTTGCAGCCTTCAATGTCATGATTTTATCCTTCAAACATTATTTGAAATTCTTAGATTCCACTCTAAATTTAGATACTAAAATGTAAACAATAAAATCGAAAACAAAGGCGCAACAGAAAGATCTTTGGTGTAACTCTATAAACAGTTTTTCATGTCGAAATTGGGTTACAATGTAGTAAACAATTAATCGGGGGAACTTTTTGTGTTTATACAAGTTCGTGAACTTTCGGCCTTTGATATTCGGGAAAGGTAAAAAAGATATTTACTCAACTTATTTGCTAGACGCGAATAAATCAATCGATTCGCATTTCGATGATATCAAATCGACATATCACAGAAAAATAATGAACAGATTTTTGACTTGCGTAAAGAACATAAAACTTTCGACACGGCCGAAAAACTGAGTTGTTAAGCCTTGCGAGCTGCACATATGCATATACATATGTATATGTATGTACATATATTTATAGAGAGCCGATAGGTGTTGATATATGGATGCCAAGCGATTGCGAAACCATCGCTCGCCCGAGCTACCAAATAGAAATCAGAATCACTTTGCGGCTTGCCATGCGCAGCGAATATTAATTGACTTATAAAAAGAACAAGAAATATGCCAATAAAAATATTCCAGGCATTTCTGAGCTCGGTCCGCGGGCTGGCAGGCGCCAAAGCGGGCAACCATGTGCCAACTATAGACAAATACAATGCTGACGACCATTAAAGTTTTATTGCTTTGTACTTATTAATTTAATGTACTAATTGCGGTTTCTGTGGCAAGTGCGGCAAATTGCTGTCATCGTTTAAACGGGAGCTGTCAGGGCGGGGAAGCCAGTCGGGCAGAAGGTGAGGTGGGTTGGGGTTCAAGGAAGTTGTAAATGGTGAGTTGGGTACGTGGCTCATGTGCTTACATATAATTATGACTTTTTGGGGCTACCCCTTTCCTTAATCCCCCTTGCCTGCTTGGGGGAAGTTGCAACGTTTCCGGCCACAATATCCGTGCTTGCATCCGAAAGTCAGAAGGGGGGCACACATAATGTTGGGAAAACTTTTTGCTTCCGTTAGAAATTTGTCGAGAGTTTTCTGCTTTGTATGCAGAGTACCGTTAGGCATAAGTCCAACCTGCCAGGTGCTCGCTTCGTACTTTAGTTTTAATTTTTCCCTTCCCCTTTTGGCCCACACATAATACGAGTATATTGTATTCGTGGCTGTGGTACTTGCTGGCTTGCCATGCGCATGGCTAATTAACATTTTCATAATTGTTATGCTTTCCCATTTTCTATGTTTCGCAGGTTTTTGATTGTGTGTCCAAAACTTTGACTGGCCATATCCGCCGGAAGCACCTTAAGCGGGCAGAACAAGTGCAAAGCCCCTGAACTGGCCTCTACTTGGAACCACTGACAGCCCCCTTCTTCTGCTACCTATGGCAGCTCAGGCAGCAAACTAAGCAGTCGGAACATTGAGCACAACTCTGAGGCAATTATCAATATGTCGTTGGGTGAGTAGCAAACGATCAAGCCTCAGACACCCTGTATTCATTAAAATAAGGTATTGTTAACTAAAGAAGAAATTATATTACGATGTAAGTTCTTTATTCAGTTGTGAATGGAGATTTAAATGAAACAGATCTTTTTGATCTTTCCTTCAAAAATAGTCAATACAATATATTCATTCTTGATCAAATTAAGATTTGATATGCTCACCTTTATTGTATATAGATACTATATATCTGTCCTCTATCTCCAAACACCTAATGCTAAGCTATCTAGACCCCAACGATGCATGTCCAGTGCATGACATAAACATGACAATCCAGTTCACGCCTCGACATAATTTGACACCGCATTGAGCGGTCTAAGTGGTTCTTGTGCCCCTTCTAGCTATCTAGAAGGGACAGCGAGTGTGTGTGTGAGAGTGAGAGAGGGGGCGAGTCAGCGTGAGTAGAGTGAAAGTGCACGACAACTGGAACACGGGCATTAGCAATTTCCCAGAACGCCAACGCATTTATCTCATGGACTCGTAGCACCGATTGCTATGCTGTGGACGCACCAGCGATTAGTCCAAGCAAGCCTTGGGGCGCAGCCCACAGTAGCTGCAACAGCAACAACAACAACAGCAACAAACAAACAAACAAACGATTGGAACAATGCGTGCACAAGACATGCAAAGATCGTGTACTAGGCACGCCTCGAAGTTGGGAGTTGTGCGACGGCACCGAAAAAGCGCAAAGTGCGGCATTTTCCCAGCGCTGCTAATGATGCGTGGCTGCTGCAGCGAGACGCCAGCACTGGCTCCTGGGAAAACGGCAAACTGCGCTGCAGTGTGTGGCACTTATTCAATATGCAGATACGCACTCTCCAGTCTGGAGATGCAGACGCTATCAATTCTGAGACACGAGGTCATCTATCAATTTGCGGCAGCGGACAACAATGCAGTATTCGGGCCATAAAAACAATAACAATAACAGAGCAACAAATACAACATACAAGTAATAATAACAGCAGTGCGCAATGCGCGATAATAAATAACAAATCAAATGTCAAGCAGCTAATTAGTCAGATTTGTGGCTGCGCTGCATGCCCCTTCAGCCACGGCATCAGCTCGTTCTCCCTCTATCTGCTGGCTTCAGCATCGATTGTATGCACAGTTGCCTTAGTTTTTGTTTTCTTGCTGTTTGTTTTTGTTTTTTGTTTTATTTTTATTTATGTTGAATAGAACAAATAATCACAGCGTTGATATGGGAAATGGCGCAATTAAAGCACAAAACTTGTGCGTCGCACGCACTCAGCCAGAGGCACAGACACAGATACAGATACAGCTTCAAATACAGCGATTACTACAACTACAACTGCAGTTACAACTGAAACCACAGATACATTTACAGCTGCAGATGCAACTAAGCTTGTATTTATAAGCCTGGTGCACTGGCTATTTGGTGCGGAGCCGGCACTCGTCAATGCCCGTCCATGTCCGTCTGGCAGACAGGCTGTTGTGGTTCCCTTCCTCGTCTGATATTTATAAATAGTTTGTCGTCATTGCATAGAAAATCATTCATTAAATCCGCATTGAATTTCATTCATTCGCGCCTTTTAATTGCACTCGCAACTCTGTTTATGTTCTTTATATATATGTGTTGCATTCATAAAAAACATTCGTTTTATAGTTCATTCAGAAATCGGAATTCGTCTTAGGGAAATGCAATACTACTCAGAAGCCACTTGGCCTGGAATTCCCCGCGCATGTTGGACTGTGAAAACAAATTTCTCTCACGAACTTTACGCAAATACCGGAATACATATGCGGGTGTATATATATGGATGTATCTGGCTAGTGAGTCAGGCTTCTGCGTAACGCACAGGCACACCTGAAATATTAATTAAATGTTTTGTAAATATTGACGCAAATTAATTTCTGCCTCTGCGTGCAGCAGCTGCAAGTGGAATTGTGCCTTTGTTTCGCGCAAACGCCGACAAAGGAGAGACAGAGAGAGAAGGAGGGAAGGCGGAGTAGGAGAAATCGGCGATAAGTACGCGCTGCAATTGGAACAATCGAAGTGGCAACCCCTTAACCACAGCGCCTCTTCCCTCTTGGCAGCTCAATTGGCAGCTGCCGCCCAATTGCATCGAGTCGAGAGTAGATCTGTGGCACCAATTGAATTCTGTGACGACACAGACAGTCCGGAATGTGCGATCAATTTGTAAACGAAGGAAAAGTCGTTAAGACACAATCACACATACAAATATTTGTCGCAGTTGATGTCTTTCTTGTTCCACGAAAAATTAGCAATTATGGCTACATTTCCATTTGGCCAAATGCGACTAGGCGGCATAAATCAAGAACTATCCCAGGGCACAGACCCGAGGTCTCGAGCTCTCGCTTTCTCTCGAGTTCTCGAGTTGTCCCTCTATAAATACACTCAGCCTGGTGCAGACATTAGATGCTCTCATCTGCTGCAAATGATTCTTCATAATTGAATTACATGGCCTGCGACAAGAGCGTAAAAATTTTAATTACACACCTCATAATCATTTGCTTGAGTGGGAGAGTCTGGAGCTGGAGGGTTTCAAAAGGGAGACAGCGTAGTATTCTGCCAAGCAGGAGGGACTGTCTCGGGATCTAGACGATCCTGAAAACTTTACCAGGTTTCGTGAATGAAACTCAACGACGCATGCCGCGCCGCATGTGTGGGTTGAGCAACTGCGTCACATTCTTTTCAAATCGCGCGGGGGCACAAAGGAACATTTATCGCGACAGACACAAGGAAATTCTGCACGATCTGCAAAAGTTTACATAAATGTAAATATTTTCGCAAAGGTTCACAACTCACGTGAACTCTGGGAAAAGATTGCAAACAAAAATATAAAATCTTTGTTGATTTTGTTGATGGGGAGTTGCACAGTGAGAGGATTCGTTTTAGGAACACATGCATCACATGCTACTAATCGCAACTCTAGGGAACTGGGAATCGTCACCAGGCACTGGCCTGGCAGCAAGTGTGACCGTGTGAGTCCCCCTCCCCTGCTGTGTATCGCATTACAAGTGCAGTCAAAGCTAAATAAATCAAATTTGAAGTGTGATCTTTTCTGTAGAGCCCAGAAAAAAGAAAAAAATAAAGGAATGGGAAGAAGCAACGAAGTTGACGCTAAGTGCAGAGCGTAACAAGATCAACAACATCATCATTAGAAGCATCATCGTAGCCGGGACGGGGAGGCATGCTGGGAATTCGGGAATGGATCCGGATCGGAGAGTCTGTAATTAATGCGCCACTGATCCTCTGGGGTATGCCAATTGACATTTAACATCAACCTGTGGTTTGCAGCACATGCTGCATGCGGATACTCATAGACACAAGGACAAAGATACGGAGGGGGAGGGGGACAAGCTGGGGCACTCGCGCATTTTACTTATAATTTACAACAAAGTTAACAGACTCGCGACGCGTTGCAGCAACTGCGCAGAAAGTGCCTGGCTGCTCCAGGCTCCTCTTCCTCTCTCCCGACTTGCATTGTAGAACAAGCGATAAAAATATGCCCAAAAAGACACGCGCTCCACAGGGGATGCGACAGGAGGGTCGCGGGCATCAGCGAGAGTCGCCGAGCACGGGCTGAGGTTGCAGCCATCGCCTGCTTTTTTTAGGCTTACACGGAAGACGCACGTTGGAGTTGTCTATTTTTTGTGTCATGTGTTGCTGCGATTCCATTAAGAAAATAATTAACATTTGTTGTTGCACCGCATCAGCGAGAGAGCGAGTGAGTGAGTGCCTGGCCCGGCATCTGAAATCTGTTGAGCAGATGTCTTGCGGCTGCTGCTCGCTCGAGGCCAGCGAGTTGGATCTGCCAAGTCCTGTTCGGAAGAATCGTAGATTTATGAATGCATTTCATGCATTTTCCAACACCTTTTTGGGCTATTTACTCAAAAATATAAGGGAAATGGCGATTTCCAACGGGCTTTTAGGTGATCATGTCAGCCACAGTACAATGATACTAAGAAATTTCAAATAATATTGAAACAAGAAGAAAAGATGATTTGGGGATGCCGAAGATCTAATACCCTTAGGTCTTGGACAAAAATCGGGTGCTATTATTATTATTATTACTAAAAATATAATTATAATATGTTAACAATAGTAAATTCGATAAATATAATAGTCTGGTCTTCATACAAAATCCCACATTTTAGCCGATTGTTCCTATGGAACATATACAGTTGCGGTAACAATACTAGCACCATAAGCACATTTCGTGATTAGCCCAGCGTTTCTGTATTTTCTGACACTTTTTCATAATTTTACTCACTAAACTTAAATACTACAATGATTTTCAATCGAAATAACAAAATTAGTAACAGATCTAATGGATATTTTAAAAATAATTGGTAAAACAACAAAAAACCTTCAAATTAGGCGTTAACAAAAATAGCACTGTTTCTCGTAGTTTGCTTAAACTAAATAAAAAAATAAAAAAGAATTCAACAAATGGATTATATCTTAAGAACTATGTTTAAAGACCCTTAATATTTGGTTGCGAGCCTTTTTGGCGATGACAGCTGCGCATCGCCTTGGCATAGAAGTCCACTAAGTCCTGGCACCGTTTTTGAGGAATTTCGCTCCATGAATCCTTGAATAACCCCAAAGTTCCTCGTTATTATTGGGTTTGGCTTCAGAAACCTTTTTTTCACGTCCGCCCAAAGGTTTTTGATTGGATTCGATCTCCATTTTCGTTAAAAATTAACATTCAATAATTTTTTTGAAATCAACTTTCCACCTGCAGTAGTGCTATTATTTTAACCGCAGCTGTATGTTGTAGCGGTGCGAATTAAATGGAATTTTTAGGTATAACATATTATATATGTCGTATTTGCTATATTATAAATGACCGATGTTGTACATTTGGTTGCAATATGTTATAAAGTATTAATAACCGAAACGATAGCTTTTATCGACCCTCCGATCCGCTCATTAGCTTTTCACGTGCACATAACTAAGCGGTGTACCAAATTTAATTCATATACTCTAAACTGAGCGACTATTTCGAATTAGATCCTGGTTCAGAATACATTACATACTATATATATAAAAAAATAAATAAATATGTATATATATATTAAAGGGCTGAAGATGTCACAAAGAAACGTTGCAAACTCTGATCAAAATGAATACACCCTCTGCAAGGGTATAATGAATATCATCCCGCTGAGATCGTAAAAGTGTTTATTTGATTCTTGACACACAACCCCCGTGCAAACCCCTGCCCCCGCCCACGCACGAACACAATGTAATCTCAAGATCAGGTAGTTAAAAATCGTTTTCACACTTACACAATACAGAAGAAGAGAGAGTGAGAGAAAAAGAGAGTGAGAGAAAGAGAGAGAGACTGGGAACTCTCACCTTTGTCACCTTGGTCCGTTCGCGCATCCCTCGATATTTCTTCTGTTTTCTTGTTATTTATCATTTGGCATTTCCGTTGTGGATTTTTTTCGAGTGCCCCTAATCATTACATGGCGCGCACGTACCATGCGGAAGTCATGTGCTCTTGCTCTTGCTCTCCTCATCCTTCTTCTTCTTCCCATCCTTGGCCACATCCTGATTGTGTATTGGAAAGGCGTGCCGCCTACTTTTCGCAACTTGTTTTCATTGCTAGCGATCCTTGAGAGTGCGTCGAGTGGTTCGGTTCGTCTCGGCTCGTTTTGCACTCCTTCCAGAGCTCTAGAAGAACTATACATATTGTTTTTAAAGCAATTGGTGCTGGAACATCCGCTCTTCACTCCTCGAGGTTGGTGCCGCGTAGGCGGAACTCTAAAATTGTTCCCATTTAATGGGTTTTTGTTTTCCTTTCGGCCAACTAAAATAACACTTTCGTAGGCTTGAGTTTTAATGAGTTTTAAAGCATCCGACTTACGATGTCCGTTTTATGGGCAACGTAAAAATAACTCAAAATTAATACCACAAAAATACCAAATGATTGTATTGTGTGCTCCCCCCCCCCCCTTGTCATGGGGATAAAGGGATAAATACAAATGAATTTAGCTCTATACTTCCTCTCCTTCCCCCACTTCGATTCCGAGGAAACCTCCAAGCACCTGCACAATATTCAATAACTTTTGTTTAGGCTAATCAAAAATAATAATTATAATATTGCTCCCTCAACGGTAGCCGTCGCCAAACTTCCGGGCAGACTGACGTAGCGTTTGTTTTATTTTATATGTGTGCCTTGGTTGGAGATGTTTCCTTTCCCCTGCTGCCTGCCTGCAGACGTTGGGGTTAAATCATAAAAAGTCAAAAATAATAAACAAAATTTTCAATTGAACGTGAAGGAAAACTCGTAGCGTGCATAAAATGACTCAAGATAAGTTGAGAGTGTGAGGGGTGGACGGGAAGGGGGGATAGGACTAGATGCTCGGAGTGAGTTGGGGAAAGGGTAACGAGGGAATTCTTCGAAAAATCTCTGAGTAAATATGACAGCAGTATGTTAGCTGGCGTAAGACGAAAAGTCGAATGGGAAATTATTAAAAAAATAAATAAATAAAGAAAACATTTCCAGCGATTTTCCATTTAAGGCGCTGCCAACTGGAGTCAGCGAGTTTTTCTTCATGCCTCGTTGCTTCTGGCCAAACAAATAGACACAAGACAAGACAGAGTTAACCCGTAGAAAAAGCAAAGCAACAACTGGGCAAAATTATTAATTATTATATATTCCGAGTACGTGAAGTCTGTTCTCTCTTCGCCCACTTCCTTATGCAGCTGCAGTTGAAGTTGATTAGAGTTTAGAGTTGTGTGTGAGTGTTGGTCTAGGTTGCCTTCTATGTGTGTGGATTAATGCTATACAATCGAAAAGAAAGAAAGTTCAAGTCACTCTTAGTACTATATATAGCTGTGGTATGACACTTCCCCTTGAGAGAACCTCTTATTGTCTCGTGCTGTTGCTTCCGACTCAAGGTGAATCACTTCATCAGTGCACCCAAACTGACCCCAGAGCCGAGCGGGTGCATAAAGAGCCCATCAAAGTGATTAACCTGTCAACGCCATAGAACCATCAGCGAGTGCTGCAAATGGCGCCCAAAGGAGTGCAACGGAACGGGAAGGGTTGCAGCCATTGTAGGTTGAGGAGGGGATGCTGCAGAGCCAGCAGCTCGGGCTGGTCGATTGCCTGAGCGTCTACAGATTTACGACGAGCGCATAGACTCGCTGCCAGGCGAACTAGCTCCCGAGACGCAGCCAGAGTGCGTGCAGGCGTAGACAACGACTTGACATTTATGTGTGCAGGCAAATACACTTCCACGAGTGCAAGTAGTGCAAGTACGTACATACTATGTGCATTTCAAGATCATTTGCATCCACGAGCGGCTGCAGTGGCACACGTTCATGATGCACACACACACACACACACAGCCGAACACACTTGCCCCTGGAGAGGCACAACTATTTACGCAGAGTGCGCACTCAAGGAGGAACCCTCTTCACCTCGAGCGGGGTCTTCCTCTGCATGCCTGGCCTCTCTTCCCCCTCTCTTTCTAACTCCAGTATCCGTCTCTCTCTGCTCCTACATTTTATGAACTACGAAATGTGCAATTTCTACCCTGCGACCGACTTTTTACGAGTTTTCCATAGGTCCCAATGTGCCCGGCATCTGCCACAAGCGTTGGCCCATTCTCAGCTGCAGTCGCATCCCAGTCCACTTCAGAAATTCCACAGCCTGCCACATGGAGTCGCTCTGGAGTCACAATTATTGTGCCCGATCTGTGCTTCGCTGTGTTCGCTCCTCATGGACGCATTCTCTATGAGTTCGTCTAACGCATTTTTAATGTACATACCTCAGTTCTGGGTCTTTGATGCTGATGCCCAACTGTGGCTTTCCCCGTTGCTTCACTGTACCATCCGCCCTGCATCTGCAACGACAATCTGAATGTGTCGTTTTTCCCTACGTTTTTTTGCAACTTTCTATGACAGGGCAAATGTGAAAGGAATATTTCGAATATCTTATCTGAGCTTAAAGAGTTATAAAAAACTTTTGTGGCAAAAGAAGTTTTATTCAAAATATTAGAAATTAAATTTAATTGATATATTAATGCTATAAGTATTGAAGAATTCGACTTTAATCTTAATCGATTGTTTCTATACTAGTTAAATTTGTATAAAGTGTATAATATAACCAGTCGAACGCTACAGTCAGGTGCTGACTGTAGAAGGCCATGGATTATCATGGTATACCGTGTATAATTTATTTTCCCTTATTTATAATGAAAATTTTGGTTTGTTTGAATTTAAGCATTTAAAAATATAAATTTTATCTTCTTATTATTTAATTCGAACGACACGCCAAATTCGATTGACAGGTAGAAGAAGAACACATAAATAATGCAAGGACGGATAGACAAGAAGTATAAGCATTAGATCATAATGGCAAACAGGAGTCGCGGCTGCGGAAGTTGTGCAGTAGCTTAGTGGAGTGTGTGCCGGATTCGAAGACCAATGATGTTGACATTGTTCGGGTTCGATTGCTGCCGCGGTCAATGCGTGATATGTTTTCCTTTCTTTCTTTCTTTTCTATTAAATAATTTAAAAGCTTAACAAACACTAATTTAATTTTTGGTACGCAACATATTTAATTAGAACACTTTTATAAACTTTGCCCTATGTTGCACAAATCTGACAGTTGCGTATGTGTGCGGAATACGGCAATTGATGCGTGTAAGAGCGGGATGCCGACACATAAATGTGCAAATGCAGACATGCATGTATCGGCATCCCGCTCTAACATTCGTGTACATTGATTGTCTTAACTATTGCATAAAAATATGAAATTTATTTTGATTGCTATTTAGTTAAATAATTTAGAATTAAGGTAGAGGTTGTAGTTTTCGGCTGTTGTTTTCCTTTTAGTTTATATAAATAAAAAAAACCAAAAAAAAGTAATTAAAATAAAAAATTGCACTAGCCTCCGCTAGGACTCGAACTCGCTCACGCACGAACATACGAACTCTCTAAGAAGTGCCGTCCGCCACTCTAACCACTAAGCCACAACCCCATTTATTTTCCGATCGGCAAAGTTGCATTCTGAGCTGGCAATTCTGTTACCATTCTATGCAAATAAAATGTTTTGTTTTATGCTGTGTGTCCGAAGCTAGATTCGAACTTCGGTATGATGCGTAAATTAGGTCTTAATATGCGCATAAGTATACGTTCAAATTGAGTTTAATTCGGATCATATCTCACTTATTTTTAGTCCGATTGAAATGAAATTTTCAGGAAACACCCGTGGAAAGGTATTTTTCATGTGAGATGTACAACTTTTGTTGTGGTGTGTATATTGTGTATATTAAACTGTTATTACTGATTTACAGAGGCGGGGAGAGGCGTGGCCAAATTTCAAAAAAACTTTGAGACACCTGAATATAAACGTATGTTGTCACAAAATTTGAAGACTCTAGCTCTTATAGTTTCTGAGATCCAGGTGTTCATACAGACAGACAGACGGACAGACGGACAGACGGACAGACGGACAGACGGACAGACAGACATGGCTCAATCGACTCGGCTGTTGATACTGATTCAGAATATATATAGTTTATGGGGTCGGAGATGCCTCCTTCTGCCTGTTACGCACATTTGCGTTCCGACAAACACAGTAGACCATGCATTTTTTTAAAATCCATGGCCTAAAAACATATAAGATTTGTTAATAAAAATATTTTTGTCATTGTCAGATTGTGATAAAATGGAAAAAGGGATGAACTATCTTAATTGGGCCTGATATGTTGAGTTACGTTTAGCGGCAATACTGACCTTCAAAACAAAATCTAATTTTTGGCCTATTGTACCTATGACAGTTATAATATGTTTATGTTATAAAGGGGCGATACTATAAACTCTTTTTCATTAATTCTTACACAAACTCTAGGGTAACCCTAAAATGTTTAGTTCAGTCCCAACTATTTCTTTATTAAAAAATCTTTCCTACAAACACTTTTCCTACTTTTTATTTAAAGATCTATTGCATGCTCGCCTTTCATTTCGCGTTTTCGAGTCGAGCTTTGTCACAGTGATTTTCGTTTGGTTGGGTGGGAGGTGGACTGAGCTTCATGTGGGATACTCGCGTCACAAGCATCTACTAGGTGTTGCAGGAGCCACATTGTATCAAGGTTCACATACCGGAGATGCCTCATAAAATGGTTAAAATGAACACGAGTATATCATCTGCAAGAGAATAAATATAGTTTTCTATTATAACTAAAATGGTATTTTAGCAACATACCTTAGGAGATATCTAAAGATATCTTATATATAGTCTAAATCCGAATATACAGGGGAGTCCAAGGAGCCAATTTCTGTCTGTCTGTTCGTCAGTCTATTTTCTAGTCTCTCAGTTTTAGAGCTATCTTAATAATATATGCCGCTTCTTTAGAATGAGCCTGATCGTATGGAATACAAACTGTTAGTCGATTTTTGTTATTTTTTCAAGTATACTACATATACTACATAGCATATCAAATATATATATTATTATTCTAAGTCTTCTTCTTTTAAAGAAATCAACTTATAAGGACCACTTAATTCTATAGTTACATATGTTTGTATATGTTTTTTTCTATTCCATTAACTCCAACAACAATTAGAAAATAAAGATTTGAATGCAAAATTGTGTTCGTTCTTTCATTGAAGGTCTAATATAGCATTTACAATAAATATGTATCACTTTTCTTTCTGGTTACCTTTTCATTTCGAAACGAAAGTTTCTTGAGAAAACCCCATCTGCAACATGAAGGGATGTACTCCCCGTACTTAAATTAAAATCACTCCCACATAAAGTATAATTATGATCATTTGCTTTGCCTGGGAGTAAAACAAATTGGAAATCATGATCAGGTTTCGTATGGAATGGGGATCGAGTAGAGTCGAGTCGCAGACAGCGAACAAATTCAAACTTTGACACTGATAAGACTCCACTTATACAAAACTCAGTATTGCCGCAGCGATGTTGCACGTTGCTGCTGCTGTTGTTGTTGTGTTCGATGTTGTTGTTGCTGCTGCTGCCGCTGGTGGTACGAGTGCTCTTACCTATCGGAACTCATCAAATATGCGCGACGGGCACAAGACAAAACGTTCCCTGCATGTTTGGGATGGCACTGAGGACGGGAGTTGGGGCTGGGGACTGAGGACGAGGGATCGGTATGGGAATCGGTATCGTACATAGAAGACGACAGTATTTTGATCATGCGAAAAACGCACGCAAAAGAAAAACATGCGCAGGTACAACAACAATGTTGCTGGAAAACTCAGCTCGCCGCATAGAGAGAGTTTTTTCTGACAAGCGACGCACAGCGTCGAGTGGCCAAGCAGAGGTAGAGGCAGCAGCAGCAGCAGCGGTGGTGACTGCGGCAGAGGCAGAGGCAGAGGCAGTGAGTGGGTGCAATATGGTAACCATATTTAAACACTGATCCCGCATGTGTGTGTGATTGCGTTGAGTGTG
Organism: Zaprionus africanus; assembly: GCA_018151435.1. Taxonomy (NCBI): domain Eukaryota; kingdom Metazoa; phylum Arthropoda; class Insecta; order Diptera; family Drosophilidae; genus Zaprionus; species Zaprionus africanus. The sequence goes on along the minus strand of JAECXB010000237.1, from coordinate 54,714 downwards.
TGTGTGTGCATGCGTGTGCATGTGTGTGTGTGCGTGCAGTGCGTGTTCGAGGGAGAGTGAATGCTTGAGGGCTGTGCAGCGCGAAGAAGAAGGGAAGCAGGGAACACAACATAAAATAACCAAAGCGTCGCGACGCTGAGGGATTCTCTATGCCTGCCACTGCGCCAGCAGCGACGCCGACTGCGCGGTGCGCGCAGCGGAGCGACTCAAGTGTTTTGTTCTCGTTGAAGTTTTAGAATTTATTCCGTTTCGGGATTTCAATGCAGACGCACGCGCACCGCGTTGGACAACCAACAACAGCAACAAGCACGAGAGAGACTTTGCCCGTTACAATTTGAATTGATTTGGCGCGCATTCAAATTGAAATCAATCAAACTGACATTGAGCATAATTCACGAAGTGAAATCAAAAGGTTTTTCGCTCACCATTTTTGGCACCACTCACGAGTGTCTGCCTGAGTGTTACCGAGTGCATTCGTGTGTGTTCGTGTGAGTGCGTTGTTTGTTTATTCACTTTGGCGCGTGCGCATGCACAGCCAGTGAAAGTGCAGCAGCAAAAATGTATCATAAATTGCAATTGTGAATAGCCACAGACAAGACAATCGTGCTCGGATTGTGCAAGTTATCGAATATCGAATACGATACAAACGCTGAACATTGTACGAAACGGCCAAGGCCCAAAGGATCTCAACATGTTTGTCACAATGGATAATACCAATGCCTTCTTCTCAGGTAAAAGAGTTTGAAGAGTTTAATCTGCGTATTTAGTGTGAATTGAAGAGATGGAAGTGCTATCTCCATAAGGTTTAAGATTGTTACTATTGATAGATGTGTATTTGTTTATATATATCCTCTTCAAATCAAACCCCATTTTCATTCATATTCTTGCAGATAATCCCTGCTACTTCTGCAATGACACCAAGTCGCCCCGCACCCCGGACTCGCAGTCTTCGGGCAAGCGCTTCTCCATATTCACACGGCGCAACTCAAAGGGCAGCAGTCCCCGCCCGCTGAACCCCAACCCGGAACAGACGCGTCTCATCACATCGGCCAATCTGGACACGACGGCAACGATGGCCTTCGGCAGCCCGCGCGGCAGCTTCAACTCGCTTGGCGGTTTCTCACAAGTGCGTATCGTGCCCCATCTCACTTCCCCATAAAACTCGAATTTATCATATCCGATCTGGCGAGCTTCCTGTTTCTCTAATAACTCCCCCACCCCCTCCTCTCTGCGCCCTTGCTAATGTTGTATATTTCCCCTTCACAGCATTCGTTTGAACTGCAGCCGCTGATGTATCACCAGCGCTCGTCCAATGCGCACTCGGAATCGTTTCGCGAACGACTCGGCTCCTGCAACGAGACGCACAGCTCGCAGTGTCCGGGCGGAGGGGCCGAGCACGACGATGTCTTCAATGCAAGGTGAGTGATCTGGGGTGTGCCCTTGCTGGCTTGTTGACAGGATGCAGCTGTTGACAGTTTGCCAAACTTCCCCATCTCAGTGGCTCTGCCACTCCCAACTGCATTCCCCGATCTCATTGCCTCGATCGACTGTGCTAATCGCGCGCATTGCGTTGCCTTCTCATCTCCAGCAAATCCCAGCGCCATCACACGCTGCCAAGCGGCGGCACACGTCGTCACTCGTTCGGCAACTGGGCACAGCAGCAACAGCAGCAGCGGCAGCTCAACACATCCGCATCAACGTGCACATCGCCATCGATTGGCCCCAGCTCGCCGGATGAGGTGCCCAGCATGTTGGCGCCGCGACCGCCCGTGCTGTCGCCCAACAAGTGTCGCGGCACATCCTATCGCAGAAGAGGTGAGTGAAAGTCACATATATTATCCATAAGAGGGCTCAACATATCCATAATGAACACACAAGTGGCGTACTCTAGAGAAGGAGACTAAAGTTAGTGAAGTTAAAAAGGTGCAAAGGCAAGGTTAAAGAGGGTTATTTATTTTATTCATTATATTATATTTATATATTAAGATGCTAGGCATAAAATGAAATTTAAAGATAAATCCTTCTATTATACTTTCAAGTTGCTAAGTATTGCAACAATTTTCTTTAGTTATTGTCTTACAACAGGCCCGTAGCTAGGTATGTGCAGGGTGCGCAGTGCACAAAGGCCCCAAAAAAAAAACCCCAATGACACAGGGGCCTCCAGCTAACAAAAAAAAACAAAAAAAAAACAAAAACAAAACAAGTTTGACTGAAAGGGTTAAATGCGCATTTTATTAGCTAATTCAATTACTTTCGTTATAACAAATACATTTATTTTAAAACAACAGACTTTTGGTTAAACAAAATAAAAAAATAAAGGGCGCTCGCTAGGTTTTGCATAAGGGCCTCCGATAACGTCGCTGCGGCACTGTCTTACAATCATCTGCAATCACCATCTCACTTTCAGTCTGTCTCAGTCTCAGTCTAGTTCTCTCTGTGCAGTCTAAAGGAACCACCTCCAACCCCCTCAATATAATACATCCCCTTATAAAATGCAATAACTATCTATGCATAGCAATAAAAGAGAGAACAACTTGTCGGCAGAGTTGAATAAATGTGTAACAAGCGCGTATTAAGAATTCCATTCGGTGGCCTCGTTTCGCGTTCGCATTTTTGCACTTTGGCAGCTGTCAAGCTGACAGGCCGATCCCGAGAAACGCGCGCTCGCTCTGACGCTGTGCATCACGTTTGCATATTAAGTGAACAGCTCCCAGGAACAGCAAGCCCAGCCGATTCCCGCGCGCATCCTCTCCTGCTCGGCCCGTCGGTGGCTCCCTGCTGTTTGCTTAGCAGGCGCCAGGGGTCTGTGCCTGGTCTCTGGCACTTTTGCATTTAACAACATTTAAATGTTTACGCAAGTGATAATTGTATTTGTTGCTATTGTTGCTGATATTGCTGCTTCGTCGCCACTTTGTCGCCAGAGTTGGCATTGTTTTGCGGCGTAATGAGTCCCAACTGACATTTGTAGCCCGCTTGACATTGACAGTCAGCGTCGTCGCCAGGCCCTGTTGCTTCTGCTGGAGCTGGTGATATATGCCCCCGAACAGGGTAGCTGCATGCCTGATTGCCGCAGCACTCGCATCTCCCGATGACGAAGTGCAGCTTAAAGTCACAACTTGATGGTTTATGATGCGCTCAGGACATCGCAGTGTCGTGATTATTTATAGTCCAAGCCAGGCAGACAATCCCCAACATTTCAAGGTAGTCAATCCACTTGAAAAACACTTGTGCGTTATCAAGAGAGACTATCGAGACAGTGAGGGAGATAGAGAAGTAGATGGAGGAATAGATAGAGGGGAAGAGATAGAAAGAGAATGATCTCTTAAGTGAATGGAAGTACAATATATAAAGTAGTTGCCATAAGGTACATGCAATTGTCCCAATCAAAGAATGACTCTGAAGAAAGAAACTGCCTAAGAAACTAAGTACTTTATCAAATATTAATATCATTATTATGTAGTTCATTCTTTAAAAGAAATATTCCCCATGAATTCTATGATTTATCATAGAATAAGTTTAGTTTTTCACATTACCCAACCCCCGCTCCAATCAGCATAGGTCGGCACACTTTAGCCAAGCCCACACTTGGTCTTCTAATGGCCTCTGACCATTTGGGAGACAGATGTGGACGTGGCAACGGGACAGTTGCAATTTCAATTCCACTTTGTCGCAATGAGCGCACTCACGGCAATTGACACACTTTCGCACGCAGCGGCAACTTCAATTTTAACACCTAAATTTATGGCAAAAGTGCAAAACAAAAACATAAAACAACAACAACTCAACAACAACATTATCTATTTCCCCCTTTGGCAGACCATATTTGTGCAGGCAGTTCGAATACAGAAACGAGTTCATAATTTTCGAATGCTCAACCATCAAACGGCAATATGCAAATTAGATAAACATTGCCATAAGTGTGCATGTGTGTGTGTGTGTGTGTGCGTGTGTGGGGCCACACATTTCCGGCAGCTGAAGTTGCATTTCCACGGCGAGTCTGTAATTGTCGGTCTCTGTTGACGGGGCAACATGGCGGATGCGCAACCTGACTGCCTGCCTGCCTGCAGAAGCGGAAAAGGCAAACAAAACAAGAAAACGACAAAAGTCAATAAACGAATCGATTCGTATCGACTGCCAGCCAGCCTGCCTGCCTGCTGCCTGCCTTGTGGGTGTGGCCACCATGACAAGCAGAAACATAAATTGAAAATTTGCACAATTGTTTAAGAGGAGCTCGCTTGCCAGGGGAGGGGCTGGAGCTAGGTGAGGGGGCCTGGCCGCAGTTGGAGTTGGTGGTAGGAACTTTGCATAATTGATAGCACAGACCGTTGACTGCTGGGCTTGTTTGGCTCTCGAGCTGGGGCTGCTCAAACGTGTTAATGGCACGGAAGCAGAAACTCCCCACATGCTGCACTCGCACTTGCGCTCGCAGCCAAAGTGTTTTGCATATGGCGCGTGCCACGGCAGCGTTTGGCCAAATTTGGCAGCACACTTTGGGCCAATTGTGCATGCAAATGTTGTTGTGCACAGCACAGTGTGGGGAAGTGGGAGGTGGGGGAGGTACACCACTACAGACTGCTGCGGGCAATGTGCCATATATCAATCCATATATGCATCGATACTTCCCGATCTATGGCAGGTGCTTTCGGGTCAAACGTCAGCATCGCTTGCGCTGCACTTGTTTACGCGCAAGAAGCCGCTGCTCGCCAGCACATCTGCTCATCAGATTACAGACGGGCACATACGCACGAGTATGTATGTGTGTGCACACAAAGAGGAGCCGCCACGATCCTCCCCAACTCGGGCGGAGTTCAATACACTGGCCCATCCATAACCCTGTGTGCTGGGCTGTGCCGCTTGTGCGCCGCATAACAAACAGCGCGGGGGCATCTTATGGAAGCAGGAAAATGTTGGCTCTGCTTGTGAGTTTCCTTGACCGGCAGCTCCCATCCCTCCACCCCCTCTCTGCTGTGTGTTGCCACTGCCAACACCTGTTGCATTCATAAATATTATTCAAACTTTCTGTCTCGGCGATTTGCATAATTTTGGGATAGCGTAGGATAACACAGGAGACTTCTGCCTGCTTGCAGTTTGCTCACGTTCCAGCCGAAGTTTCCTTTTTTTTTTCTCGCATTTCTCTTTCGCCTGACTGTGTTTATAGGTTTTCTCAGTTCTCTTCGGGCAGCAAAATGAAAACAAACGTTTAACGTATATTCTGGGATGTTTGTCTGGGAAACTCGTGCACTCTCTGTCACTCTCGCTCTGCATATCTTCCTCACTCCATGTCCATCATATTCAGTCTGAATTTATATGCTAAATTATATATTTCTCGGCACACATGAAATTTATTGCATTCATAGCGACAGTTGGCCGGTGTTGGCGTTGCCCTTGTCTGCAGTTTCTGTCGCTGCCATTTAAATCAAAATATTTATTTATTTATCGTACTCATAACACACGTCCGTCCGAAGTTGTTTCTGGCGAATTCTAACTGTAAGGCGAATCTTGCGAAAATAGAAGAAGCCTTCGCAAATTGGCGCTGTTGGCCACTTAAAAGGCCATAATTCCGTTTATAGCCGCGCTGCGACTCCGACTTGGGCTCCGATTCCGACTCCGACTCGGGCTGCCTGGGCTGCTCGCCGGGCTGGCTTGCTTAACATGGACAGCGCGTTGATTAAACGTCACGGGCACGTACAACAACAGCAACAACAACAGCAACAGCAACTGCTACGGGGAACAACAACATCAGCTCGGCGCGCTGACTTTTATTATTTTATAATCTTTTTACTGCATTATTTATCGAGAGACATCGAGCAACAGTTGGCGAAGCCAGGGAGAGAGAGAGTGAGAGAGAGATTAGTCGAGAGAGTCTCTCCCACATCGGTAGCTCATTATTATTCTTGGCATTCAAATCGATTTGGAGGCCCAAGCTGCGCCGAGTCAAGCCGACAGCTTTAGCCAGCCACCGTCCGCCAGTTGATGTTGAAGGACTGTGGCAAGTTGACGTCAAAGTGCGATCGTTGCGCATGCGCAGCCAACCCAGAGCCAAGCGCCAGTTAATCAGACTCTCAGTGTGTGTGCAAGTGTGTGTGGTTTAGAGTGCGATGTGTCTATGAACAGTAAAGAAGAGTTCCTCTTGCTTCTCTAGTTGTGCATGCAGTTCTAGTTCGCAGTCCTCAAAATGGTGCTCAAAATCGAAGACATTGAAATGGAGACGTTCTGTTGCGGTGAGTTGCGACCCCACGTAAAGTGTTCTATGCCATAAAGGGAATAAAAAAGAAGAGCACTTGCCTCTGAAGTGCCCCGAAAGCAATTAAGAGCCCCAGCACAGGTTTCCAATACAAAACTCTTCAAGTTGAATTGAAAAACACTTGGAAATGCAGTCGATGTATTTATGTAAGGAGAATCAAAGGAAAGTGCCGTGTCGCTTAGGTAGAGAAAAGGGTTTCAAGAGGGCATATTGCTCTCCCACTTTACTGCTGACAAGCTTCTCTTTTTTGGGGCCTCTCGAGTAGTCAAAGGATTCTAATTTCCGCTCAATTGACACGCCGAGCATGCGTTCAATTTCCGTGTACGTGCGATTACGGGAAATCTGTTGCTCAATTTTCCCCCATAATCCTGCCATACAATACCAGCACAGAGCACGTGTGCGTGCATGTGTGTGTGTGAGTGCGTAGCTGATACACCCTGTTAGACTGAGGCTTTGAATGGCTGGGGGAGCAGCGCTCAAAAATAGAGCACAGATTGAATTTCCCCTGAAGCTGCACCATTTAAATCGTCTAGACTAGGTTTTTGTTTTTTAATTAATAACGAAAATAAAGAAGAAGCAGGAAGAACAACAACAAAAACGAACAGAGAACAAACAAAAACGAAGCCAGACATTTAAGCAGGGCAGCATCCAGCATCCTTTGCACCGAGGGGGGCGCACGCCGCGCGGCAGCTGCCCCAAAACAGATGTGCAACAGCAACAGCAGCAGAAGCAGCTAGAAGAAGCAGCAGCATTATAGCGCGTGCTCCTCACTAGGCTTCAAAATTTTCATATTTTTCCCATTGCTTGTTGTTGTTTTCGTTCTTCATTTTTTTTGTTATTTTCGTTGCCGTTTGTGACGACCGCGTGCCGACGTCAAAGCAAAATAGATGGATAAAAATAGCGAAAGGCAGGCAGCGATTTTAATTGAAAGGGCTGTGCGTGATGCAAATGCTGAGCAAGCAATGAGGGGGCTGATGGTTACAGGGGCACGGAGGGAGTGGGGTGTGTGGAGGGTGCCATAGCTCGTGGGAAGGGGCCACAGCGCGTCTTCTTCAGGCGCAGGCGCAACGTCTGGCAGCGCGCAAATGTGGCAGGTGCCGTTCCAAGCAGCGCAATATGAACAAACATAAACATGCATATGTATGTGTGTGTGTGTGTGTATGTGCCTGCAACATATGCAGACAACAATAACAACAACAACAACAACAACAGCGTGTAACGTACAATTTGCAGTTGCAGCGACGCCAACAGCGACGCACGCACCGGAAATCGTTCATAGAAGGCAGCCGATGTCGCAGCAGCGAAAGAAAACCATAACTGCCACTGTGCGTGTGTGTGTGCGCGTTTCCATGTGTGTGTGCTGTCAAAGTTTGCACTAGAGATGAGCGTAGTTCGTGAAACTTCCAATGTCTGTGTACTTCCATTTCTATCAATCGAACTTCGCCTGAAAGTAAATAATAATCGGCAGCTCTAACTTGTTGTCTATTGACAAAAGCGATCTCGTGCTTTGCCTATCGATTGTTGCACACGCACCCATCGCTAACGTGCAGCATAAATTGCACGCAGAACACGCCACGCAGCAGACGCACCATCTCTGTCTTCCTCTCTCTTTCTCTCACGTTCTTCTCTTTAACTCAGTCTAAATTATATATACACAGCATAGTTCTCTCTCAGTCTCTCTCTCTCTGCTCTGCTGCCGTGCTCTGCTTTAATAAACGGAAATGAAAAATTTGAGTTGATTATTGTCAAGTTTGTTTGTTGTCGCTGGTTCTTGTTTTATTATTTTTGTGCCTCCGAATAAAAAACAAAAACTAAGTGAAAAAGAAAAATCATGATAATCAAATTTGAATGCGACACTGCTGAGCAGAAGAAGAAGCCGCGAAAACTGCGGGCTCTTTACTCATATGTTCGAGTACCAAGGGCTCGATTAACGGAACTTGGTTTACTCACGCCAATTAACTTTGTGAAGAGCGCACGACAGATTCGAGCACTCCATAGTCGTCTCTGGATTCCAAGCTAAAATCCTTCTCTTGGGTTATATAAGAGGTTTCTTTTCTGTTAAAAGTTCCCATAAAGTACCGAATCAAATGATGTGTGAGACATTGCCTTAAATTGTCCAACGGAATATTTACGAGACTCCAATATCAGCCTTGTCCCCACTCCCCTCCCCGACTGTCTCTGGGAAGTGATGTTTGTTTGGCTGACATGTCGCTTTAAAATTTATGAAGACATTTATTAGCATACGGCGTGCATAGATCTGTGAAATGGCTGCCGAAGTGACACAAATGCATTCCGTGCTCCTCTCTCTGCGATTCTCAAATGCATTTCCGTAACAGCAAAACATCAAATAAATAACCAAAAATAATGAAATACAAAAAAAGACTGTTCACACACACCTTGGAGTGAAAACGCATTTGAGATGTTTGATGAAGTGTTTGACAAAGTTGTCGCCTTCCCCCCAAAAAATACAACAACGAAATGCCACCACCAGAGCGGGGGCGGTATTAATCAACAGACCACTGCGATAGGGTGCAAGACGAGAGATGAAAGATGGGAGATGGGGATGGGAGACGAGAGGGAGCTCGTGCTAAGACCACAAACGTTGAATTCTACACGATCATTTTGAGTTTTTTAATAATGACAATTTCCTCTCGTCAGCATTGTCGACTTGGGGCTGGAGCAGGGAATGACATTTGACACCTGCTGCACAATTACTCAGCGCTCCAGACTAATACCGGGAATCTACTTTTGAAAATAGATCGCCGACTAAATATAGATGGTAAAAAGAGTTGCCTGTTGCTTTGTTGCCCAAAGCAATGCAGACTGGGAACACGAGATAAACATGTGGGATTCCGTATATCGTATTTTGTATGCATGTGTGGCAGCTCGCTACTGTCTGTCTGCCAGTCGCCCTACCCTCGCCCTGTCTAGGCCCGAGCCCCAGCCCCAGCCCCAGCCCCAGCCCTTTTATGACAGCGACAGCAATAACAACAAAAAATAACAAAACATTAATGTCAAAAACATCAAAAAAATAACATTCAAAGACAGGAGAGGGGTAGCTCAACTTCCAGTTGGATTCCGAATCGGAGTTGCAGTCGCCGTCGCAGTCGAAGTCGGAGTCGGAGTAGAAGTCAAAGTCAATTGCTTGGGAGCTGACAGACCTCCAAAGTTGTTTACAGCAAAAAGAACTGCATTAAAATGCAGCTCGCATGAGCTACGAGCTGGAGTCCCAGAGTTCCTAGACTATATCGGCTAAATCACATTTGGAACAGACTTCGAATCTTTGAAATGGACTCTCTCCCCTCCCTCTCCCTCTCTGTCCGACTATGTTTTATGAACTCGCTACTGCACGCATTGTTTTGGCTCGTTCTGTCCATGGGAATGTTTCACATGCCGCTATAAAATTTATAACTTGCCCAGGCATCTGGTAGGAAGAACTTCTATATATGTGCATGCTATAGTTGTCGGTGAAATGAACTCCTGAACTCGCACTCCCGAGATTTCGTGCTTGCCAAGGAAAATATTCCATGCATCATTTTCTTTTTTCTTGCTGTGCGCACACGAGCTGGAAAACTTGTTGTTTATGTTTGCCTTCAGTTGGGGAGAAGCGTTTCGAGCGAAATTCCCGATATGCAGCCGATTTTATGATGTGTTTTTAAATGTTTTCATTATTAGCCGTTTCACTAAGCAAATAAATTTCCTCATTAACTGGGTCAAATTGCTCAGTTCAGTCTCAGCAGATTCTCCCCAACTTAGATAGCTTGCATTTTGGAATGAACTCCATAAGTTGCTAGAATATTCAGTGCATAAGTCAATCAATGCTGCGCTCCAGATCGGGCGGGCTGACCTCGCTGCCCAATCCGGAACAAAATACGCACTGATTGAAAACACAAGACGCGATGCAGGCGCATTCATCGCCGGCCAAATCGAATGCAATGTCATTTATAATCGTTGTGGCCGATTTGAGTGCCCGTAGTGCCTGTTTCCCTCAGGGCTGACCTATGTCCAGCACAATTGTTAATTCTAACAGCCAGAGAGAGGGAGAGAGAGGGGGAGAGAGAGTGCACAATTTAGCATTTACAGCGGCCGAGGGGTAAATTGAACCGTTAGACAACTGGTGGGCGGAAGCTTAGGCAAATGAGTTGTAGGCGTTGTAGGCGTCGTAGGGGACTGGAGCCGATGCCCCTAAGCGAAACAGTTTCAATTGTTGCTGTACGAGCAACTAGATCAGCCTCACAGCAGTTGCCCGTGTGAAAGTGGAGCACGAGCTGTAGCCGATTAATATTCATGCATGCATATATGCATATATATTCATGTGCAAGTCCGTGCTAACGCGTGCTTAATTGCCCGTTGGAATCCACAAATCTGATGCGGAAATCAACAATTAACCGAGCAAACCAAAAAACAGAAACTGCTTTAATCAAGTGGCCCCAAGTTGAAAGATGCGCTCGTAATTAAGTTACAGTTGACATAATTAAATGATAATTGTTATGCTCGCACAATCACCGACGGAGAGAGAGAGAGAGTATGCAGCACATTGTTTGTTTTTGTGAGCACGTTTGAGTTTTATCTGAATGAATACATGAATGTATCTTTTACCCACTGCAGTGGGGAGGGTTAATTTGTGTATCGTCCGGCTCGGCTCCACTGCTTTGATCCGCCTCGTGGCCGCAGTCCATTTAATCCCGCATCATTTGTTCACTTTTCGTTGATTTATGTCTTGCTAAAATGTCACACAGCGCGCGGGCATTCATTCAAATTGTCCACAGAAATCATCGAGAATGAAGCGCAGAAAAAAGGAAACACAGAACTTGGTAGAGGAATGCCGATTGGAGGGACCCAAAAATGGAGAAAACAGAAGTATCTTTTCATAGAATTAGCTTCATGAATTATATGCGCTCTTAAAATTTGTCATAAATTTAGTTTCTCAGTAAAGGGAATAACTTTTGCCTGAAAAACATGAAATATGTGCTGCCAATATGCGTTAATGATGTCTTCTACCCTTTACTTGCCTCTCTGGTTTGCCGCTTCAGCCTTTTTCCCGCCAATTTCGGCTCATCTAACAGCATTCTTCCCGCCAAATTCCTGCTTCAATCTCTAGCTGAAACTAAAATGAACCCGTTCCCAGTCCGCCCACTAGCTCAAGTCGAGCCAGCCGAGTGCGCTATTTTAATCAATTAATTAAAGCTCGGCCGTAGTCCTCGACTAACCCCAAGCCCCCAGCTCATGGTGGAGGGCTGTGGCGAGTGCTGGCGACGCAGTCGCTGCCAGTTCCAATCGAAATGCTGAAACGACAATTAGCGCTCATTCGCATAGTCTCGCGCCGTACGAGCACAATTAAAATTTCAAATTTTTGCCAATCAAAAGTTGATATTTGTAATTGAATCGATTTCGAAGGGAAATGGCTGCCAGGAGGAGTTGCAGGCTCTTCGGTGGCTGCATGCCACGACGCAGTGCCAACGAGAGCAGCTACGAGTACGTGGACATGAGTAAGTGGGGAGGAGGGAGGGAGTGTAGGCAGCACGAGCAGATACAGTTGCATTTGGGCACCATTAAAAAAGCATCGATCAAAGACCCGAAAAAGAGAATAAACAATCGCGAAATGTTTGCAAATTGCTGCGGCACACACACATGAGCAAGTGCATGTGTGTGTGAGTGTGTGTGAGTGTAAACGGAGGAGAGAAAACAAAGACAGTACGCCAAGAAACAAAGGGACGCATTTTTCTTGCAATTGCCCTGGCGACTGCTTAACAATTACCAGATGGTGGCGTAGACTCTTCGCTGAAATATTGCACACATTACGCCGGAGTCTGGCAAGCGAGAGACGGAAAGAGATAGAGAGAGAGAGAGAGAAACTGAGAGCAGCAGGGATCGCATCTGATTTAATGTCAGTTGGCAGCCTGTCATGTAAATTGAGTGATAAATTTCAATGCAAATTTCCAGCAGGGCCAAAACAAAAAGGCTATTAAAAGCCGCTAAAACCAGCCAGAAAGATTTCGGCTTGCAGCCACGCCCATTAATCATATAAAAAGCATTGTCTGTTTTCGAGCTAATTATCTTGTTATGCGTTTAGAAAGCGAAAGAAGAACGACAATTTTTACTTATTTTCTTTTGCTTCTTTTCTTCTGCTTTTTCGGTGCAAATGCACGCTGGCGCGTCCCTCCACTTGCCACAGTCCTTTACTTATAATAAAAATAATAATAATAAGAATAAAAGGCAGCCTCTGCCTCGGCTCCCTGGGCTCCATCCACATAATGAGCAGCAGCTGCCGCATGCAACAGGAAGGAGAGCGAAGGGAGCCAAGTCAGAGGAGACGCAGCCTGACGAGGCGAGACATCTGAGAGACGCGCAAAGTCTTCTCGCTGCTGTTGTTGTTGTTGCTGTTGTGTCGCCATTTGTGGGTGTCGAGAAGTTCAGAGTGGCGCAGAACGACAAATGCAACAGTGAATATCGGTTTGGCCAGGAGATAACATCGCCTCGCCGCGCAGCGCGTCGCATCGCATCACCTTGAGTCGTTTCTGTGATGATCTAGAGAAAAGAAGTTCTGTTCGATTCGAGATTTATTTAAATGCTGCAAACGTGACTAAATTTATGATGGCCGAAGGCATCACAAACTGCTTGGGCTAAGCAGCAATTAATTAAGTCTCTCGCGTCTCTCTCTCCTCTTTCTTCTATTCGAAATTTATGTTGTTTTGTTTAGCTTAAGTCCTAAGGCAGCCCGCCAGGCATATTCCGAGAACAGTCGCGTCTGAATTGTCGCCGCGAGCTGTTTAGAGTTGTGAAAAAGTGTTGGATGAATCACAAAATATACGATATTTTTCAGAGAGTGAAAAGAAAAACGTAAGAAATTCCAGAATTTACGAAATGAAAAACAAAACAGAGAAATAAAGAACGAATTGTTTCCCAACCTATTGAAAAATCAAAGTTGCTCATTATCAGTTTATCAGCTGAACAGGTTCAGGTGAGATTAGGACTCGTGTGACACAGTGCCACATAAATTCCCCATTGACATTTGTGTTTGCGATCTGCCAACAAACATTATCACACATGACAAATGCGCTGCTCGTGAGGCGCTTTGCCCAAAAACAAAAAGGAAAACAAACCTTTTTCCATTGGGAAAAACTCAAACAGCGGCTATTTGGGTAGTCAGTCGTGGCCAAGGGTCATAAATCGCTAAAGTCAAATCCTAAGTATACACATTATTTATCAGATACACAGGCATGCCAACACAAACACACACACATACACACACGCTCTCTCTGATTTTGGGGTCGCTCGGGCCAGTTCTTTATCAGTTGCATGTGCATTTCTTGCTTCACTTTTCGCTCATCGAGACTTTCGTCTTCGTCTTTGATTCCATTTTGCAGACAACTGCGGCAACGCGAGCAACACAAACGGAGCCTCAGCAACTGGCTACGGCTTCGGTCAGCCAGGCTACAACATGGACGACATACTCATCATCACAGCCAAGCACAGCGAACGCGCCTATCTGCGCGCCACTTTCCTGAAGAACCACTTCGACAAGATCACCAAGCAGCGCGGACGCAAACCATTCAAGTGAGTAGAGAACAGGAAGATTAAACTAGTTCTCTCTAGATCATACTATATAACCAGTCCCTCAGTTTGTATAACAAATTACTCATTAAACATTTAAATTCTCTTTTCCCTCCTCAGTTTTCTGCACATCAAAATTGACGATGGCCCCTTCAGCGAAGAGATCGCCCAAAAGTACCAGAACACCGCGCTGCAAATCGTCATCCTGTGCCCAGCACTCCTGGCGCTCCCACATAGCTTCCTCATGGCACAGCTCACGTCGATCATTCGTGTGGACAAGGTGCTGGCCATATTGCTGGACGTGAGCGAGGAGAAGGTCAAGGAGATGCACAAGACCTCTCTGCCCAGCTACTACAAGTGGCGGCGCTGTGTGGTGCGAGACAACGATCAAGAACAGATCAGCTATATCCTGGGCATCGCCACCGACATACTCGGTCGTGCGCTGTGCCAGCGTCCGCCGTGCCAGGACAGCAGCACCAGCAACAACAGCAGCAACATTTCCCGCAGCTTGTCCAGCTGCTCGGAGGGCTTCACTGTGTTCCCCAAGAAAGTGAAGCAGGGTCAAAACAAGGTCCTGGCCATGTTGACGGAGCCACTGAAACAGAACGATGCGCTGAAAGTGCTGGTGGAGAAGTCGGGGGAGCTGCTCGAGATTCGGAATTTCAAGTGCCGTAATCCCTACACTGTGCAGTTTGCCATTCCCGAGTCCTGCATGGAGATCTCCACCATGATCGAGATTCGCATCGAGAAGAACAACAAAAGCCTCGGGGCTCGTCCCATCAAGTGCGAGAGTCGGCTGCGCGAACTGGAGCAGCTGCTGCGTGTCGAGGACTCGCCCATTGAGTTCATGTGCCATGCCCTGGGCGTGGGCCCATTGGAGCGCGACACCCTCGACCAGCATCTGCTGCAGTGCTTCCAGCGAAACATGCCACCCAATTTCCATCTGCTCAACGGACCCTACGAGCGCCAGCCCCACTTCTTCACTCGCCTCGAGTCCAGTCCCGAGGAGTTTCCCACGCTGCTGCACTTCGCCGCCCGTTGCGGCTTCAATCGGCTCTGCCTGCAACTGATGGAGTGTCCCGGCGGCGACACGGCTTGTGGAGTGCGCAACTGCTCTGGCCGCACACCTGCCGAGCTCGCCGAGCAGGAGGGTCACCACAAGCTGGCCCAGAACATTGTCAGCTTCTCGGAGTTCCACAACCTCACCATGGTGTATCACTACTTCAAGGGCGTGGACAACCCGAGCAGTGGCCCCAGCAGTCCGGGTGCGCAGACCAAGCCGAATGGTGTGAAGAGTGCGCAGGTGGTGGTCATAGGAGCCGTGCCCACATCCCCCCGAAGCGGCAAGCCAGCCAAGGAGCTGCCCACGCCTGCTGAGTACATGGAGATGTCCAGTGGCTCGGAGCGTGAGAACACGCCCGAGGTGCGTGCCAAGACTGAGACAATGGCCATATCGAATCTCAACTACATAAGCGTGGAGACTGAGGACGAGAACCTGCAGAGCTGCTCGACCGAGAAGCATCTGGAGACGAGCAAAGTGCTGGAGGCCCCAACTGGACCGGAGCAAACCACCAACGAGCTGCGCATCAATGAACCGCCGTACTACCACTCCAAGGATCAGAACAAATCGCAGGATGTTGTCGACGGAGTACCCAACTACCAGGCTACCGACAAGTTCAGCCAGGAGTGCTCGCAGCTGCTGGAGAATCAGGCCTTGGCTGGCAACGACTACGTGATGCAACCCTCCAACATACCTGTGACCAAGGCCGTTCCACCTGCTACTGCCACTGTCGATGATGGAAACTATTTGTTCCAGCCCTCGAACCGACCGGTTGAGGAGCCACTGCGACAGAGTCGCTCAACCACAAGACTCGCCCAGCCCAGTCCGGGCTACGGTACATTGAAGCGCAGTGCCAGCGACGCCTCGAGCAGCACACGTGGCAATGCCGACGACGAGCTGGCAGAGATCATGCACGACTTCAAGAACAACGTGCTGTCCATACGCGACGTGGAGCTGTTGGTGGAGAAGTGGAAGCATCGCAACGATGTGCAGCAGAGCTTCCGCGAGAAACAGGATCAGATAGACCAATTGCGTCGCGAATACGAGCGGATCAATGACCATGTCAAGTCGCAGCTGAAGCGAGAAACGCCTCTGGAGCGCATCAAGAAGTTCTTCTCGCGGCAGAAGCCCGAAGCTGTGGCGGACAAGCCCAACAGCAGCTGTGCCGACAGCCTGCTCGACGAGACGAAGAGTTCCATTGCGACCAGCTGCAGCTTGAAGTCTTCGGCACGTCCCATCAGCTCGCTGAGCCTGCAGAGCGTTTCCAGCTCCAACTCATCGTCGGGTCGCCTCAGCACTGGCAGCAACTGCAGCGGTGCCTCGCTCGGTGATTCGGGCACGCATTCGGATCACGAGGAGCGTCGTCAGTTTGGCTGCCGCCTGGGCACAGCTGGCTCACTGATGGACAACTATTTGGTACCGCCGCCACCGCGCCCAGTCTTCACTCCCGTCTCAACGCCAGGAGATGAGCGCCATCAGATTGTCTTTCCCTCTCCCATGTCAAGCTGCCAGCGCCTTCACACGCCCACCAGCCCCACTGGATCGGAGCACTACCAGATGTTCCCCTCGAACATACCCGTCTATGGAGCCGGAAGCCAGCAGCTATCGACATCGCAGAGCAGCAGCTACCTGAACACCATCATGGAGGCGAAGGAGCAGGACACGCAGCACAGCTACCAGAACGGTGTCACCCTGCAGCCCATTAAGCTCAACGAACGCTCCAACATTATCTATGGCAAGCTGACCAAGAGTCACTCCAGCAGCGGCTGCAGCTCCTTCAAGCCCAAGCAGGTGGCCTGTCCGCAGGTGGGCAGCATCGAGGTGCAGGCCGAGGTCTATCAGAACGTTGGCTCCACTCCGGAGGAGGCAACGACAGAGGCCACTTGCAAGGAGCAGTCCACCGAAGCGCCCAACTACATGAACTGCTAGGCGTTCGCATGTATATCTCGTAGCTGCATAGGATTCATATCATATCATACATACTCCCCCTAACATTTAAGCGTATCTACTACATATATCTCTATACATTAAAATATTATTCGATATTACTGGAATGAGTATAAACTAGTTAAACGAGGGCCTCTTCTCGCGCCCAAGCACATTATAGCCTTAGTTCTCGACTACATTAAGCAGACTAACAAGTAATCTATAATCAAACGTTCTTCATCGTATTATCTTTAGTTCATCGTTCTCGATCTTGAAATGTACATTTTTTTGAAACGATTGCAAGCAACCAAAACAACATATCTTAGATCTAAGCACAGGTCTCGCACCAACGAATGTGTATGTGTATGTAATTGTAGACATAAGTATTATACCCCACGCCCACTCCATCAATTCCCTTATAAGCCCCCAAGCCATGCAGCTGAAGCATGAAAAACCCGTTTGACACCAAGTTAAATGCAATAAATTCAATTCTTTAAGCAATGCGCACACGTTTCATAGGTACCATGTACAGGGGCGGGGAGGGGAGCAGTGTTGCTGCCGTAGCACACAGGAAATCATGCGGAAGCCCACTACACGCAAAATGGGATTGCAACTGCCAACGTATATTTCAGTGGAGGCCATTAAAAAACAAAAACACACGACTTGCCTCCAGGTGTCGAAGATCAAATACTCTAAACCAAATCGGAATACAGGATATTATAATCGGAAATGAGATTAGTATAAAGAATATGCTTGAAATGGCTTGAAAAGTGTGCAAACTTGACGCCTAAACTTCGATGTTACTTAGGTCTACGACTTCATTGAACAGAACCTTGAGATATTCTGAGTTATTCTAATATCTTATATTTAATCAAATAATTCTAAATTGCTTAGTTAATATAAAAGTTATCGCGCAGTTCTTTGAATTTGAGTACTATATGCCTTTGCACAATTCCTTTCTGAAAGTAAAACAGTTCTATGGCTCGTATTTTTACCGCCTTATGTATCAACAAACCTCACTGAATCGATTCCATTTAACTTTCCGGAGATTAAACGATTCATTTTCCCTCATGAAACCAACTTTTTCAGATGCCGCTTTACATATGCAAAAACTTTAAAACTTTAACAGATTTCCACCAAAATAAACTTTATCATAGCCATGTGTGT
Organism: Zaprionus africanus; assembly: GCA_018151435.1. Classification (NCBI taxonomy): domain Eukaryota; kingdom Metazoa; phylum Arthropoda; class Insecta; order Diptera; family Drosophilidae; genus Zaprionus; species Zaprionus africanus. The sequence continues at coordinate 36,763 of JAECXB010000237.1, read as the reverse complement.
GTGTCTGTGTGTGTAGTGTGGCTTATAATTTGGCTACAGACCGGCAGAGTTGCATTAAGCCTGTGACTCTTAATTCACATTCGCACTCTACTCACAGTCGCAGTCGAGCCAGCTTGAAGGTCGCAATTATTGCGTATGCGGCATAGTATTTTTCCCAGCTGAGTACACTGTGCGCTAAGCCGCCATTTTCCATTAGCGTTACATGTTACGGGGGGAACAGAACTCGAAAGCGGTTCTCTCTCTCCACCACCCACAACATCCGGTTCCGCCACACAGCTGACGATGCCGAGCAGTTAGTTGTGTAGTAATTCTGATGGCGCATGTGTGTGTGTGTGTGTGTGTGCAGTTTTTAACGAGCCGAGAGAAACATAGAAGGAGAGCGACGGAGGCGTGAGAGCGAGTCGCTCTCGTCGCCCATAAGTAGGCAACCTTTATGCATGCTGCAAAGAGAGACACAGCGTGATTCAGGAATTTTGCTAGAACATGAAAGCACTTTAAAATGTTTACAAATTTGTTTAAAAATATTAATAATATACCAAAAATAAACAAATATTTATATCCATGCAATATCTGCTTTTAATTTTCACCCCGTGCACCCTGTGCCGAAAGCTTTTCCAATGCCGCCAGTCAAAACAAAAATAAAGAGCCTGAGCGTCGTTTGGGGTAAGAGAGAGAGTGAGAGTAACTGCCAGAGAATGAGAGAGCAACAGCACCGAGCCCGAAAGCTTTTGCCTCTTGGCCAGCCGAAAGCGAACAAGTGTGTATAAAAGGACATTTCCTTCAGTCGACTCCGTTAATTAAGCGCAACTGCGACGCAAATTTACGCCACAAATATTTGATGCACATACGAATAATTCTCAGACGGTTAAGGAAACCACATGAGTAAACAGTGTTAAAAATTCACAAAATACAAACAATCCAGACAAAGGAGTCTAAAGTTCGGAAAATAAACATACAGACAGGCAGGCGGACCGACGGTTACACAGTGCGTACGAAGACAATTCGACAACGGCGGCGCATCCTTTCGGTTGCCCCTGAGTGCTGCTGCACTCTCGTGCAAAAACAAAAACACTGATGCGAAAATCCAACTCAACTCAACTGCGTAGAAAGCAAGGCAAGTCCTGCGTTGACATGCCTTAAATATTGCAAGTGTACGGAAATTAAACAGGACGTTTCCGGACCGCACTGGACTGCAACAGCCCGAGGAGGACCTTTGCTGACCTGGGGACCGCAAGGAACAGCCACCACGAATAAATAATTGAAGGTAGGCCACGTTGTCAGCTAGCTCGTTAAATTTATGAGAGATTTTCCTGTCCTTGTCCCTGGCGTCGCTTTCGTTTCGTTCCTTTTCCGTTGCAGTTGCAGCATTGGCGGGTTTTATTTGCCTTTCAATTAATTCGTGTTGTTCCCTCCGGTGCAGGCAAAGTTAAAATTAAAATGCTGGCATATGAAATCGCGAGCACTTCAAAGTTTTAACTGAGCGAGGCATTTTTAATGATGCCCTAATCGTTGATTCAAACGAGGGGGGTGAAGTGGGGGAGGGGTGTGCAGAGTTAAGCCTCTTTGAACTTGGTCCACGCGTCAAGGAGAGGTTCATAAACAGTTTGTAAATGTTTCAGGGTTGTTTGAAATGCAACCTGCTAAAAGTGGTTAAAATACTCAGGTAAGTGCAGGTGCACGTGGATAAGAGCCAACAGTTCTGGGTAATTTCAATACGATACCATACTATAATAATAACAGTAATTATAATTATCGATTGTTGTTGTCGTTTTTTATACTCGTATTCAAGGACAACGCAATTGTATCAATTCCATTTAACGACTTTACATTGCTGAGATACTTAATTACACCTGACTAAGCGATACCCTCACTTAGTTATTTGAATGTAAAGATAATGCAGACTATTATGCGACTTCATGACATATCATACTTCCATTAGTATCCCATATAATGTTCGAAAGGGTATTCTGTGCCTGTCATCATCCTTTGACCAATTGAAAAGAACATTTCCAAAGTGAAAGAATTCATTGAAAGCGGTCTCTATTCGCTTTTGTTTACGGCTTGTCATTTCTTTTGACTTTGCTGCGATACTTGCAACTATTTCAGGTAAGCACCACAACAACAAAATACACACACACACACACAGGCACACACGTTTGAAGACTGCGTTTGTTGTGCGAATTGTATGGCACACTTAGACCAAAGCAAACGCATTCAGCTGCAGCGCTTAGCTCAGGGAGAGCTGGTCGTGCCACAATTTACCGTGTTTTTCTGTGTCAGGCAGGCAGCCAGGGGGACGGGGAAAGGATGGTAGACAGACGGGCAGGTCCTTAGCCAGGACGAAGCTGCCTCTGCAGTTGGTATAATTTTAATTACCACTCGAGCGACTCGACTCGAGTCGGCGACAGCAAGTGGATGTGAAAAATGCATCTGCTTGCCACAAATAGTGCTTGCCACATACATGTTGTATATGCTCACATACCTATTCACACACTACTATGGCCACAATATGTATATACAGATTATATACGAGGGTCGTTTGATAAGTCCGTGAATTTTGAGAAAGCTGCGTTTTTTGGTTTGCGTTTTATAGGCATTGAAAGCAGACGATCTCGTGAATTTTAACGAAAATGGAAAAAAGTGAATTTCGTGTGCTAATTACATTATTTTTGCGTAAAAATCCATCACCGAAACCAAGGAAAGACTTGATAAATATTATGGGGACTCTGCACCATCAATTTCAATGGTTAAGAATTGGTTTACTGAGTTCCGTTGTGGTCGTACCAGTACAAGTGATGCCGAACGTTCAGGTCGCCCAAAGAGGTCGTCATGCCAGAAATCGTCGACAAAATCCATGGAATGATATTGGATGATCGGAGAATGAAAGTGCGTGAGGTAGCTGAGGCTGTAGGCATCTCAACTGAACGGGTACATCACACTTTACATGAATATTTGGACATGAAAAAGCTTCCGCGCGATGGGTGCCGCGATTGCTCACACACGACCATAAGCGCAACCGTGTGACCATTTCAAAGGAGTGTTTGGCGATGTTCAACCGCAATCCAAACGAATTTGGCGCCGTTTCGTTACCGTAGACGAAACATGGATCCACCACACCACACCAGAGACCAAAAACAATCAAGACGTGGGTTTCTCCGGGTGAACGTGCACCAAAGAAGGCCAAGGTGGGTCTGTCGGCCAACAAGGTCATGGCCACAGTTTTTGGGATGCACAAGGTATCATTCACATCGATTACCTTGAAAAGGGTAAAACGATCACCGGCGAATATTATTCAGAGCTTTGGACAGATTCGATATTGATTTGAAGCAGAAACGACCGCATTTGGCGAAAAAAAGTGCTGTTCCATCAGGACAATGCCGGGTGCACACGTGTGTAGTCAGCATGGCAAAATTTCATAAATTGGGCTACGAACTGCTACCCCATCCAGCATATTCTCCAGATTTAGCCCCCTGTGACTATTTTTCCAAACATGAAGAAATGGCTCGGCGGTAAGAGATTCGGGTCAAATGAAGAGGTCATCACAGAAACAAACGACTATTTTGAGGGCCTTGAGAAAACCTATTATTTGGAAGGAATAAAAAAATTGGAAAAACGCTGGACTAAATGTATAGAGCTAAAAGGAGATTATGTTGAGAAATAAAACGCTTCTTTGACGAAAAAAATATATTTTATTCAAAAAGTCACGGACTTATCAAACGACCCTCGTACAAAGCATTGACAATGTGAAGCGCGCCAACAATGCGTGCTCCTCTTTTATTTTCCATTGTGAGCAGCTTAAATCGAAAGAAAATCGCACACTACAGCGCATATTCACAAACATATTCGTGCATAACATAACATGGAACTAGCAATAAGGCGCATACGCCGCATAGCCCGGCAAAGGTATTTCCTGCGGAATGCTGCCCATAATTGCGCATTTGCCGCTTCGCTGAGTAACCAAACCACAGACCCATCCGCACCTTTGTTTCAGTTATTGGCCCTTTCATCCAAGCATTGATTTTGGGTCACTCCAATATTCTACACCCCAATAAATATGCTAAATCTGTGTACATATTTTATAACATATACTAATCATATACTAATTTGAGCGTAAAGTAGTGAAATATGCAAAAGGTTCAATTGCCTAGTGGCAATCAATGGCATTTAAGCAGTTTAAGTTCAAAATTTTCCACTGAATAAATTCTAAAAATTAACAAAATGTCTTTCCGCCCACTTTTGTTTTAATATTAAAATGTTATATAAACACAATTTATATTTATAACTATTATATAAAATTAATATTCATAGACAAAAAGCAACCTGTTTCAGTTCAAATGGTCTTCAGCTTCCTATTTAAATTATGGCAATTCTTTTTAAGTGTCCCTTGCTGTGTGCTGTTTGGCCCGAGTTCAAAGTTCAGTCATAACAGACAACGATATCATTACAATTGGGCATTCAAACGGCGACCATCAAAACAAATAGTCCAAATCGCCACATGGAGCGGGAGCATCACAAGCCAGAGCTGCCATAATAGTTTTCAAAGTCGTTTTGATGGACAACATAAATTGATTTTTATGGAAATGTTCCATATGACATTTATCGCTGACAATCATAGCAGAGCAAAGGGTTACCCCTTTGAAAGGCAAGAAGAAGAGAGGAACGCGAGTGTGGAATATGGAGAGAGAGAGAGAATTGTCTTTCGATACTGATCCGAAAGTTGTTGCCTCTACGTGGAATGTTGTAATGAAAACTGACCAAGGGCAATGTTCAGGTTTTCAGGTTATTTAACCAGGTTTTGGCAACAGTTAAGGAACTGCCACGCCCCTGGGCCATATTTTCGTTTTGTTTTGGCCACCGTGCGCCATTTGGCAAAACAAACCCGCAACGTTGCAAACGTCGTCGCCAAAGCTTTTTCCCGACTTCCTTTCTCCCTATGAATTATTCGCTTTCAAAGAGGGCTGCATTCTTTTTGAATTGCTACTATAACTGTGACCGACATGTGACCCCGACACACACACACACGCACACACACACACACCACTAGCAGATTTAACTTCATGCCTGGCTAAATTCGAAAGGGTTGTGCAATAATTCATCAATTTGAGTAGCCGCAACCGACGTTAGAAACTCAATTCGCCGTAGGGCATATTAATTATGCAGACCATTTTGCTGTGCCACACGCAACTACTCGTCCTTTCCCCCTTTGTTAACCCTCTCCCCTAAGAATAAGATCTTCAATTTGCCATTGTTTGTCTGAGAAAAGTGACAGCTGTGGGCAAAAGCTTTTTAAACAAACCCGCTTGACAGGTAGCTAAGTAAGTTTTACTAGATGTTATTGCGACAGACTCATGTCAAAGTAAATGTAACAACATTATCATGGATATTGTTTAAGGGGTTATTTTAACAAAGAAGCTCCTTATATTTATTGACTTACAATGAAATAATATTGAAGAAAATTACACAGTGTTATGCATATGCAGTTACCAAGTACATATATTCATAAAACGCATACATATAAATTAAAGGTTTAAAGAACCCGAGCCTAGGTGCGGAGTTTTGTAAAAAAATTTTGATTTCGAGTGTACCTATAATAAATTACGTAGTGATTGGGAATGCTATATACATATTTATTTATTTATTAAAGTTGACTAAATGCAGTCGACTTATTAGGACTAAGATATCAATACAATAAAACATTTTTTTAAAAATCACTTCAAACTAATTAAGCATAAAGTTGTAATAAAATTAAAACTAAAGTAATTTTGAGTTGATTTAAGTTTAAATTTGATTTATTTATGGTTTAATTTTAATTGTGCGTTATGTGTTTTTATCTTCAAATCCAGATTTTAAAGTCTAACCTTTAAAAACTAATTTTAAAATGTATTTAGAGCCCCTTCTAATTATAAGAATTAGTAAGCTGGTCATGCGAAATATGATTCTATATTTTTTGTTGACTTCCCCATTATAATTTTAAGGAAATTTAAAAGGTTATTCTGTTCTTAAGGTTAGTGCGACATTGTTTTCTTCGAAGACCCTTTAATTTTTTATACAAAATTTAAAGTAATTACAAAGCAGCCTCAAATAAATTAACATTAATATTTAAGCATGTTTCTCTCTGTGAGTTGAGCCCAAACTTATATCCCAAGTAGGTTTAATATTCATGCAAAATGTCAAAAAAGTCTGGCCAAGTGTTGAGTGCTTGGCAAAGTGAACACCGAACTCAAACGCCCCACGGCAGTTGCAAACAAGTTTTGGAGACACACACACACATCCACACGGACACAAAGCACACACACACGTACTTGATTGCATGACAGTCACGGCCGAACTAGCGGGCCAGACAAGTCTGACATTTGAAAATGCCAAAGGAAATATCCACAGCAACAACAACAAGGAGACACCAAGAAAACGTATATAGAAAGGAGAAAGGATCATCCAACAAATAAACAAATCGCAGACAATTGAGTGACTGACGTGCTGTTTGCAAAACTGTAATTGACACACGCCCAGCGAGCGAACGGGAGAGGAATAACAGGAGCGAGACAAAAAGCAATTAGAATTCAATACGTTCGTCCGAACGAAATGTAATTAAGTGTAATTTACCAGTCGGCGGACGGACGAGGGCCTTAAAATGATGGACGACTCTGGTAGAGCAGACGGAGCTGACGGAGCAGTGCGCCGTTTGACAGGCGGTAATATAATGGGATAAGTTATGAATGTGGCAGCGAGGCAAACCAATGAATGTGCCATAAATTCAACTACAAAATATATATATCCTGCAGTGGCAGAGCACAGAGCAATAAAGTAAATCAAAGGATTCCAAGGGAAGTCCTTGACAGTGTGCGGCAAAAGGACCTAGCACGAGTGTGCCGTGACAAAGAGCATGGAGAGCTACCCGGCTTTTCGTGTGTGTATGTGTGTGTGTGTGTGTGTAACTTTCAATTATTGAATGAACCGACAGGCGACGACACACACACACACGAATACAAACAAAGAACAAGCCGGCTGCAAATATTTACAGCATACCCCAAGGCGTTTCAGACAAACGCCGCATGTCGAGCTCCAATTAAACCCAAAAACGTAAACAATTTCCTGCATTTCCATTTCACACTAGTTACGAGTAACAATAAGAGCGCCGGGTGTAGCAACAGCACAGAAGACTCACATATGCGACGGGGAAGTACCCTATAAAAGCAGTATATTATATACTAATAAGAATGATAAGCCGTATTAGGAGTAAACTATTTGCGAAGTTAAATTCAAAAAGATTTTGTCACAAATGTCCTTCCTACTCAGCATACTCTGCTCAACTCTTTTAATGGGTATTCATACGTTTGCGTGCTCTGCTCCGTTAACGCTATTCAACTTGTTGGCAATTTTCCCCCGCTGCGGTCCGCCCCCTCTCGCTCTTTGATTTCGCTTTTTGCTGCAGACTTTCTCAATATATCTGTGTGGCCTCGTCTGCGGTGCAAGCGGAATCTTTGAGCAGAAAGTGAATGTTGGCGAGTGCATATACCACTATATAGATACATATCGTGTATATCGTGTGCATGCATGTATGTGTGTGTGTGTGAGTTTTTGCTACGACACGAGAGAAGGAAGGCCGCATTTATCTTGTGGCTTCGAAATTAGCATTTGGCATTTGGAAATTCTCGCTGTTGGGCAACCATCATTCCTTCGCAACATTCCTTTAAAATAACTTTGCCTACCCCAATAAGGTCACAGGAAGCGTAATCCAATTAGGGATAAGTATCGCATCAGATTGGATTTGTTTCGTAGCACTCGCTCGATATTTCAAAGTGAATGCTCGCTCGGCATTTGGTTCCTATTCAATTATGCATTAACAAAAGCTCGTCAAGAAAGCGCTTATTATAGCCCCTAAGCTATATAACATAAGCTATTGGATTAGGTATTTTCTCGAGTTTTGTCCTCTATGTGTAACTACAATACAATATATTAAAGATGAAGAAATCAATCAATATATATTGATGTAGAATAAGAATTATGCGGCTTTTTCTCAAGGATAAAACTTCATGAAATTATTTGTCAATTTAACAAATTAAGTCTATAATTTACTCATAACCACACCAACGAACTACATGAGTCTTAAATTCAACTTTGTCATGTATTTCATATACTTATTTAATAATAATTTCATATGCATATTTAATAATTTGCGTATTTTTCAGACAATCCTTTTAAAATGCAACAGTCATTTGTTTAGAGGACATCAGAGAATCGCTTGGAAAACCTTTAAAGCTCTCAAGGAATCATGTCAAATGTAAATATATGACCTTAAGAAAACCTTGAACCACACTCCGACACCCCTTGATATCTAACACTGATAAATGTGACTAGAACTATAATTTAAAATTGTCTAGAACCGAAAGTAAAACTTCTTGTCAGTTTTCTCAGCCAGGTTCTTTGCACTTTACTAATCACTTTTAAAGGTACGAGTAATTAACAATAAAGAGAACAGCATTAAATAATGTAGTAAATATTACACTCTTATCAATTTATAGTACGAGAGTATGTTAACATTTGCATTGTAACCAAATTATGGGTTTAATTCCAAAAAGAAACTTAAATTTCAACGAAAATTATTGTTAGAAATCAACAGTAAGTGACACAGTCTCTTACATTCTCAAAAGCATTGATTAACTTACTCAACAACTGCTTGCAGCTTCTTCACATGGACAAGTCCAACGGCAACGGCGTCTTTGCCTCGAGCAGTTGCCACACGGATAATGCAGCAGCAACAACCACAGCAGCAGCAGCACTGAGTGCAGCGAATAACATCAGCATAATGAATGGAGCTGCTGCCGTTGCAGCCGCTGCAGCAGCAGCCGCCACTCTGCCGGCATCTGCCTCTAGCGAGGACCTCAGCCAGAGCCTGTCCGAGTACACTGACGCCGACGAGAGCATATCCGCGCCCACAGAATTCCTCGCCGAGGTGAGTGAGAGAGAGAGAGAGAGCAAAGGCTGAAGTTGCATGCAAATGTGAATTGTGAATTGCACTCGAAAGCGAAATTGCGAACTGAAAGTCGGGAGGCAAATCTAATTTGAAATCCTTTCAAGAGGATTACCGAGAGTTGGCAGACCAACTCGATACTGCCTTGCTGGCTTTTGTGCGCCGGCTTATTGATTGCTTATAAATTGTTTTCGAACGCATTTAACTTTAAGCCCGAACAACTTTTGCCATTCTATTCAAAGTGGGCCAATGGGTCGGACGCCGTCGAGCATTGTTGTGCGGGCCGATAAGTGTGTATGCTGCGGCATGGCAGATTTCTAAAGGATTCTCTGTGTTATCTCTCCATTGCAGTTCCTGTCGGCCGTCATGCTCAAGGACTACAAGAAGGCGTTGAAATACTGCAAGTTGAGTGAGTGGACAGGCAGATAATTTATAGTTCTTCCACTATAACTAATACACTATCTCTTGATACAGTTCTACAGTACGAGCCCAACAATGCCACGGCCAAGGAGTTCTATCCGCTCATAATCGAGAAGCTGCGGTGTAAGTATATACTCGTACATACTTCACCCGTATAGGATTAATTAATCGATGGTTTACAGTGGCTTCATCGAGCGACAGCGATGAGAACTATAATAAATCATCATCACCCGAGCTGGCTCTGGACCTGGAGCCGCCGTGCGAGGACAGTGTCAGCAGCCGGAGTAACAGTCACAGCAACAGCAGCAGCAGTCGCCACAACTGCTCCGACGAGGACAACGATGATGATGTGGAGGTGGACGATGACGAGGATGACGATGTTGATGACGATGATAACGACGACGACATCGATGTAGTCGATGTGGAGGAAGAGAGTAGCAGCGGCGACGACTTCGACTTGCCCATTGACGAGCAACAGGACGTGGCCGCAGTAGACAGCCTGGGGGGCCACGCATGCCACTCGCACTCGCATTCGCACTCGCAGAACGATTCGGGCTCGTCACGCAACTCGTCGAGTGGCGGAGGAGGGCGCAGCGACAACACGACACATTCATACTCCAGCCTGTTGCTGGAGGAGGAGGACGACATTGTACCGGCAAGCCTCCAATTTGGCAACAAGACCGAAAATGCAACCGACCTGGATGTGAGTAATGGTAAGCAAAACATACTTTCCAAGGTGCGATAGGTATTTCACGACATGTCTTCTATCACTTATCGATCTCAGGCAACAAGGTGACCTCGGCCTCTTGCAGCGATTCAGAGTCCCCAACCGAACCGTTGACCCAGCGACTGGCGGCCATTTTGCGCTCCAAGTGTGGCGTCTCCGCTAGAAACAACGAGGACGGGCCCTATTGAGGCGAAACTTTTATCAGATATTTATATATACACCCGTATTTACTCTTTATACATAAAACTATATTCTTGTATTTAAGCGCCAGCTCGATGCGAAAAAAGTCTACACTTCCTTTGCCCAACTAGTTGCCGCCAGTGTGATTCGCTTTACGAACCTAGAAACCGTCCCTATTAGCATACAAGTATTTCCTCGTATCAAACTCGTACTCGACCTATAGCAACATTTTCTCGAAACCGATTCCCTAGACAAACATATCGTACAAACTTAATAGGTGTACTTATCTTATAGCAGTCATACGAGTATTATGTATGTAAACATATTTTGCCTAGCTGGAATACGTAGGCATCATTTGATAGAGAATGAGAATAATAATAACTTAATAACAATAATACTACTCTGGATATTGATGCAAAACTATTACGTACATATACATATATACACACATATACTACTTAGACATACTATACATACATATAACGAATAGTGTAACGGAATATATATTTTACTAAGCCACCACGCAATGCGCACACAACTCGTCAGAATAATATTGTTGGAAAACTTTACACGTTAACGTTTTATAGAGGTCGAGATTTTTTTCCAGACAATTTTATAACATATAGTATTAATTTAGTAAGCAGTAAAGTTCGGATAAGTCTGATAAGGAAGGAAATAAACAAACGAGGAAAGCAGGAAGTAAAAAACTGAAATGGTCCAAGCCCTTAAAAAATGTAGAATGAAACCACGCAAAGAAATTATTTTCGAACTCACAACTTGATCTTTTCTACACAGTCTTTGATTAAGTATAAATTGAGATTAGAGATGAGCCCTACGCATACATTTAATATATTATTACACACACATATACTTACTATGATTCATATGTATGCGTTGCGGAAGATTGAAAAGATATAATCCAATAAATGTACAGTAGTCTTACATAGAGTTTTGAACTAATTTATGATTTCACCTTATTAATCATATTGTATTCGAAATATATTGTACGTCTAAAGGTATCCATCATTAGAAATTGTAATAAAGAAAGAAGGCAAAAATGTTTGATCTTTTATTTATCTCTTAGATATATCTGAAATGCGTAAGATCGTAACTCTTCTTAAAGGGTTTTAAAAAGTAGCTAATGGGGACTGTTACGTTCGACTAATTAGTACTGAAAATAAGTAGAAAGCAGCTGGTTCGGACCGATATATCGTATAGCTCATACAACCTATCAGCCGATTTTAATTGTTTCTTAAAATTTTAAAACCAAATTTACAGGTTTTCAGGGTCCAAAAATAATGATTATTTGCTTTTTATGACCGCAACCCTTACATACAGCCGGACATCGCTATATCGAATCGGCTGTTGATTAGGAATATATATTTGTAAGGTCTGCCACTGTTCCTTCTGCGAGTAACATACATTTTGGTCGGCACAAATTTTTGTACCCTTCTGGGAAGCGGGTATAAAAATTCTACAAGAAGGGTTTTACTGGTCTACGCTTGACAAAACAAAACAAACCAAAACTTAAAAACACCAAAAAAAAATTGTATGAAAAATTTTTAATAGAAAACAGTGATTATTTGTTTAGTATTATTTTTCATAATAGTTTCATTTAAAATATTGCTTCAGCTCGGATTATTCCATTTAAAGTGCTGGATTCAATTATTTTTGGTGCCTTTGCATTCCAATTCGAATTAACAAACGACATTTATAACGGGCAAGTTGGCTGCGAAAAAAAGTTTTATGATCAGCTACTGCCAGAAAAACGAAATTACTTACTGGTACATACTTGCTCAGGATTATAAGCCGAGTTGATTACTATATGCGACGAGCGAAAAGTAACTTGTTTAACATTAAGTCACTATGTTTGAATTCAAGGTTTAGCCATTACTAAGGTTACAAATCACAGACCAATTCTTACCTTTCGTACCACGGTTCAGATTCTATAGGTCCCCAACAATCAAGTATTTTGCAATTCATAAATATAATAGAATTATAATGTCTGTGAATTTATTATGTACATTTCTTGCTGTCAGCGGTACAGAAGTCTATATGGTTAATATATTAAATATAAAAACATTGTTCATAAATTGATGTTTTTAAAACATTTTTTGCTCAATGGCTCGTGGTTGATCGATATACTTTTTCATCTGCGCTGATCTGTTAAATGCGTATGTAGGGAAGTATTTCTCTGTATCCACGTGAATGTGAGTTGGACTGCTTGTATATCTGTATAAAAAGACATCTGAAAATTGATCATACAAATCTTCTCAAATTTGCCTTTTGTTATTTCGACTATTTGAGTGCCGAGTATCATCCATTTCCATTCCACTGCCATTCCTATCCATAGCCATCTGATATGTAACAAACTACTCTCATACTCGATTTATTGTTTTGATTGCGATCTGAATTGAATACTGTTTGCATGTTTCTTAATACTTAATATTCAATCACCTCTTAATTATTGTTTCTATGTATTTGCAGCACCATCAACATAATTTAAACAAAAACTGTAACAAAATTATCTCTATTGTTGCTTATTAAATTATGTTTGTTGCTCAGAATTAAAATCAGGTAATCAAGCTTTGTTTGTATCGTAAATTGCACATATTTGTTTTTGTTTATGTTGTTTCTTTGCTAAAGCATACTATATGTACTGTGTTTAAATCGGAATATGTTTTTTTCGTGTGCTGTCATAAGTTCAAATTCAATATCAAGCATAAAAATAGAAATAAACTAGACTAAGCTTCTCGAATATTGATATCAGTATCTTAACCTTAATTTTAGCATACACATTGAATCGATTATATGCGAACTCATGCAACTTTAAATCCTTATCATTGTGTGTCTCTATAATTTTTAAACGGCCCAATATCCAATTTCGTATTCAAATTGTATCCGTTCTCCAAGACTGTCTCCAAGACTTGCAATATGTACACGATTGTGTGGAAGTAACAATATTTAACATACTCGTATCTAATCGAACTCGATTCACTTACTGCTAATGCTGTCGATAAGTCGCGCTCTAGCGTAGGTGTTACTGTGTTTTCTAAGTGTGTGTGTTTGTGTATATATATTTGCATATATTGTATATGCGCCTAATTATATATATTCATATGTTCATAAAAAAGAAACTTTCTTTTGAAAACTTCAGGTGTTTCTTGTACTCTGCAGTAGAATTACATTCAAGTTAATACAATATAAAGGTTTTTATGTTGGTGTGTTATTTAGATTTCTCAAGTGTGCATACGTGAAGTGATGACACTCAGATAAACTGAAGATAACGAAATAAAAATCGAATTCCAAATTAAATCTTAAAAAACTCATTAAAGTATTTATTTTAAATACAACATCAAGGCACATACTATAAAAATACATGTGCATACAACTTAAAAACGGTACGCGTACATCAAAGTATCATAATTAAAATAGACTTTAACTTAAGACTTACGGTGCGCCAGGGAAACGCTTGTCTACGCTTAAATAAACAGATTATCAACATGAATGGCTGGGCGTGGCAAATAACTCAACAGTGGTATGAAAACAAAAATTTCAAGGTCATAGATAAATGAGCTACAATAAAAACAATTAAATTTAAATATGTATGTATATAGGTATCAGTCGATGAAGTTAATGTGACATGAACTACAAACAAAGATGATCACTATGGGTTTTCGTGTTTATGTGGTGCGTGTGAATAAATGTCTAAAGAATTTCTTCATAATTTCAAAAACTTCAAATCTCTTTAGGCTATATGTGTGCATCGTTTTTTGTTCATTTTTCAGCCCGAAGCTTAGCTAGTGACTAAGAGAGCCCGGTTAAGAACCGAGAGGGATGACGTGCATGTTATGGATAAAGTGATAAAGATTGATTGTGGCACAATACATTTTAAAAACTGTACGTGCGTATGTGTTTTTTAAAAGCTGCCTATGAACAATACTAATGTTAAACTTAATAATTGTGTATAAAATTAAACAGAAGCTGCTTTCGAGCTCTTAAATCACAGCGTATTGGGTTATAGCTGTGATTTAGTACCGCTTCTATAAGCAATTCGTGGTGTCTTTTGCATCCTCGATGTTAGTGTGGTTCTTGATGAGAAGCTTTGTCGGATACTTGTTGAGTTGCGCGAAACGCTCCATGACACAGGAGGAGCTGAGACGTGCCTCGGCATCGTGGTCCCAGCACTCCTCCATAGTATCGCAAAATATACTGAGGCCCTGTTGAAAATTGTGATTGATTAAATAATTTACAAAATAATTCAGAAATTTGCAATTTCTTACCGAATGGGAGCGCCAGGTATTCAACAAACGTGGACGTAACTTCTTCATAACAACGCTCTCCTGCACCTCGTCCAGTGTGGGCCGCTGACCAAGTTCTGCTTCGAATGGAAGTTGATACTCGCCCACGGGTCCGACGACATCGCAACGCGAAACCATTTCCCACAGCACGAGACCACACGCGTACACGTCGATGCGCAAGAAAGCATCGCGATTGAAATTTATGGCACCTTCCAGCACTTCGGGCGCCATGTAACGACGTGTGCCCACCTGGCCATGCGACTCGCCGCATGACTTGCCCGGCTGGAATATCATTGCCAGCCCAAAATCAGCAATGCATGCTGTCAAATCTCCCTTAAGCAATACATTCTTCGACTTAAAGTCCCGATGCGCTATTGAGGGTTTCAATCCTTCCGTCTTTGTGCCCAATATTTCCTCGTGCAAATGCGCCAAGCCATTGGCCATGGACTCGGCAATGCGACAAAGCTCTGGCCAGGTAATAGTGTGTGACTTGAGATAGTCGCAGAGCGAGCCATTATGCTGATATGTTGAAATTAGCCAGTATTCGGGCTTATCCAAATGTTTTTCAACACCCAAGAACTCCAGAATGTTTGGGTGTCGCATGCGTGGCAACTTGTAGATCTCATTTTCCGTAGTCCACGACTCTTTCTCCTGCATGCGAAAGATTTTCACGGCTACATCCTGGCCGTGCAGCTTAGCCTGCCAAACATCTCCGAAGCGACCGCTCGCCTTCTGTTCCAGCAGCTGAATGGGACGATTGCTGAGCAGAGGCGACGAGTTCGTGATCTCCGCTTCGTGCTGTAAGCGCAGAATCGTTTCACATTTATGTTTTTGAACATATTTATTTAAGAGACCAAGCTTACCGTTGGTATTTCGTTAAAGTGCGCTTGCTTGCGACGGCGATAGAAGGCCAGACTGAAGATTAGAACGACCACCAGAACAGCAAACAACGACGAACCGATAATGTAGTAAATCACATTGTTGTTCACTTCCGTCTTCTCCTTGGGCACTGTAAGAAAAAACCGGATTCATTAGTTTATTTTATAGATATATTAATGTGTGTTACTACAATTATCGTGGTGTCCGATTAGCCAGTGATATCACGAAATGTCAGCGCATAAACATAATATACGCTTGCGTGTAAGCTCTTAGAGCGCTTGCTACAGGTGAACAACTTCTCAAGTGGCACCTGTAGTTAGCAGGGTTGACTCTGGACTGCGCCCTCACAATGCAAAACGAAAAAACGAAAGTTCGCCCCCAATTTCGCATCTTTTTATATACATGTTTTTATGGGTGTGTGCACATGTACATACATATATCTCTGAGATAAAAGGCAGCTCCGAGCATGAAACATAAAACAAAAACAAAACAGAAGAAAGATGAGTTCAAAAAGCAAAGGCACCCTAGCTCAAAAAACATGTAGTAAAATCTGCAATCGAGCACACCTGACCGTAATATACCCTTTGCTCAATATCATAAACCGTTGTAATAACTTTACTTCCTAACATCCACGTCCAAACAAGTCCCGTATTGTCGCTTTCGCAGTCTCAGTAACACGAGGTTAAATAAGTCAAGGATCGCAATCCATTAAATGTTGTATCGTAAAAGCTCCTTTAAAAATCGAATTAAATAACTCAATTATTGAATTGCCTTATCTGTAAATCTTCATCATAACTAATGACAGTGGGACGGACAGACAGACGTGTCAAAATCAACAGGAATTATGATGCTCACAAGAAATATAAACTTGGGTGAATGGGAACTATGTCCACGCTTTCTTCTACCTGTTACATACGTTTGCATAAAGTTGGTTTACCCCTTTTTGACAATTTCCAAAGGTCGAAGGGTACATAAAAGAAATAACAAAAAGAACGTGTGTTTGCGAGGCAGGAACAGGGCACAGGAAAATTGCAACATGCACAGCAGCTGCTTAGTGCTGCCGAGGCAACTCCACTTCATATAGAGAGTTCGTTAACACGAATAAACGTTGCAAGGGTCGCGATTTGTTGACGGTTTGGGGTAACGCTGTGTGGATGCTCGGTTGTCGTTCAACCCCCCAACGTGAAGATGCAAAAAAAGAGGCAACGAATAAAATAAATATGCTGCGCCGAAATTGGGGTAAACAGAAAATGAAAGAAACACAAAACCCGAAAGAGAGAGATGCAGAGCCCAGTATCCAGTACCCAGCACATGGCCCCAGTTACTAGAACCCATTCGCACCTTGTGTTGTTGCCTCCGTTGTCGTCAGTATCCATTGCTGTTCCTCATTGCACAGGGAGCCCTTGCAGCAGCAGAAGTGGATGCCGCCCTGGCGCGGCGGAACCCGTGCAACGCATTCGGTTTGGTTGCACTCATGCATGTCCGTGAAACAGCCCTTCATCTTGATTGTCTTGGCGCCTACAGCAAACGAAATACGGTAGAGAAATGAAACAAATTCAGAAATGCTTTGCGAGGATTATTTCCGAGGACTATGCACTACTCACCCGTATTCGCGTCTGCGGTCCATAGGGCATAACAACTGGGAGTCTTATCGGACTCCATCGGGCAGGCTTTAATTGTGGTGTCGCAATCGTTGTGTGCATTGCATTCCTTCTCATCAAAATGCTCGCATTTAATATTGTGGCCCTCGGGCAGGATTGCGCCGCCGGCGAGCTCCAACAACTGGCAGCCTGTTGAAAAGAGAGACGGAATCAGTCAGTGAGTGTGATATGCATGTGGGTGTATATCTTGTAGTATCCATATTAAAATGGGTAAATAGTAAATAAGTAAATAAAGAAGGCCTTTGTAGGCATATCATGTATCTATATATCTACCACACAAACCAACCACCGAGGGACTCTGGACCTACGCGGACCAACGACCCTAATCGCCGTCCCCAATCCCGGTGGGCATTGTGCCGAGCATAGTTAAAGAGCCGCGCCGGATCGGGGAGTGCTCAATGAGTGTTGCCATTGAAAGCCAAATGCAGAACCTGCAACACAGCAACGCAGCAACTGTGCGCAACCCCAATTCAGGCAGAGGACCATACAAAATTAGCTGCACTGGCCACCCGAGCCTTTGAGTGGGCCCTAACCCCAATACAACTGCAACCGCTGCTCGGTGCCCCTGTGCTTGTGGGTGCAATGGTTTATCTGTGTGCACGAAATTCGCGCGCAAATCCACGTGTGAGTATGCATTCTCGGCAACGCACAGTGGGATCAGATTCGCAACAGATTCCGAACTAAAATATGATTATACTTTTTTAAATATCTAGCTTAATACACAAATATGTATCTATATCATGATAAAATTTGCTAGTTATTACACATGATTATATTTCTTGGTCTACTCAATAAAGCAACAATTTTGTTGACTGAAGAATTAAATTCAATAATCATATGAACATCTTTTCAAACTAGGTATGAACTCCAACCGACTCTGTCCCACTGTACCCGGGTAATCGGATCTGCATAAGTGTGTGCATATGTATACTCATGAGCAAGTATGCACTTGGGTGTGTGTGTGTAATCATGCTTTATAGTAAAGTAGATACATAAGCATGCACATTATGCAGATTGAAAGGGGATGAGTTTAAAGTGGCGCTTATTGTAGGAAAAAGAATCAACAACAACAAAAGGCACAATAAGCGAGAGAGGGGGAGAGGGGGAGAGTGCGAGAGAGAGAAAAGGAGAGAGAGCGCACGAGCGCAAGAGTTCGTTGCAAGCAAAGGGGATTTTCCCCCACGCGCACGAAGCGAACATGCAACAACAAGTTTCTAATGCAACGTCATCCATTCAAAGAAATCATTGCACACACCCACACACACCAACACAACCACATTCATACACAAACACCCATACACGCGAAAGATTGTGGAAAAAGTGGTATAACGTGAAAGAATAACTACACTAAGAACAACTACAACGTAGGCGCCAAGCTTTTCGATCGTAAGGGAATTGGTGGCAAGGGAGGGTGACTGTAAATATAATCGACGGCGTCTGTAGTTGAGTCGGCACACAATCATTCACACTCAATTAGAAAAGCGATATTTACATATCTACACATACATATTTAGATTTACTACGTATGTATAAGGTTCTCGTCCGAACCCACAGAATATGCACATACATATGTTCATATGTATACGATCATGTTTATAGATATACATACATATGCATGCATATAACAATAACATACATACCTAATATAAGCTGTGCCACAAGATAAAGCACAAAGTCGTATTTGGACATTGTTTCTGCGTTATCACTGTAACTTGTTTACAATACAAAATGTATACGTAACTAAACACGCGCGTTACGTTGGTTAGAGAATTTCTGGTTTATTTTGGCACATTAATTTTGGTTTTTGGATTGGCAACGCACACAAATAAATGGTGGGAATAAAATGCTTCCTGGTTAACTATCTGTAATGCACTTGTCCAATAAACTCTAGAACATAATATTTGAGGCTTCGTATGCACATATATTATTATGTATACACATGCAGCTGAACATACATACAAATGTATGTATGTATGCAATTTATTTTCCGCTTCCACACTCGCAGCCGAAACGCTGACCACACGTTTTTTCCATGCACATTGTTACGTTCTATATGTGTTATAAAGTTAATTCAATTACTGCATTTTCTTTGCGGCACTTAAAAAAGTTTTTAATGCGACAATTGAACGGACTCTTCGATTTATAATGTGTCTTTAGTTGCCCGTTTCTTCTCACAATCACGGTTAACACAATTGGTACAAATGTACCTAACTGAATGTACACTTTGCAACACTTTTTTCAAAGTGGCAACACTGGGGGCGTTTAAGGAAAGTGAAATATATATTTAATGAATTTCTCTGGTCACACTTAAATTTAAACTGCTCATTTGTTATCGATTATCTTTTTGGCTAGACAATGTTAGTAAATTAATCAGTAAATTTAAAAATATACCAAGTTGTAATTTATTTAATATACAATATTCTACGAATATCTCGTTATTATTTTGATGCTAGCATTTTACGTGATAACAGCTTCTATAGCACATACACATCACTTTGCGTGCAAAATGACGGTTAGTTTCAAATCTGTGAGACTTTAGTACGTTAAAGTATTCGGGAAAGAATGTTTATAACATGCAGCAGATTATTATTCATCTGTTTTCCCAAGAAAATTAATGATAAGAAAGCCCGTAGGAAGTCACGTTCTTGATAGTTGTATTTATCATGCTGATGCATTCACTGATTAGATAACGCCCTGTACGTGACCACTATAATACATATACAATGTAAATTTAATAATTTTATATACATTTAAGCCATATTTAGATTAACTAGCATCACTTCGCTCCATCAAGCTTGGTCAAGCCGTCGGCGTACTGAAATTCAGGGCTGTTCTCGTACTCGCACATGTCCAGGGCGATGACGCAGCTTTCCTTCACAACACGCTTGTCGTCATCCGCATAGCGGTTCAGAATCTGTATGCATTCCTCGGAAGCGATGGCCCCAAGCGCTTCGGCGCACTCATGACGCACCATCTCGTTTTCGAGGCGATCTTCAAGATTCTCTTGCAAATAGGGTATGCTGCAAGGTTCTTGTAGCTGACCTAGAACAAAAGCAACCTCATGACGGAACAGAGCTGATTTATCCTTTAGTCCTTCGGCAATGGCCAACACACTTTCTTCGGTGCGCAAGTTGCGGAGGCTAAACATGGCTCGGTAGCGATCGAAAAGAGTTTGATTGGCATCCAGATAAATAGCCTTCAGTTCGGCCACGCTCTTTTTCCCTGTTGTCGGTGGAGATGGATCTACTGATGCGTATGGGTTGTTGTCATCCACTTTCTGGCCACTCTGCAACCATCGCACACGGTCGAGCGCAATTGCGCAAGTTTCGGACACTTCGACGACTGGATCCGCTTTGTATTCTTCGAGTATGGGAAGAACGTCTGGGTGACCAATAGCACCCAGTGCCTCGGCAGCCTCATGACGCACCATGGGCTCTTGAGAAGTGTCCTTTAACACTTTGGTTAGGATCTGGACGGCTTTTGTGTCCTGCATCTGTCCCAAACAATAAGCCAATTCATGTTTCAGCAAAGCGGAATCGTCGTCAAATGCTTTGCTTATTGCCTCAATGGCCGTGCCACCACCAATGTTCTTTAATGTGAAGAGTGCCCGGAATCGTTCTTTCAATGGGCGTTCCTTATTATTGAGCACACTTCCAATAGCTTTGATTTGTTCCTGTGATACCATCTCTGCTTATTGTCGATGTATTACAAAAGTAAATAAAAGGCTTGCAAAAGTCGCCTGCCTCGTGGAAATTTATACTGTATCGATAACGATTTCAAATTAATCGGCTAACCGCCACTAGAAAGGCAACAATTTTTCAACACCGACAAAAAAGCCGCCATAATTGGTGTCTGTGCAACACTTGGCATCAAGAAGAAAATAGTCCAGTTGTTGAGTTACGTTTATCTTTGGCTTCGGTAGAAAACATAAAAAAGTGCTAAATATAACGTTTTTTTATAACAAAAAATAGCGTAACCTCAAGTATAACACATATTAGTGCCAAAGCCGATAAGTAAAATAGTTAATTTTCGTTGGAAAAAAGTTAAAATTGCATTTAAAAAATTTGCGCGTTCACGGTACGTTCAGCGTGGCGTGTGTATGTATATATGTGTGCGTAATATACCTGCTAGTTGCGAGAGCCTTGAATCGCTGTCCCAGTGTAAACGAACAGTGAAGAGTAAAACGTAACTCGCTACTTTGAAGTGAAGCGTTGCAACTGAAAACATTGCAAAATACAAGATATTTTGTATTTTGTAAGCAAGTGAATTTCACCATCGATTGTAAAATGTCCGACGAAACAAGCATACAGAAACCAGAAGCAGAGGCGGCTGCGGCGTCCAAAGTTAACAATGAAGATGATCCAGAGATTCTACCGGCGGCAGATGAGAAAAAAACACCCGTAAGTGCTCAAATCAAATTTGTATAATTGTATATACTTCGACATAGTCACAATTAGCACCGGGGGTCGTGCGATAAGAGCACAGTGCACAGTAACGTACAGAATTATCTGGAAGAGAGCGCGCATTATAGATATATGTACATATGTGAGCACTCAAATGTAAATGTGTTGAAGCACGCAGTATTTTTCCAAAAACTTACAAATACATGCATACAAACATATTTTGAAACTCGTAGTGCATTTGGTGTATGCTATTTACACCGTTTCGTGTTGATGTTAATTTGTTGCCCTCGTGTGCGCGCGCTTTTCCCAACATCCCCTGTGTGTGTGTGTATACGTGTACATGTACACGGCTGTACATGTATAGTTGTTTTGTATTTGTATGCGCGCGTGGTACACTCGCTGCAAGCAATCGGTAGTCTCTTTTGTGCACGTTTTTCCACTGCGCGCGCGTCTGTCTCGTTCTCGTTTGTTTTTATTTTTCTTGTTCTGTTTTCGACTTTTTGTTGTTTGCTGTACTTTGTCATACACGGTACGCACTTGTGTGTGTGTGTATATTATTGTGTGTGTACAAGCAAAGCATGCATACGTTGCGCCCAATATTGGGCTTGTGTTTACGGTAATATGTAATGTTGCTGGATGAATGGATTAATAGGTCTTTCAGCGAAATTCCCCCCCTTCCTCTGATGTTATTTAAATCTTTTTTTTGTGTTATGGCGCAATGATTTAATTTGTATGTAAACAATCTTTGCAGAAACGCACCCCCAAGCGACGCTCGTTCATTGAGCGGGCTCAGCGCGAAAGCGAAGAGCTAGTACGGACCATGGGTGGCAGTCTGGAATTGGAAGGCGGTCGGCGCACTAGGTCCAGTACACGTGGAACACCTACGCGTGCTGCTGATGCTGTTACACCTCCACCAAGCAAAAAGGCGCGCACTTCACCTGCAACAACCAAGAGTGGAGGGCGGGCACGTGGGGCTCGCAAATTGGATGTAGGAGGAGGTGACGAACCCGATAAAGAGCCTGCGAAATCCAAGCCAGCAGTGGAAGAGAAGACGCCAGAGCCTACCAAGGCAAACGTAAGTTAATTTGATAGTTAAGCCAGAAAACATTCTAATTAGATATCATTTTAGGTGTCACCAAAAAAAAATAAGAAAGAAGATAAGGCCGAAAAACCCAAACAAGCTGCCGTCAAAGCTAAGGAAGACGTCAAGGTTACAGAGACTTCTGAATCTAAGGTCCCAGAATCAAAACAAACAACACCTAAGAAGGCAGAATCTAGTGATCAACCGGATTCTGCTGCTGAGCTGGCTGCAGAACCGGAGAAGGAACAGAATCACGTTGATCATGGAAAAGAAAACACAAAAGAGCCTGAAGTGAAGGAGGAAACGGCAGAGAAGTTGGACAAATCAGAGAAACCAGCTACAACCGCAGAACCCGAAAGCAAAGATACCGCTTCTGAAGCTGTCTCAGCCATGGAAGTGGATGAAGTGAAGGAACCAAGTGACGTAAAGCCCAATGCTGAGACAAGCTCCGCAGAAACTTCCCTACCTGACGTTGCCACAGAAAGTGCTGAGCAAAAGAAAGAATCTGAGAAATCACAGGAGAAGGTCATTGTCGAAGAACCAAAAACCGAAGCCGAACCCGCCATACAAAAATCTGAGCCCATGGAAGTAGATGGGAGTGCGACAATCAGTTCCGAAGCTGTTAAGACCATATCATCCCGGAAAGAAGCTGCGCCCAGTGAGTCGGAAGCAGCACAAAAAGAAACAAGCAATAAGGAACCTGTTGAATTGGCAGATACCGTCAAGGAAGACAAAGAAAAACAAACGGTTTCTAGCGAAAGTGTTGAAAGTACATCAGCGACTGTCAAAATCACATCCGCGCCTGTCGAAAGCACATCAGCAACTGTCGAAAGTTCCTCAGAGGCTGTTGAAGCCGTAAAAAGTGCATCAGATGCTGCCGAAAGCCAATCAGCGGTAGAGGTTGATGAAAGCAAACCAGCAGTTGTGGAGAGCACATCAGCAGCTGTAGAAAACACGTTAGCGGAAAATAACACACCTGTTGTTGAAGAAACTCCTGCCAGCAATGACGTAAGCAAGCAGGCGCCAGAGGCCGCAGCAGATACCGTTTCGGCAGAGCCTCCAGTGGAAGCAGCAACAGCCGTTAAGGAGCCACAAGCCAATTGTGAAAACAAATCGGAGCACACTGACAACGGTGAGTGGGGATGAAATCTTCCTGTTTGATTATTTTTAATCGATTATCATCATATTGTTACAGGCGAACCCAAGATAGTTAACAATGCTGCAGAGGATGGTGAAAACCACGTAACGCCGCAGGCCTGCAATTAAGCAGCAATATTCATTAAATAATGATGATGAAAACAATTGTAACTGTAGCATGTGCCGAAAGTGTATAAAAGCAATTTCGACTTGATCAGACAAGATGCCGCCAACAATCAGCAACCAATTTGAATTTCCTAATCCGGGGCGCCTCATGGAACCTACGTCTAACTTTATTTAAATTGACAACTCTATTTGTTTAAACCACAAAATGGTTTAATTGCAATTCACCCAGCGTCTTCCAGTCTTGGGCATGTGTGAGGAACGCCTTGGACTGTGAATGATGCTGCACTTTCATAGTTTAACCCGCCTGCAATTTACCCCAACACACCACAACCACATACACACATTGTTGAAAGCATCAAATTATAAATAATATGTACGTGTACATTTAATTAAATTGGATACAACAAAACCAGAAATACATTATTAAAAAATGTATGTAAAATAGATGTTTTTAAATTTTAAGACATAATCTTTAATACAAGTCTAATTTTAAAAACCGATTTGAAAACTCAAAACACAAGAAAAGATTTTAAACAAATGATGCGTTGTTCAAGAAATTCCTAGTTTATATTAGCAGAAAGTTTGTCAATCCCATACAAGTTTTTCAGACTTAACAATAACTTTCAAGTATATTTTTGTTTAACTTTAAAAGTGTTCCCACGAAGAATTTAATTTAGTTTTCAAAGTTCTATCGAATGTTCATCCTAATATTTGAAGTAAATCGCATCATTCAAAAAATCTTTTCCAGACGATCTTAATAAACTTACAAGTAGCAATGTAATATTTTTCAATGAAAAGTTATTAGAATCAAGAGCATCAATCCGCTGGAACTCTTTTTATTAAAAACTGAACTAATCAGTCAGGCCGTTTTTGTATGGATACTTTCTGTGTAAGAAATTCTTCATTTCAATATTCTTTTGTAAATAAATCTTTTAGAAATACAAAAGAGAGATGATAACAATGTGTTATGACTTCGTCTGTTTGTACTGTACATTTAAGGTTTATCTATTTTTTGTTATTCGCCAGCCTCTCTTTCCTTCTCAGCCTGTGCCGGTGAACCTTTCAGTGGCAGCTCCTCGAGTTCCATAACGGGGTCGGGAACCTTTAGTAGCTTGCGCACAAAAGGAGAATAGAGCTTTGGATTCTGCTTTTCATTCTTGTCAATGGGCCATACAAAGCTCATTGGCACTGACCAAACAAATATGAGAAGAACGCCTAGCACCTTGTACCAATAGAAGGACATGTCGTATATGGAAAACTCGCGGGTGCTGCCGAAGGCGGTTGTAATGTTTGTCGGAGCTGGCGTAGTTGCTGGTGTTGTTGTGACGTTGCTCCTGCAAAATAACCAAAAATAAGATCGATAAGTTGGACTCCAAGCAGAGATTTATTGTACTTACATTGCATTCAGAATGTTGTACAGGCCTCTTTCTTCGCACTTATCTAAGGAGTTTGGAAGCACATCGTACTTAATAAGACCTGCTTTAAGATTCATCTGTGCATTAATGATGATCCAAAGCATGACGAGCACACTGAATATAATGCTACTCATAGCGACCTTTCCATTTACCCGAGGTACAAACATGCCCAACAAAAAGACTCCCACTACAGCACCCGTGTTGATGCCCTGCACTGTCCACATGGTCTGCAAAATGGACTTGAACCTCTGCACCATCATGCCGCCTAGAATGCAGTAGGCTCCCATTATGACAATAACCATTTTCATGATTCCGTTTGCCCTGGCCTCCGTGTGGCGAATGTGCGGCTTGATATAGTCGAAGTAAACTACGCCGGCGAGCGAGTTGAGATGAGCGGACAAAGAACTAAGCGAAGCGCTAAACACACATGAGATAAATAATCCGGGCATGCCAGACAAATTGCCCATTATGTCCTGTATAAAGAAGGGCATCATCTTGTCCGGCTTGCTGACCAACTGTTGGAGTGCTCAGAACTTAATAAATATATAATATAAGAAAAACAGGGTTGACTTACGCCTGCCAACATAGGATCACATCCATAGTAGTGAGCAAACATTATAATCCCGGCAAAAGCATTAAAGAACATGACGATCAGGAATCCAAAGCCCGCTACATATAGAGATCTTTGCAAAAACGTAAGGTAAATTAAAAAAAAAACGAGAAATGTTAACTTTCCACTCACTTTTTGGCATGACTGTACGATGGTAGAGACACAATGCGCTGTACGCAACTCTGATCAAGACCAATCTTTCCGGTCCAAAGAATCAACCCGCTAGCGAGACTGTTCCAGACGGTGGCTCTTAGACGAGGATCGAATCCAAAACTGGTGGAAATTTGAATTAGAAATATCCACAAGAAACTAGGAAGAACTTACTCAAAATTTAAGCGACCTCCTGCATAGGCATTTTCGAGTACAGAGGTCAATCCACCAGTACGCATTGTGCCCAAAACTCCCACCATCACTACCGAGAGCAACATGACACCCGCTTGCACTACATCAGTCCAGACAACGGCCTTAATGCCACCCAACATTGTGTAGAACACGCAAATCGACGAGACAATCGTATTAATTAGGTGAATATTTATGCCAGTCACTGTAGTGGAAAAAAATAATGTAGGAATCGTAGGATTAATATAAAGTATAAGTCCGTATTACATATTCTTACCTTGTGAGAATGCGAGAGAAGGGATGAACATGTAGACCGGCAGCATCAAGAACTGATTTAAAATGAAGGTCATGGTAACAAATTGACGTGTGCGTTTATTGAAGCGCATCTCAAGATACTTTTGAAATGAGATAGATAAGCATCATTACTTTGCTGGTTAACTTCACTTAGTTAAAATTTGTACAAACCTCATAACAATTTACAATGTTGGTATCATAGAAGGTGGGCACAATGACATAGATAAGAATAGGAATTGTCGGGATCATGGCAAGCACTGCAAATATGAAGTTGAATCCGAAAGTGTAGTTCTCGGCGGGAACCGACATAATGGCGACTCCAGAAAGTTGACTGACATGGAAGTACAATAGATTTAATTGAATTCAAAATTTAATTAAATTTTATATTTAAAAAAGATATTAAGTTATTTTAAAAAGTTATTTTGGTATCACCTACATACTGATGTGTTGTGTGACGAATTACCTTATTGATCTGCATTTTTCGTCCCGATTTTCTAATCCGATTTTAGATATTAAGTATAAAACTACTAACATACAATCAAACTACAATCATAAAGATTACTTTTAACTTAACTTTTATTAATCTATACCGTTTAATCACTATTTGATCGTTCTAACTTCAGTTAGATGTACAAGATAACAAAACTGCTTCCCTAGAATACTCACAAAGTATTCGAATAAATGTCTTCAAAAGAGTGTTCTCAACAGTTCGACTTTACACGACCGTGTTATCAATGCTGGAGTCCCCCAAGGTAGTGTGCTGGGCCCCGTTCTTTACACCGTATACACAGCAGACATGCCTACGAACTATCAGCTCACAACCTCTACGTTTGCCAGGCCCGTAGCCACGTACGGGCAATGCCCGGACTATGGACTTTGCCCGGACAGCCCGTCTAAGAAAAAACTAGAAAAATTAATATTTATTAAAGTATCAAGCACTGAACTTTTTTAAAATATCTACTTCTATTTTCTGTATCTTTTTGAATAACATAATTTCAAGAATACATAGCACGAACGTTTTTCATGTATCATTCTTCAATTCATTTATTTTGAATTTATAAACCTCCCCGGGCACAAGCCCGGACTATCAGTTAGGTCTGGCTACGGGCCTGACGTTTGCTGACGATACCGCAATACTCAACCGATCCAAATGCCTCTCAAATGCAACAGAAAAGCTTGACTGACGAGACCAAAACCTGCCTACCATGTACCCTAAACAATACATTCATCCCACAATCCGACGTAGTAACATATCTCGGTGTTTACCTAGATAGACGCCTCACCTGGCGGCGACATACAGAATATTAAAGGACTCATATGAAGCTTAAGGCAGGCAATCTTCACTGGCTTATTAATTGCAACTCTCCTCTTAGTCTACAATACAAAGTACTTCTCTACAGTACCGTGCTGAAACCTATTTGGACATACTGTGAACTATGGGGAAACGCGACAAAAACCAATATTGAAATTATACAGCGGACCCAGTCACCGATTCTGCGAACTATCACTGGGCACCATGGTACCTACGCCGCGAAACCATCCCTGTGGTATCTATACCTCCACATAAATCTCGTCAACGTGAAATCCAGATGAGAAAGAGTAAACATCTAGCAAAGCTTGCCGCACACGAAAATCCTCTCGCAAAGTCGCTTACGCGTGTATGCAATCATAGTAGACTGAAGGGCAAATATTCTCCAGCCCAGCAAAGAAATTCTAGGGCCGTCTCTAACTAATACAAATATAAGTTATAATACAAGTTATATAATAAGATTTGAAAAGTTATTGTTAGTCTCACAATAAGAGAAGATCCAATAAATAACGTGATAAGTTTGAAAAAAAAACTTCAGTTAAATCTTATAGATATTTTCCTGATACATAACAAAACGACAATCTATCGACCTAGAAGATACTACGGAATATAAACAATATAACAGGAAAGCGGCATGACAAATAAAAAAAGAAAATACCCTTAATAGATAAAGTGAATATAAACCAACATTTCTAAAATATTTGTTCATTGATTATCTTATATAGAAATCATGGGGTTTTACATCGTTTTATAAATAAGACAGAGAATAAAATAAGATTTAGAGAAGAAAAGGACAGATCTGTCCGGAAAAGAATGACCTGAATAATAGAGAAACTGTCTATTAAAATTGTTCTCATATTTCGCGTTTAGCAGATGACAAAATTTCTTTTTATGTGCTGCTGTTGTTAGTTTAAGATAAGTTTAGATAAAAAATAGAGCCTTCAAACGCAATATTGACAAGATTGACGAGATAAGCACCACGTGGAGCAGTTCAGTATAAGATCATGTAATGCACATTGAAATGTGCGTAATTGTATTTTTTTACTCTTCTGTGCAGCGCATAGGCATCTGCAGAATAGACAGCAGAAGAATTTCTCTTTGGAATTATTAGTATATCTTACTGTCCGCTCACTTCATATTCAGTTGTTACATAGCGGTTGCATTTGTACAAACTTATCAGAGCACTGAATATAATATTTAATAAACTTAAAACATCAACCAACCTGGAGACCAGCGATATCGCTATAGGTAGTGCCTGCATCTTTTTGCCTCCTCGTAGATATTCATCCGTTGTGTTTTTGGCCTTAGAGAAAAATCCAAAGTAGACTCCAATGCCTGCAGACACACTCAACATGAGTACGAAGACGGTGTAATCAGTTATTCCGAACTTAAGATCCTCAATTTGGGATATGCCAGCAGCTGTAGTGCTGGCCAAAGTTGTGGAGGTACCCGACATCGTGACGATCCTGTACTTCTGTTGATTAAATATCACGCACAAATTTCTATACAGACGCGAATAAAGGTCGTAGAGGTCTGGATGCTGCCGGCAGACTTGTGGATAATTCTAAGTGACTGCACGTTTAAGTAGGAGTGATAAGTAGCTTATCAGCTTATCACAAATGGTTGGTAGACAATGTGGTAAAAGTTTATGTAGAACCATAAATTTGAGGCGCCATATATATACGTTTATTTGCACGTATAAAACAACTATTTTCTTTACTTTTCAATCGTGTTCAGCTACGCTCATAACGATTTCCCATCTTTAATACAGATTCTAAACGACCTAGAGAAAGTCAACATATAGTTAAGAATGAGTTAAGGGATGCAACTTCATTGTCAACGATGTAATCTTTTGGGGGCTCGTACTGAGTGTTGATTACGATAATGTTTCCTCATCCTACAAACAAATTTTTCTCACGTAAGACATGCAAAATTTGTATGAAATCATTAAAGATAAACGCAATTAAGACCAAATCTAATCTCAAGCTAATCCTTTGACATAAAAGACAGGTCTGCAGACCAGCCCTCATATGACTCAGACTTATCTCTCACCCCCGCGTCATTCCAATAAAATACCAGAAAAAACAAGTAACAAAATCAACTGTCAAGCGAGCACGACTGTAAGATTGCTCTCCCCAATTTTAAGTTACTTTATAATTCACAACAGCAAATGGAAGTCAACGATTGTCAGGCCACAAAGTCGGGCCAAAACGATTTTTCCATGATTTATTATCAAATGTTTTAAATGGTTAAACTAACTCAGTGCAAATGTATGTCCATAACATATGTAACAGGACGAGAGAGACGTAGCGAACCCTTGAAGTATATACTACTAGTCTAGTGATCCACTTTCCTTGTTTGTCTCTCCTTTTGTTTAAGGTAGAGTTTTGCATTATCAATAGTAAGAGGCACCAAATTGGGTATGCCATACAGATCAATTCTATTTCAAATATTGGATATCACAACCCTGGGAAATCAATAATTAAATTTTTCAATTTTATTTTTAGGCTTCGTGTACAAGATACAACTTTCAAAAGTTTGTATATATACTTAGCTGAAAATAGTATCGATTTCTGTTACAAGTCTTAATCCGATTGGACAACAAACACAAAAGTTCATTTATTTGCTTAGAACCCAAAGTTCCTAACAGGGTGGCTGTAAGTACCTGCACAGGTGCGTAAGAGTTTTCCAAAAATGTTCGAAGTAAAACTAATTGTCGGGTGCCCTCGTCTGATAAATTTTCAATAATTATTTAAGAACTGATTTATTTTGCAACATATGAAAGCTGTTAAAAAAGATGGCGTCATAAATAATGATGGCCGCCCACTGTGCGGGACTGCTCAATGCATGAATAATTTTCTTGTTTATTTTTCGATAAGATTGAAAGATGTGTTTATACAATATGTTCATGCGAAACTGGAATTTGAGACGATATGATCTACCAGAAAGTCTAATAATACGTGTTCTTTTGTACATAAGTAAAGTTTTAAACTTACCTATTAACATTAGTAGTTGCAGCTTCGTCTTGCCTAGTTTTCACTGGGATTCGGGTGTAGACTTACCGCCTTAGTACAGCAGACTCTTCCTAATTAACCTAGTTGCTTAAACGAACCGTCGTATTTTGTCATGTGTAACGATTATCGTAAACTAATAAACATAATCTAATAATCGTAAACTAATCAAATACATCCTTATCACGTACACCAAATCAATTAGTATCAGCCCTTATATTTTCTGTCACTCTCTTTGTCATAATAATCAAATAACAATAGTCTTTTACTCTTAATACATTCAATAGGTTAATTATTTTAATTAAATTATCAAAGGATATCTGATAAGTTTCTAGCCTGACTGTGATTCGACCATTTTGAAAATTGTTTAACATTTTATTTATAATCTCAATTTTGTCTTATTTGATACTAATATAATAATAATAATGATCATATAATGTTGAAGAATTTAATGGAAAATGTTTAAAATAGTCCCCATGAACAGTGTCCAATTCCATTTTTGTTTGATTGATTTATTGCAAAAGCAAATATTTAAAGACCAAACGATATAGTTGTTCATTATTACAAAAGCACTTACATCGACTTAATTTAGTTTACAATTAATAAATAATTAAAATATAATAACATATAAAAATAAAAAAGTATCATTTAAATCGAAAACTACGATACCAGAACAATAAAAAAGGTGATATTATATATTTACATGTGGATTAAACTTTGTACGTAACATATAAAATAATGTTTAGCTTACAGCTTACAGGGATTGCTTAAGGGTTAATTCATCCAACTGGGGCACCTTTTGTAAATTTATGTATTTTCGAATGAAAGGAGAGTATAGTTTGGAATCTTGAGGATCGTTTTTGTCGGGCTTAAAAATGTAACTCATGGGAATGCCCCAGATCAGAGTCAGAAAAAAGCCCAGCGCCTTATACCAGTAAAATGATATTTCAAAAATTGAGAATTCACGATTGCTTCCAAAGGCAGTAGTGACCAGTGCTAGTGTTTCCGGAGATCTGGGTTCAGTTACTGGACTCGTATGGTTATTGTACCTGTAAAGTAAAATTCGTTTTAAAAGAATTTCATAACAAATCTAACTCATTCCTTACAATGCTTTGGAAATCAATTCAAATTGCGGCGCCTCACATTGGACTAAGGAGTTAGGTAGCATTTTATATTTTATAATCCCCGTCTTATAGTTCATCTGAGTTTTGACCATCAGACAGACCATAAAAACCACACTGAAAATAATGCTCGACACGGCCGTCTTGCGATTTGCACGCGGTATAAGCATGCCTAAGAAGAAGACACCCACCACTGCGCCCGTATTAATACCGGTAATCACCATTACTGACTGGATAATTGAATTAAAGTTTACCACAACAAAACCACCAACGATACAGTAGACTCCCATTACAACGATTATCAATTTCATTGTGAAATTGGCACGTGCTTCTGTGTGCCGAACGAACGGCTTTATGTAGTCGAAGTAGACAACGCCAGCCAGGGAGTTCAGAATAGCAGACAGTGTGCTGAGCGCTGCGCTAAAGACGCACGATATGAACAATCCTGGCATGCCCATCAAATTGCCCATTATATCCTGAACGAAGAAAGGCATCAGTTTATCCGGCTTGCTTACAATCTATGGAGAGTTAAGATTACAGTCAAGTTCTCTATATGAAGAGTCAATTAACTTACCCCAGCCAATACGGGATCGCATCCATAATATCGGGCAAACATAATGATACCCGTAAAACAATTGATGCCCATTATAATAAAGAATCCCACACCGGCAATTATCAGAGATCTGAAATACGTGTATGTGTGACCCGAAAATTATCAAAAACAAGGCTTAGAAGGGAGATAATACCTTTTGGCATGGCCATACGAGGGAAGTGATACAATACGCTGAACACAGCTCTGGTTAAAACCAATGTGACCTATCCACATGAAGAAACCGCCAAAGAAAGCATTCCAAACAGTTAGACGAATGCGAGGATCCAGCTGAAAGCTATAACGCCAATTCATTTATTTGTTTTGGTAACGTATACTTAATGACATAACTTACTTCAACTGCAAACGGCCACCTGCACTAGCATTTTCGATAACCGTAGCCAATCCCCCTGTCTGTGCTGTGCCCAGAATTACTACTAGGACCACCGAGATTAGCATGATACCTCCTTGTACCACATCAGTCCAGACAACGGCCTTGATACCCCCCAACATTGTGTAAAAAACGCAAATTGAGGAGACAATTGTGTTGATCAGGTGAATATTCATTCCAGTAACTAAAAGGGAAAGACGACATTCAAGTCCAATTTGAGTAAAAAGGGAAAATAACAGACCTTGAGAAAACGCCAAAGAGGGAATGAACATATAGACGGGCAACATAAGACACGAGTTCATTACAAAAGTTGCCGTTACCAACTGTCGAGTAAACTTGCTAAAGCGTAGCTCCAGATACTGTAGGTAAAATAAAGGGCCAATTTAATTTTATATGATCATCAGTAATCACTTACATACCTCGTAGCAATTGGATATGTTGTTTTCGTAGAATACCGGCACGATTGCATACAGCAAAATGGGCACAACGGCAACCATTGAGACCACGAAGAAGAAGT
Organism: Zaprionus africanus; assembly: GCA_018151435.1. Classification (NCBI taxonomy): domain Eukaryota; kingdom Metazoa; phylum Arthropoda; class Insecta; order Diptera; family Drosophilidae; genus Zaprionus; species Zaprionus africanus. The sequence goes on along the minus strand of JAECXB010000237.1, from coordinate 3,281 downwards.
AGCTGAGGCCGTACGAGTAGATCTCAGTGGGAACCGTGATAATGGACAGCGCAGATAGCTGACTAAAAATCATTTCAAATATCGTTAGTCCATGTATAAATGTAACGTAGGTTGGACAAAGAACGCCTTACTACCCTATAATGGCTGATGCTGCTTTTTCAGCCATCACGTATAATTATACATTTATTGTCAAATTGAAGAAGAAACTTATATAGTTATATAGGTATATAGTTAGTTTGGAAGTTTTAGACACAGTGTGTTCAAGAATTTACTACATACTCATATAAAAAAACATACCTGGCCACCAATGAGAGGGCTATGGGTAGTGTCTGCATCTTCTTTCCGCCTCGCAAGTATTCTTCGGTCGTGTTCTTGGCCTTGGAGAAGAAGCCGAAGTAGATTCCTATCAATCCAGATGCGCTCAACATAAGTGTGAAGACCACATAGTCTGTTATGCCAAATCGCATGATATCTGCCATAGTGAGGGAAGAAGTGATATTTTCCGGTCGGATGCTGAAAGTGCACTGAAGCCCAGTCCGTTACACTCCTTCCAAGTTATCAAATTGACTGCTCCTCTACTCGTAGACAGACCAAATGTGGAGTGATACGTGGGAGAGTACTGCAACAGTTATAGTTTCTCCGATGATGCAAAGTGCTATTTATACCCTTATCGAGGGTACATTAATTATGGAAAAAAGTTTGCAACTTATTCCGACACATCTTCGATACTAGAAAATATTTAATTATAAAGTGTATAACATATTGTACATTTCAGTGTTCGTCTGTCCGTCCGCTCGTTGCTACCCAAACTAATCCCTCAGTTTTAGGGCTACATATCTTGATGAAAATGCACATAATTATTTTTATTGCTGCACGATGTAAAAAAGTCCGAACTGTTCGGATTGGACCGATATATCGTATAGCCGCCATACAACCTTACGTCCAAGCTATTTTATATAACACTATAATGGCTTCTAAATGATTTATCTTTACAGTGTACATATATTTTCATTAAAATCGGATAACTTAATCCTTAAGCTGTCATAAATAAAATCAGTAAGATGACTCGTCTACTGCGTCTGACTGATAGTTGTTACAAATCTTGGGTTTCGGGTTCAACTAACCCGCAGATACCAAATCAAACACGTACGAAGTCTATATTCGAGTGTACTCAATTGTGTTATGCCACACACCAAAACATAAAAACTTTTAACTGCTACTTTTAACGTATTTTGTGTTACATACTTGAGGGCGGCTTAAAAATCAGTAACTCTTACATTATAAATCATAAGAAAACTGTTCTGAAATAAATTTACGCATCAAATTCAGTTTTTTTATCTATGATGGCTAAACTTGATCTGCGTGCATTAATAATACATAATTACAACAAATTCGACCTTGCTTACAGTCTCTACAATATATGTTTTTTTTACGGACGGACAGCCTCAGACATACGGACGTAGTTATTTCAAAATGGCTGTTGATGCTGATCAATCATAAAATAATATAATTATTTGGAGTAATAGCTGTTCACGAACGACTGAACACTGTTAGAAAGTGCTGTACCATTTTAAATGAATATAGGAGCAATCGCAAGAAGGAAAGTAGTAGTAACATGCAAGGGTATTAAACATTCGACATGCCGTAGGTTTTTTTAATTCTGTTTTCTTTTACATTTTTCTAATTTATATTGTCTTTTTCCCCCTCTTAGTGCATAAGCTTCTCTCGCTTTCACTTTCTATCTCTATCTTTGTAAGCTGCTGTTGCAGTTTGCTTCAGCTCGAACATTTACGTTCATACATACATACATACATATGTAGTTAAGTACACATGCACTTAAAGGCGTGAGAGAGCCTTAAAGGCGTGAGAGAGCCTTTAAGTGCATGTGTACTTAACGCTCACTCGATCTCACAAACTTTTGTAATAGCTGTAAGTATGGTGCGTGAGCATATTTCTCTATAACGCTCTCTTGATATATTCTCTTGTACCCTTCGAACATTCAAAATGGTCATAAAGGGTATTCTAGCTTTGTGAAAATGTAAGCTGCTGTTGCAGTTTGCTTACGTACATATGCACATATGTAGTTAACTCTCCCACGCCTTTAAGTGCATGTGTACTTAACGCTCACTCGATCTCACATATTTTTGTAATAGCTGTAACAGATGGTATGTGTACATACATACATATGTATACAAGTATGGGGCGTGAGCATATTTCTCTATAACGCTCTCTTGATATATTATCTTGTACCCTTCCAACATTCAAAATGGTCATAAAGGGTATTCTAGCTTTGTGAAAATGTATGTAACAGGCAGAAGGAGTCATGGCGTGGAAATATCTGTGTTTTGAACAAAGTATTTAAGTCATAACTGTCTGTTTCACAAATATGTATGTAGATAAATACTGTAGTAAGAGTAGTAGTAAGGGTACTTATAGTAGTAGTAATTATCTGGTTGCGTTGATGGATTAAGATTAAGTATGACGATTTGGCAACACTAATTGAAATCGATAATTATAATTGAAAGAAAAGGCATTTAGAATTTTACCACACTAAAATTTCTGCATACATTGATAAACCAAAAACTAAAGTTTTAAACTAAAATAAAATAAACAACTAACGATAGTGAAAAAATGCAACGAACAATAGGAAAATAAAAAGGTCCATCAAACGGTAATCAAAGTTGCAGCGGCAGCGCAAATAAATTTTTCGAGGCTTTGCAAATGCAACGGCGAAGTAACGGGCGAAGACAAATAACAAAATTTTCGATGTGGCTATGTAAGTCGGACAACGAGAACGTGACAACAAAGACAAACAGCAACAAGAACGACGCAGATGGTGTGATCCAAGAAATGAGTGAACAAAGTAACGAAACTAAAATGGTAGGCATCTCCTATTGTAGTGGTGCGGAAAAGGTTGGGAGGATTGCGAATGTGCGTTGATTTCAGGAAATCGAATAAAATAACAATAAAAAGTAGGTTCCCCATCCACTGACATGTTAGATACGTTGGATAACAAAGTCTGGTTTTCACAATTAAATTTGAAAACAAGAGCAACAGTCGAGCGGCACACGACAGTGGGATACCCTTCGACCTTTTTTTAAACGTAAAGAGTCCATAATTGCATGATACTACTACTTAATAGAAATATCCCAACGTAAGCCTTTATATGAGTCTGTATATGAATCAGTGATGCCAATTTGGCCTTTTTCCGAACAGATCTGTCCTGTTTTCAACTGCTTCATCCGGAAGAAATGTCAAACATCCCCTATCCGGAAATCTGT